>OZ020118.1:33040323-33592606 GCA_963971155.1 Anthrax anthrax | reverse complement strand
GGACTAGATATAACGTACGGGGCGTAAACACGAGATCTTGCTGCTTCTAGAATGCCTAGAGAAAGTTTCTTTTAATTTTCATTAGAAAATTGAAAAAATGAAATAAAATTAAAATAAAAAATAATACATAAAAAATCATATTGTAAAACATTGAATGAAATACACATTATTTGGAATTTACAACTGTTACCATTTCTGTTTCTAAATTTCAAATTAATATGATGTCATTAATTTCAAAATATACAAAATAAAAAAAAATATATATAATAAAAAAAAAATAATAATAATAAAATAAAATAAAAAAAATTATATTTTCTAAATACATACCTGCAATTACAGAACCACCTTTTAATGAATCTTCTTCATCTTTATGTGGACGATATTTAGATAATAATGAATAAACTTGTTTCATTCTTTCCATATTTGTACGGCTAGCAACAGCATGATTAACCATTGGTAATGAATAATCTTTTCCAATTATACATTTAGCAGTACGTTGTACACTTTCAGGTGCATTCCAAGGTTCATGAATATATTTTGTTGGAAAATTCTATTATTATAAAAATTCGAAAGTAAAAAAAAAAAAATATAATACATGTACATGAGTAATAAAATTATTTTTAAATTTAATTTATGTATTCATTTTACTTTAAGTACAGGTAAATATCGTCTTATGTAATCACCATTCGGATCAGCTTTACGTCCAAAACGTACTGGACAATAACAATGAAAGAATTGTTGAAAAAATGATGAACATGATAACCACATCCACATTCCAGCATTAACAGACCAATCAGCATCTAATAATAATTCTTCAAATACTTTCATTCCTTCTTCCCATGATATCCATAAATCACCGCGTGTTAAAAAACATGCAACTGCATGTCTAGCTAAATGATGTATCCATCCTTCTTCTCTTAATTGTGTCATAATAGCATCAATCCATGGAAATCCTGTTTGACCCTTTAAAATTACATGTACATATACGTATAAATACATTTTTACATTATTTGATTTTTATTCCATAATTTTATAATTTTTGTATTAGAAAGCAATGAAAATATTTAGATTAAAAATTAATAAAATTATAATTTATATGTATTTAGTGTTTTTGTATTTACATTAGCCCATTTAGCAAGAGCTTCAGCATTTTTATCCCATGGTATTTGTACACATATTGGATTACCTTCCATTTTATCAAAATTTGGATTTTTTGTTGCTGCACAATAAAAAAATTCACGCCAAAGCAACTGACCATGTAATGATAATGGTGGAATTGCCTTTTTAATTTTTTTATATAAATCTAAAATATATACATATGTATATATATATATTTTTTTTAAATTAAAGAAAAGTTTAATTTATTTAGTAAATAAAATAATGATAAAAGAAGAAAATTTGTTTGTATTTTATTCTAACCTGTTAATTGATGATAAAACAATCTCGTACTTAAACATCCAAAGCGTAAATATGGCGATAGACCAGTTTGACTTGCTAATAAAGATTGCGGTGTCATTTTTGGTCGTCCAAATGATGCAACCCACGCTTTACGTTCTAGATGTCTTTCGAGACGTGCTAATGATTCTGTTTCCCCACCAACCCATACTGGTGGCTTTAAACCTTCTGTATCAAAACCTAATTCATCTAATGATGGTACATTGTATTTTTCATCATGATCATCTAAAATTGGTGTAAAAGTATTCCCAAGACATTCTTGTGTTATTGATGATTCAGCTGGTGGTGGTGGATCCATTGAAGCGATAATTGCTTGAAATTGATGATATGTAAGAGGTGGACGACCTCCATTTCGATCTATTATACTATATACATAGATATACATAGGAAAAATTTATTATTATTTATTAAACATAATGATTAGAATTATATATGTACATGAAAATCGAAATAATCGACATTCAATTCCCGTTTACATCATTGAACATTGAAATATTTGCATACATTACGATGCATTATGTAATTATGTATATCGAAAAGCAATAAAAAAAAATTCAAAATATGAAATTGTTTGTCGATAATAATGATTTAATTAAAAATTAAATACCATCTTACTGTTCTAATTTATATAATGTATGGGAAACAGCTGAAATAACGTCGATTCCAAGCTCTTTACACATTTCTGTGATGTTATTATCTCGTACTTTACCAAATGGTTCTGGATCTTCTTCAAATGTTAAACATGTTGTACCCCATTCTTTAAATAATTTTGGTAATGCATCAGCCGGTTGACCACGAATTACAAATAAACGTGAATTTAATTTTCTTAAACTTCGATCTAAATCTTCTAAACATTGAAGAAGAAATCTGTGTATATATGAATGATGTACATTGTATATAGAAAAGAAGATAATAGAATAAAATACGTAATAAAATGTAATTAGAATTTATTTAAATTTTTTTTTTTTTTTCAAAAAATATTGCCTGTAATATTATTTAATAAAAAGTTAAATATGAGGTATATGGTATTATCATCGGTATCTGGTATATGGTATATGGTATATCATCATCTTCATTACATATAACCAAATATAACAGAAGTGTATGAAGAAAAAATAAATTGTTTTTTTAAATGTTTTGTTTTAAAAATTTGAAAAATCAAATAAAATTTTTTTTTTATTTTTTGGAAATTTTTAATTTCAAATTTCAAATATGTGGATTTTCGATTTTATGTATGTACATACATATGTATTGTATTTATGTTTAAGTATACATATTTCGAGTTTTACGTTACAAAATTCATATCTAATAATTCAAATTTATGTACATACGTTATTTTTAAATTAAATGCACATGATAAGAATTTTTCATTATTTTATTTTTTTTAACTAAAAAAAAAAAAAAATTTTTAATAAAAAATATTCCCATAATGTTTAATCTGTTTTTATTTTATACACGAAAATGTTTATATATATATTTTTTTTTTATTTCTTAGTCATCATTTTATATTTGATATTTTTATTCATATTTATTATACTTTTTTTCTGCAAAAATGTTGTACATAATATAATATAGATAATTATACAAATAAATATCTATTAAAAATTCATATATAATCTTTGTATAATATTACATTTCGTATGTATTAAGTAATAAAATTATTTATTTATTTTTTCCTTTTTACACTTATTAACATTGTAAAAGTTAATTACATGAAATCTTATGCAATAATGTTAATTGTTAATAACAGTAATAAAGTGTATTCGTATTTCACATATTGCTCTTCAACAGATACGAACTTTAGTATGTTATCATGTATTATTGATAATAATATATTGTATAAGTATATACCTACATATATACTGGTTTATACTCAATCTACATATACGAATATACACGTATACATTCTATTTTTATACAAAACGTACATGTGTCTATTACACATATCAGTGTTTTCAGTATATTTTAATTATAAATTTTGAAAAAATAACAACTGTATGTACAATTTATAAGTGTAGTCAATTTTATTATTTATGCAAGCTTACATGCAATATACGTACGTAATACTGTAGACAAATTACATTATTGATTATATGTAGATATAAAAAATTAAAGATACAGGGTTAGCCAGATCAGATACTTAATAAATAGCAAACCTATACTCTGTCCATTAATTGTATGCAGCTAAGGGAAGCATATACGTATGTATATGTCGTTCTCTCATAATTTCTAATTAATCTTAAAAGTTTAAAGTTTTAAATATCAATGTACAGTACAGTGATGTCTACTAATTCACGTGTTTTTGAGAAGGCCTTAACTGAACATAAACACTACTAGAGTGAACAAAATTTAGTGGACAGAGTATAAATGTGTATACAAAATTTAAAGTTGGTTGTTTTGTATGTGTTTAAAATGATATTGAATTGAATTATTTAATTATGTAAATAAGACCTATACTATTGATTTGTTCACTTATACAAACATATGTATGTTTCATCTACATAAAATATATACAAGTGTGTATATGTATAATACATATATTTATTTATACTATTCCAGTATTTAGATTGCATGTGTATGTGTACATCGTTTAAACTATATATTTCCTACTTTGAAAACCTTACACTTTTATTTTGTAATCACATTGTAATACACGTGACAAATTGAATTGAATGATAAGTACATACATACATACATACATGTATAATATTTATTATACATTTATAAAGAACAAGAATTTATTATAGTTTTATGTCAAATTGAACAAGAAAAGTAAAAAAGTAATACGCTTGATAATATATATACCATACATCTCTTCAACCTTTTAAGTTTATTTCATGATGTAAATTCAAAACAGTTGCAAATCGAGCATAAACGTAACGTAAAATGATTTATATGTTATATACATACGTAATTAATGCATGAATGTGTACGTACAATGTACCTACATACACAAAATTAAAAAATGTAGGTACACATTTCATTTGCTTTCTTATACAATTTTACTCTTATTTTTATTTCTTTTTAATCAAGTGGGGTTCGTTGTCTTTGGATCATGGGTGTATTACAATAAAATATGACGTCTACAGGAACATAAAATAAGTAAAAATATTAAATTAGGGAGATAAATATATGCATTATTTTTTTCTTTCTGTGAAACTACACTATTACATATACATACTCGTATAATATAGAGTCATATTACAGTAAGCATCATAGTTATTATCCTAGTATTTTTTTTTTAAATTAACAGTAAAATATTGCTTTAAATCTTTTTCCTCTAAAAGCCACTCTTTTTGAAATGAACATAGTAAATTAAAAATAATATTCAAAATGATTTTTAAGGAAAAACATTTTGAATTTTGAAAGAAGTGAACTCTGTGACTGTTATTTTCAGGCATCCTGTATACATACATCTGCCAGATATGTATGTAGGTCACATTTTCGTTTTACGTTTGTAACGTTTGTTTTTTTTTTTTTTTAAATATGTGGGAGTATATTGTTTTTTGTTATTAATGAATGAATACAGTTATCAAATTTGACAAATATATAAAGCAATTGATAAACATAAGAGTACGTAACTATACGTAATTATGCTTATCCATTCATTAAAAAAAAAAGGAAAATTGAAATTCTGTAGTTTTTTTTTTTTTTGATTGCAAGAATTACATCTTTTGTTACTGTTTACAAAAGCGTTTAAAAAGGAAAATATAAAATATGATAGAATATTTTTTGTATAACTATAATTATTAAGAAAAAACAAAAGGACTATAAAATTTACCTCCATTTATTAATTCCAACATTTGAACTACCAGCAAACCATGGATCAATAACAAATACACATCTTAATGTTGTTGCACCTTTAATACCTTCACGTAATGCTGGATTATCATGAAGTCGTAGACCTTTACGAAACCAATGTACTGTATGTTTTTCACGTTTAACACCATTCTTATTATTATTTTTATTATTTTTATTATTATTATTATTTTTATTGGTATTTTGATTAATACTAGCTGAAGAATTTATATATTGAATTTCTGTTGTTGTGGTTAATTGTTCTGATGTTGTTGTAGCTGTACCAGGACATATTGTTATATTTTCTTGTCCTAATGATGAGGACATAACTAAATATATATATATATATTTTGTATATTTTAATTAAATTCTTTTGTTTCGTATATATTTAGCTGTGACACACAATTTTATTATATTTTAGTATTTATTTATTATTATAAAAAATTAATTAAAATTTTTCATTTATTTATTTATTATTGAGAATATTTTTATAAATGTCATTATTTCAAAATTTTATAGTAATTTAAACGTTTTTTTTTTTGTTATGATTTTTATTTTATGTTGGATGTTTAATTCTCATTTTATTGTAATTTTTTTTTTTTTTAATTTTAGAACTACTTTAATGTTAACTTTATTTAATTTAATTAATAACTTAAAATTGTTAGTTTTTAATTTGATAATTTAAATTTTTTTTTTTTTTTTTAATTAAAAGTTCCTGAAAAGAAAATAATAATAAAAAAAAAATTAAAAATAAAGTATTAAGCTATACTCTGTCCACTAATTCTATGCTTTTATGGAAATTACTTGAAGTGGTACCATTTTACATTATTGTATATTGATACATATTTATAAAATTCATTTCATATTGTATGAAAACTTTGAAGATTATGATAATACTACTTGTGAAACACTCTAATTGAGAATTATAACAGAAGAAAAATGACTTACTACTATAAGATTTTAATTTAATGCAATTACCAAACAGAGTATATGTAACTAATTGTAATACAATATAAATTAAATTTCGAATTTATAACGTATATATTTAAATTTGAAAACATGATGTTAAAAAAAATTGATGATGTCCATATTATCGTAAATCTTTATCTTTAGTATTACGTAAGTATTAAGAGTAATATGTAAAGTAAAAGATAGAAGATTTTTAAATAAATTTTAAACCAAATTTTCAACTACTAGATAATGGATACATATGTACATGTACAGATGAATCCTATATCTACTAGTATATGTGTATTTATGTTTAAATAAAATAAATGAATAATATGTAATACAGATAATTTATTTTATGAATTTATTCATTACTTGTAGTTTTTGTTTTCCTTTCGAACTTTATTGTATTGTATAGTATTAACTGCAAATGAAATTAGGGTATGTCTGGTGAAACAGAATAAATTGTACTTTATTATCATATTTTTAAGAAAAATCTAACCGAATTTTCGTATAAGCTATACAGTAAATATATTATTTTTCTCAAGAATATATTCTTTTGAATGTAAACAAAATATTTGTGGCTATCTAAATATAATAGATTGATGATGTGTTGTTTAAAAATTAAAATGTAAAATAAACTATTTTGTATATTGTTCAGTATTAAATATATATTCGATATTTTATACAATTTTTAAAAGGTAAATATTATGAAGAATATTATAAAGAACAAAAAATCGTTTCATTTGTTTCGTTTTTTTTTTTTTTTTCTTTAGTATTTAAATTATAAATATGAGAATCTTTTATTAAATTCAATGCAAATTATATTGATTTAATTTAATTACATGTATATAATATATAATTTAATATATTAAATATTTATAGTATAAAAATGTTTTTTAAAAAAAAAATATATAAAAAAATAAAATGTAAAATATAAGAATGACACAAACACGAATTACAAATTTAAAAATTTTTATATCTACATAATGTGTTTGTCCGTTACTGAATTTTAAAATTTAATCGAGGGAAATTCATACATATGTATGTACTTATATTCTATAAATTAAATAAAAATCAATTGAAAGTTGATTTTTTGTTCTTGTACTTTTAAAATTAAAAATTTAAAAATTTCTCTGTTAAATGATATTTTTTTTATCATTACATGATACATATAATCAAAATTCAAAAGTGAAAAATCTCTGTTGATTGTATTATGTAAAACATAAACAGTTACATACAGATGATGTATTTGTATTTACGTACATATACATATGTGTATATTATAACAAATTTGAATTTCAAACTGTTTTTTTTATTTTTATTTTTAATTTAAATAAATATAAATTATTTTCTTTTTTCAGTTTTCCTTTCGATTTTTTTGTTGTTGTTGTTGCACATGTAATTACATTTTCTAAAAATGCAATTATTGGTTTACGTATATAGATATGTAAATGTGTATATGTATAGATACGTAGGTATACGTAGTATATACGTTATATGAACTTTATACTCGTATAACGACACGTTCTAAACTTTAATCGTGCTATACTTGATACGAATTGATATAATTCTTGAAAAAAAAACAAAGTTAGGAAAATGCATATACAAATTAAAATACTCTTAAATGAAATAATTTGAAAATATTTTTTTAACGGATGTTTTTTTTCTTTGATAACTCTAAAAAATATAGTAATATAAAGGTAATTCTTGAAAAATGTTTTTAAAATGAAAATGTTGAGTAAAAATTAAAAGCAAATAAATAATGATTTTTCTTTTTCATTGAAATTTCAAATGTAGAATCTACTTACCTTTATTTGTATTTTATATGTAACGTACGTTCATGAACGTAGATTTATTTATTTATTTGAAGAAATTAAAAATAAAAAAAAAAAAAAGGAAATAAGAAACTTAGGTGTGTAACATTTATGGTTTCTGTAAAAAAGTTTTCAACAAATGAAATTTAAATTAAAAATAAAATCTTGAGGCTAGATTATAATATACAATTTTGAATGTCGTTCGATATCACATGTTACTCAAGCAAATTTTTAAAGAATGTGAAAATTCAAATGTTTTATTTATTTATATTTTTTGTTTTTAATTGATTAAATCTGATATCATATTTATAGTATATTAAAATACTTATAAAGGGGTTTTTTTTTTTTTTTTAGTTTAAATGAAAGGAAGTAATATTATTGCAACGTAAAATTTTTACATAACTACTATATAAGAAAATTGAAAAATTTTAATTCGTATAAATAGTAAACATTAAAATACAGTGTATTTGTATTAAAATTGTTAATAACTTTAAAATATGATTGCTATTTATTTTTAGATCGTATATAAATATTTACTCATGTATTTTATTTAGTTTTAAAATAAAATAAAAAATTATTATTATTCTATTATATTTATAGTAAATTTTCAATTAATAGGAATTTATTAATAATGTTTTACATATGATGTAACTTGTTAGTTGTTACAAGTATGTAAATAAATATTTTCAATATTATTTATTATTACTATACATACTGTGCAAGTGCAATATATATACAATACAGGGTAATTCTTTAATATGTATGAGTATATAATCTCAAAATATGAAAAAAGTAAAAAATTTGTATTGGTTTGGTGTACTTTCAAAATTTAAAGGCCTTACAATACAAGTAAAGAAAATTGATATGAAAATTGAATAAATTGTTAAAATTACATTGAAATTTCATTTTTCAGCATGTTTTTTTTTATACCTACTTTTTCTTAAATTAATTTTATTATTATTATCTTCTCTTCTATTTTTTAAAATTTACTTCAATTTTACTTCATTTATTTTTAATACATTTTAAATTTATTAATAAATTTTTTAAATATAAATTTGATAACTGCATACTCCATAAAAATGCAAAAATAAGCAAATACAAATTACTGTCATTCAATTGAATCTAATTTTTGCAATTGTTATTGTCGTTATCACTGGATGCTAGGCCTTACCCTGTACAAATTTTCAAAATTTTTCTATGCACTTGTAATTGAAGTGATTTAGTTTATATGCATATGTTACATATTAACTGTATACATATTACGAAATTGTTTACATAAATTTGTAAAATATAAAAAAGGAAAGGTTTAACTACATATATTTAAAAAAGTCACGTATATATCCATATATAAAGACTTTTAGAAAAAGCAAAATACTTTTGTAATGTAATAATAAACAGAACCTCAACGAATGTTTTTTTTTTTTTATTGTACTGTTATACAATAGCTTTTTTATATTATTGAATATTAAGTGACAAGGAAAATTGTTTATGTTAGTACAACCGGTATGAACATACCTATTGCAATTACAATTGCACATGCAATTACACGTTTGGGATTATGAATGAAGATACATATATCTGTATATACAAGTGCAAAAAATATTACGTAATTAAAGGTGCATATGCCGTTATATTTGAATAACATGTTAATATATGTACATGGTGTGTATACTAAATGTAGTTGAATTTATTTTATATGTATATAGAAATATACCTACATGTAAAATTATGAAAAATTTAGACCTAACACAATGTACACATATACATATGTAGGTTCACACAGTACTCATACATATATGAACGTGTCCATGTCTACATATATGTACATATTTTCGTATATAAGATAATGATTTTTCCAATTTTTCCAATGAATGAATTTTCATACATTCGTGTTAAAAGAAAAAAAATTAAACAACAAAAATGAAGGAAAGCTGTAATTTATTTTGTCATATTTGTTGTTTTTTTTATTTCAACTTTGGAAAATGTAATGTACGTACTTGAAATAATGTTTTTCTTTTTTCGTTTTACATTTTTTTTCTGTAATTGAATTTTTACTACAATGTGTGAAACGTTTGTTTTAAAACAAACTTTGAAAATGTGTACCCGTACATACGCAAAAGTATATACAATTTGTCTGTTTAGAATTTTTTTTTACGTGATACCTTCATTTTATAAATTAGAAAATCACCTGTTGAATAACGTGTTTTTATGAATTTTATTGCATATTATAGCAGATTGATAAATCGTTATTATTGTACGATTTGAAATTTTGCATAATTTTTTATTTATCATTGCTAACTGCATGCATATACGAGTACAATTATTTTATGAAAATTTATAAAATAAATAAAAATAAATGAATAAGAAATAATGAATAAAAATATAAGTTAAAAATTATTTATACATATTTCTAATATGAACTATCTACTTTATTTTTAGTAATCGTTGTAAATTCAAAATCAAATGAAAATTTTGAAATCATTTAATCAATACATTTTTTTTTCTTTTTTTTTTTCTAAAAATTCATTTGTACACATATGTGGTAAGTACATAATACATACATACATATATGTACATATACTATGTAAATGTAATGTAATATAACGTAATGTATACCTACCTAAAATAAATTTGATCCTAGTTGTGTAATATCCTTTTTTTTTAATATCATCAATGTAAAGTAATTTAGTATAATTTACAATATACTTCTACATATGTATACGCACAATCAAAGGTAATTTTATTCTGAATTACACGTAACATAAAGTTCACCTTTTTTTAAAATTCCATTTTCTGTGTTATATAAACAATTACAAATTAGAAAAATAATTTTTTTTTATTGGAAAAATTACACTTTATTAAAGTGGAAAATTTGAATTATTTGCATTTAAATTGAAATTTATACATTAAAAGTAACGTACTTTTGTACTCGTAAATAGAATTTCTATACACATTTGTAACGTTTTCACTACTTTCATAAACAACAAGAATTCTGCTATAGAAGGTAAAATCACTTTATTAATATTTTATATAATTTCATTTTTTTTGTTCTTAATAATTTATGTAACGTCCGTTATTTACACGCGAATAAAAATTTTCAATTTTCGTTACTTATATAAAAATTGTTTTAATACACGTTTTTTTTGTGTTTGAATTTGAATTTTTTGTCTCGGTTATTTTAAAAAGATTAATATTTTTTAAAAATATTTTTTTCTGTTATGAAAGAATTATTCAAATTAATATATACTATATATTTTTTTTTTCAGTTCATAAAATATTATTTAGTTAAATTGAAATACTTTTCACGTTGACGAGCTTTACAATACTAGTTAAAAATTTTCCAATAAATATTTTACTTGTATCTTATTGCAGTAGCTTAGCTTGGAAAACTTTTGAATACATAATACACATACATATATATTTTGTCATGTTGGTATTGGTATAGACGTATAGAAAATTAACATAATACAAACATAGATTACAGTACACGTTGTATAAAGTGAACAATATAATAATTTATAAAAAAAAAATATTCTTTTTGGAAAAATCTTTCAATTTCTTTATGTATATTAAAAGAACCTCATACATATACATACATATTTATACAGTTTATAAAAATTTCGTGATTGAGTACATTTTGAAATTTTATACGGCAATAATTTAATTATATTTTACATTAAATCAAATTGAACAAATTCTACAACAGTATTTATTATAGATGACCTTACTGTATTTAATATCTTTATTAAAGTCCATTTTTTAAGTCACATAGTCACCTTCTTATATAGCATAAAAATATTACCTCATTTGTGTTTATGATTTGCTTTGCTCTCATTACGATTGCTGTTAAGAAAACTGACAAACAGAAAATAAAAGTAAAAAATTAACATACATATTTAACTTAATTCAAAACAATATGAGGAAGCATCAATTTAAAATACATTTGGGTATTTTTAAAAAACGTACTGTACATATACTTATTCGTTCCAAAATTAATCATATGTTTTTATTTCATTCTGTATTTAATACAAGCAAAAACAAATTAAATATGAGGTACGTACTAATATAGATTTTCCAGTAATGAAAAATAAATCATTTATAAAAGCACAATACGATACACGTGATCAAATGATATGACACTAGCTTGTAGGAATGTCACGTTGCAAATGGTGTGTATTTTTAAAATAGAATATACAAACCTGCTTTATACTGCATATACATAATATGTAACGTGTAAAAGTGAGTAAAGTATTTTATAATATAGATATTTTTATTTTTGATTCATCTGTATTATACAATTAATATACATACTTACAATATGCATGTTCATGTATTGTAAATTGTAGTTGTTTTCATTAATTCAAGGAAATTTTCAATATAAGCATTATTATTCATATTTTTGAAAAACAAGGTATTATTTTCAAAAAAAAATTACGTAAAATATGTGCGAAAGACGGGGAGATATTACATTACATACAAATGAAAATAACTTTTGTTCTATATTTAAAAATATTGTACAACAAAAACAGTTAAAATGAAAAAAAAAAAAAAAACAACGTAATGTAATAATGTAGGAATACGTAATGTAATGTAGGAAAATAAAATTTAATGATTTATTATTTTGGTGTCATTTCATACATACAAATTATATGCATCGATATAGCAAAAATTTGGTCAATTATAGATACGTACAAATATTCATACACGATGTGTAATGCGAATGCATTTTTTAGTTTTTACATTATAGTCCACTAATTGTAAGGACTTTATGCGAATACGTACATACATACATATGTAAATTGTTTTTTCAAAATCTCTCTAATTAAAGTATTTCACAAGCAATACCATCACAATCTTCAAGTTTATTCAGTTTTTATGAAATATGAGATGAATTTTATTATCGATATAATATACGATGATGTGAAATGGTATTACTTTACGTCGCTTTTATAAAGCCTAAAATGCATAGAATTATTGGACAGAGTATAGATTTATTTTATTTCATTTTTGTTTTTGTTTTTGTTTTTTTTTTTTTTTTTCATGAACTTTTGATTTTTTTTTTGTAAATAAAATATTCAATGTAAATAAATTATTTACAATCCACCACAATTGATTTCATATATGCAAACGCATACATATGTGTTCGTATATCAACTAATTTAAATTTGTTTATAAATAAATGAAAATACATTTAAAAATATTAAAAAGACAAATAAAATAGATATTTAAGTGAGCTAGATAGAACGAATAAATAAATAAAATTTTAATTAAAATAAAAGTTTAAAAAAATGATAATAAATAAGTAAGAAATTACAAACGCAAAAATACACACATAAGTATAAATAATACCTGATAATACGTACATATGTATGTATGCGTTTATAAAGTCGTAATAATTATTTTATAGATTAATCTGTGATGCAAGAAATATACATAATTGACATGAAATTTTTTATTTAACTTTCTGATATGGTCACGATATAATTCAAAAAAAAAATTTAAAATATATAAA
This sequence comes from Anthrax anthrax, assembly GCA_963971155.1. Taxonomy (NCBI): domain Eukaryota; kingdom Metazoa; phylum Arthropoda; class Insecta; order Diptera; family Bombyliidae; genus Anthrax; species Anthrax anthrax. The sequence goes on along the minus strand of OZ020118.1, from coordinate 33,579,076 downwards.
AAAATAAATAAAAATAAATCTTATATGTACAAAACATATTTATTTATTAGACTTCGTCCTTGTACAAAAATAATTCGTCCTTTTACGAAAAGAATTTACTCTTTTAAGATAAGAATTCTAATTTTTTACTTTTTGTAGTTCTTGTTCTTAATTAAAAAGAAAAAAAGAAATTAAAGTAAAATGAAGTTATCGTGATCTAAGAATTTGTTTTTATTTATTTTTGTTCTGTTAGTAATTAGTAGATTTTAATTCAAGAAAACAAGACAGATACTCGTAATTTAAAAATTTAATTTTCAAAATAAAAATAACGATTGTGGCCGTTTCAATTTTGAATTTCCTTACATTGTGAATTAAATAAAAGCTTCTATGAAATTGAAACTAATCAAAAAGCTTATTTAATTTTATAAGAGAAAATTATCAGCACAAATTTTTCGCTATTATCAATTTATAATACATGTATAAATTTTAAGAGAAATGCATTGATTGGTGTAAAATTAATGAATCAATGTACAATGCTGCATGCATATTTCACATAATAACTTGTAAAATGTGGATCATTTCGTTGTGTGCAGTACAGATTGCTTTTAAACTTTGTATGTGAATTATTTTTTAATTTTTGTGATTTTGTAATTTTTATTATTTATTTGTTAGATTTAGAAGTTAGAATGCTTACATAGTTGGTTGTAATTGTATGAAAAATGCAAGTCTCTCTAACAATAATTTTCAAAACAAAGCAATTAGAAAAATATTTTTAGTATATTTTTTTAACCCTACGTTTAAAGAAATACTTACAGTACAATTTTTTATTATTAAATTATTTTTCAAACCATTTTTCAGTTATTTAACATACTCTCACATGCATATAGGCAAATGTAACGTACTTTTACTTTTTATTTTACTTCTAAATGATCGTGATGAAACCAGATGCTGTACTTCAAATATGAAAATGCACAAATATTATGATTGTTGTATTTAAAAAATAAAAAAAAATGCAATGCATTTAATATGCATTTTGTCTTCTTCTTCTTATAAACAAAAATGTCCATGAACATGATTGTAAAGATGAGTTTTTATATAGATAAGTACATTTTATTAGCATTGCAGCATATGCTAAAGTTTGTAAACCAGTCATCATACGATATGAAGGTCATCATATCATTTTACAAGAATTCTTATAATAATTTTCATCATATTATAAAGTTGATTATACTTCGTAATATTTGTAATAAATAAAATTCAATGATCTGTTGATCGCTATAATTCTTATGGTGATCTTTAAAATTGATTAATTACAAGGCAAATAATTAAATAAGGTCTTCTCATATATTATAGATTTATATTTAAGATTAAAGGAAAAATTCAAATGAAATGCATTTTTTTCACATCAAATAAATTTCTATTCTTATGTCTGTATATAATTCAGTTTTATTTATTTAATTTTTTATTTATTTTTTTTTTTTAATTTACATAAAAATAAATCAATTAAATAGGTACTTAAATATTTTCCACATTTTGTGAATTGTATAAATCTAATTGGCTTTTTAATTTGGCTGATCTCAAATTTCATACCTAATTATGTATCTAATTTTCAAATTTAACAAAATATGTACAATTAAAAAAAAAAAAAAGAAAATTTCAATCAAAATATATTTACAATAAATGAAAATGATTAAAATTTTCTAAATAAAAGTTTAACATTAAACAGGGAAAAAAATCTTTTTCTTTTATATAAATGAAAGAAAATTATTTATTTATGTATTTAAATTTTCGGGAAAAATTAAGTCATTACATTAATAGCTAAAATTATGCTCAATACTGCATGCATTAATTTACTTATTATTGTAATAATTAATTATTTATGTTATTGATTGATTTTCAAAGCTCTAAATTATTACCAATACGTTAATGAAAATTTTTTTTTCTACTAATGCAATTTGAAAATATTTTTCCTTAAAAATTTAATAATTCTACGGTAAATAATTTAATTGAGATTTTTAAGAACTAATAAATAGTCGCTTATATGAATGATTTAAAGGATGTTATTTGTTTCATTTCACTTAATTTTTGGTACATAGAAGCATACATAAACATATTCGTGTATTTTTATGCTTCACGATTCATACAAAAATTAAATAAATAAAAAAAAACTACGAAAAATATCAAATAATTATGAAGCTTCTGTTTTATACAATTTTCAATTTTTTTTTTCTTTTTCATTTAAAATGATTTCCATGAATTTTTGCAAAACCAAAATAAAAAAAAAAATTTTTTTTTTCTAATTTGATTTTTTTATTATTATTTTGAAAATACAAAAACTGATTTTATTTTGTTTTTCTTTTTTTTGCTTTGTGTGATTATATTTAATTTTATACCATGTAATCGTATTAATCAATACTGTAGATTATTGGAAATGTTAACTAAAATAAATATTATAGAATTGATTGAGAAAAACCAGAAAATTTATAATGGCATATGTTTATGTGTTTATTATAAAATACATTTATATACATATAGTTTTCTAATTTTTTTTTTTTTTTTAAGTAACAAGAAGCATATCTGCAAAATATAAAATCATTGATTTTTTATACATGTACCTAGCGTGTATATATATACATACATTGGAAAATATTGTATAAAAAAAGAAAAATCCATATGAAGAATGAGTTCATTTCACCAATCTAGACTAATAGTCTATGGATTTTTTTATTTTTTTTAAATCGTGATTATATGAATAAACAATATCATTTTAGCCAAATCTAAAACATATTTTAATTTGCAATATGCCTTATGTTGATGTGGTATATAAAAAAAAAATATATATATACAGTCAATGTTTATTTATTGTTAAATGGCTCAGCGGTAAACATTTTAAATTAATGTTTTAATTTGTATAAAATATACATGAATTGATATTACATGCGTTTCTTATATCAAATTGTGATTTTTCTTATGAGTAAAACGTAAATTTTATTATATCGAATATATCATACGCATATACACACAATATAGATACTATATATGTATATTCATCTTGGTCAATGTAATTGACATCATTTAAATTCAAGATTCAAAAAAATTTAAAATTTGGCGTAGACCTGTTAAAAAAAAATAACGTATTTTTTTTTTTTTTGCAAAAATTCATTAATCGATCATTTATTTGATCACAACTTTATCAATTTTCTTACAACATGTTTTTTTTTTTTTTAAAGTTTATTTAACTGTACCATGAGTAAGATTACGATTAGTTTGTTAAAGATTTTTGTTTGTTTAATGACTGATGGTTTCATCTTATTTGAAAGCAGATGCTACATGAACAAAATTATATTTTGTATTAGATTTATGATGATTTCTAAAAAAAAATTTAAAAAAGAAAATAAACAAATCCAATTGCAAAATTAAATTGTTCATAAGTTTTTTTTTACTCTTCAATAATTTTTAAAACATTTTTTTTTTTCAAAATAAAATAAATGGAAATCATTAAATCATTTAGCTTTTTTAAATGAGGTTAATTAATTTATCGTATTTGTGTATATACACACATTGAATATGTACTGTATATATGTATATATGATAATTTTATTTTTTTTATTATTTTTGCAATTTTTTTTTTGCTTTTTTAATTCAACAATTTATTGTCTGGTAACGGCAAAATTGTATAAGAAAAATGATAAAGCACTAAAGAATGTGCGTATACAAAAAAACAAAATTTGGAACAGAAAAAAAACGAAGAAAATTGAAATTTTGACAATGACATGTAAATATTAGAATTTTTAAGATATGTATGCATGTTGCCTGTAAATTGCCTTTTATTAGCATTTTAACGGTTATTGCTCTCATGAAATTTTTATTAATATTACCTATGATATTTACCATATGTACTTAAATATGTACAAAAAATATAGCAAATTTCATGTGAACATTTATCACGTAGATAGACAATTATATTGTGAGGTATGTATGAATAACACACTCAGGTAAGTATGTATGTATGTGTGTAGGGCATATACTCTTTGTTCCTCAAATAATTTGATTAAATTTAAATTTGAATAAAATTAAATTGAAGCTTTTAATTTCATTATTTTTGGATTATAATCACAACTAATGAAGGGGATGGGAAAAGAAAATTTTAAAATAACATTTAAATTAGTACTTAATTAAAAATGTAAACAATGATATTATGTACATACATATATTAATTTTTATTTTTTATTCTTATGATTCATTTTAATTTATTAAACAAAAACGACACCCCACATTTCAATACAATGAAATTATTATTTTTTTTTCACTTATGTGTCTATCTGTATCTTATGTATCTTTTCACTTATGTTATGTATCTTTCGTAGATATAAATAAAATTTTTCATTTAATTAATTTAATACAATTTTATGGCATAAAAATTTAAAAATGTAAAAGAAAAAATTAAAAAATAGGTACTTTCAATTTTTTATCCAATATTTTTCGAATGTAACATATTTACAGATACATAAAGTACAATTTTAATTGGATTAAATTTTTTTAAAAAAATTTTTAAATTCATTAGATATGTATTGTACATTCATACATACATATTTGTGTAATGCATTTTACTTGTGAGAATATGTTGTTGATCATGTATACAAGAACAAATATGCGAATATTACACCTTTTACGAATCTTTTGACCATATAAACAAATGTTCATGTTTATGATCACATAAAATTTAAATGAGTCATTTATACAACAATAATAATGTCGACAATGTGATTATTATTATTGTTATACCAAGTTAAATTTATATTTGAATACATAAATATTTGTTACGCTATGCGTGTCCATACAAAACCTATAAAATGTTGCTATAAGCATATAAACTATGTGGGGGAAAAAAAAGGACAATTTTATTTCTAGATCGTTACAATATATTATATATAGAGTATTTTATTAAAAATATATTGACGACTAACAGCTATATAATTTGAATAATTTATGTTAAATTATTGAATTGTTATTATATTGTCCGTCATTTAAAAATCTGTACCATATTAATAGTGCATGTTTCTCAGCAGCTTTAGTTTGATTTCAATTAAATAAAATTTATAAAATAAAAATAAAATTGTATGTATTTGTGTTGTATATGCAAATCGATTAAATGGATTTTATTTTAATATGCAAAAATAATTTTAAGTAATGAAAATAGAATTTCAATTGAATAATTGCATTGTATTGCATTTTATAATAAATAAAATTTAATTTTGTACTCTTAAAAGTATTGAAATATTTTTATTGTAATTGGTTAATGGTTGTTACTGTGTGGTTAAGTTTTCACATGATTTGAAACATTTACGTACATACATACATAAAGGTTGAATATGTTTGTTTTTAGTTGAAATACATAATAAACTCAAATTCTTGTCATGATCTTGTCAATCAATATTATAGTGAGCCTTATTAATGCAAAATACTTTGATATTAAGTTTTACAATATTTATCCAATTTCATTGAATTGCAATTAATTGGTCTTTCCTAATATATTTTGTTGACATATTATTTGTCCATAAAAAATTTCATCTATTCATAATAATAACATGAAATATTTGATTTATTTTATATTGGCATGCAATAAGAAATCTATACAGATTCTTCTTTATATAACTTTGTGACTTTGTGTAATTTAATTTAAGTTTTGATCGTATTTAAAAATTAGACTACAAACACATTATACAAATTGAAATAAAAATAATGTTTCCATGAAATATTGCACATAATATTTTAAATTAATCTTTGTTGGTATTTCATTACAGCACATTATTTTATCTTTTTATTCAAAATTCATTATTTTCATTGATTACAAGAAATATGTAATTTTTAGTTATTTAAATACCATTTGCAATAACTATATGACATGTGCATGTAGCATTTGTTGAACTTACATGAATTTTTGCTTAAGTTTTATATTGTATTGTATGTATCATTAATCCATAAGGTTTTTATGCAACATATGGTTAAAGTACCTTTGTATATATATACATACATACATGCATATATGAATATGAGAATTGATTAATTTGAACAACATCATATCGTAATTACTCAACAAGTTCATTTTTATTATATTTTATTAAGCATAAAAGTATAAATGTAATTTATGCATTATGTGTATACTACATACATATGTATGTTATCCTAATGCACCATTGTGTGTAATTATATTTACATGAATATTAGATTTGAAATTTTTATTCATTTACAAATTTACAAATAAAAATGTGTGCTTATACAAGATATAAGGTACGCATAGGTTACGTATAGATAAATTGGCAATTGGCATTTTAAAACGACCGGTTTCTAAAATTTTTGACTTTTTTTCATTCTTTTCTTTTTTTTTTTGAAATTTATTTATGTAATACAATCATAAATGCAAGTGTTAGCTATTCTACATATATACAAAATATATACCAACATATACTTACATAACATATAATACATACATACGTGTAAATATTATTTCTAATTTAAAATAAATGTAAAGTAGTATCTTGTGTATATCAATTTTGAAAATTACGTTTACATACCTGTAACAACACCTAGTGGGTGTGAAAAATGATATGAGAATGCAATAAAAAAATATTAAATTATAAATCTTATTATATAAATAATTGGTATACACATAACAAATATTTGAATGAATTTACACACGTTCATTGTAAAAATAGTAAAAATATGCGTTACGCAAAATAAAAATTCATAACATTTTCAAGTAATTTTTGTACAATATAAATTCATTAAAATGTAATTTGGTATAAAAAAAAAAGAAAAAAGTTTGATCAATCAATATAATATAAGTATTCTCATGATATTACATTAGTATAGATAAATGTACATTATTATAAAACGATTAAGATGTTTAAATTTGATTAAAGTTGATTTTACCCTGAGGTCATATGTCCGTCCATATCAAATAGGTATTTAAGAATTGTTTATGAACTCATACTTAATACTCGATATCATATGGAACGTACTGTACATATGAATAAATATATAAATAATGGAAATGTTTAAATATAGAATGAGCTTAGAAACAGTTCTTTTTTACTTCATCAAATAAAAGAAACCATTTTTTGATTTTTTATTTTGTCTATTTAAAACATGATTCATCACAATTTTAAAGAGCCTTTTAAATCTAAAAATTTATTATTATTATTATTATTATCATTAAGATATCGGAATATTTAATTTAAAAAAAAAAAGTCATTTTTTTTCTTTCTTCTTTTGAATTTGAATTTTCTTTTTGATAAATTAATTTTAACTCAAGTAGTGATATATATGTACAATTAGAAATAGGATAACACCCATGTCAGAAATGATTACAAAAAGAGAAAGAAAAATAATCTAAAATTTTTACACGTACTTACCATGAGTATATGTGTGTGTATGAATGTTCAACTTCATGGAGATTTAAACTTATATGTTTATCATGTGTATGTGAATACATTTAATTACACGTACTAGTATGATGTTCATTATACCGATTTGCATACAAAATTAATATTAAATTGATGATCATCATTATTATTAATTTATTATACATAATTTAAATAACATAAACTAAAGTAGGTCTTTAAGTAATCTTTTCAAGAATATCTAACAGTTCTGTTAACTACCAATTTTGTGTTAGATACCATGTGCATAAATATAAAAATCTTAAATTGCTTAAAATACATACATAAGTATATATTGTACACAACCCATACATACTGATATACATATACCGGTGAGTGCTATATACGTGCGGATAACACATATGTATGTATGTCTATGTATACATATATTTTCTTAAAACCTACACAAACGGATATTGCATTTATATAATTCCTTTTTTTACCTCTAAATACATATGTAGGTAAATATATAATTATTGGCAATATACACACTTTGATCTTCATCATCTTCAACATCATCGTCTTTGGTTATTATTATCGTCATTACCATCATTGGTACTCTAGTAATAACAAAATGTTTACCATAATATGTAATGTTATAAAGTTTGTAGAGGGATGTGTGCATAATATATGTACGTCCTACGTCTATCATAATTACAACAAATGGTTAGAATTAAAAGATTTTTAACTTGACATTTTACTAGGTATTAAAAATTATTTTAAGTAATATGACGATTTAATGTCGTAAGAGTGTTTAGTACGTATCTTATTGATATAATACCCATTATAGCCGCCGATACATAAGAATATATGACAAATTTTAAATTATACGAATACAATATGTAATGGCATTATAATATGAACACCTATAATATATCTGCATAGTAAAAATATTCTTTAAAAGATAAATTATTTGCTACATAAAAAAAGAATGGTTATTGATTCAAAGATACATGTAGTATAACAATGCTAATGCTACTCGTATAATGACGATGATGATGATGATGATGATGGGTGCGTCAATTTGATATAGTGAAAAGAATATTTTGTAAGGATATACACATGCACATGATACTTATGACATTTAAAAAAACAAAAATGAAGAAACTTTTAAAAATCATCATCGTCTTAGTCATTATTATCATTATATATTCCAATAAACTATGTATGTGACGTACTCGAATATTGAATATTGGACACCATAATAATGCAGATAAATCTATTAAAGATTTATGAATTTAAAAAAAAAAAATAATGACTAACATATAAAAAGGAAAGATTCAAAGTAATTATCATTACGCGTGTAACACTAAGTGAGTACAGTAAGTATACATTTATGATGTAAAATAGTGTTTAAATTACAGAGGTTTAGGATATCAGTAATAATTAATCAATGGCTTATCGTTTTGCATTGAAGTCATTTAGCTTAGATATACATATTTGCATTTTTATATCATGTACTTAGTATAAGTGAGGAAATTTGTTTTTCCTTGAAGATACTATATACATACAAATATTTTTCCTTTTGAGAAAAATTGTAATCTGAACTTAAAACATTTTGCAATTTTATAAAACATTATAAATTGTACACATTTATGAATAAAATGTGTAAAGTAAAAATGATTACCGTAAATTTGAAATAATGAAAAAATATCCCATGTATCTAATTAATAGGTTTACATGTAATATATAAAGAGAAGACCTTGAAGGCAATCAAGATAATTATTCTACGTTAATAGTGCATACATACATTATGTGTATATATACATATACAGTGTAGTTAGTTACATATGCATTTGCTTATGCATTTAATTCTTTTGTTTTATTTTTCTTAAAATTTATAGATTATGAAAGCATCATTACAAAAAAAAAATTTTTTTTAAATACTCTTGTACATGTTAAAAATAATTGTGATGCATATTACTTCACACCTTTTAACAACTAAACACACCATATGTATTGTACATACGACAAACAAAAATGATTAGATACCATACAGAAATTAAAACAAAATAAAATCAAAAAATAATAAAACATAAATTTTTAAAAGGTAGTAGGCATCTACCATAGATGTACAATGTTACTTAACATGTACAAAAACATATGTATGTACATATGTTCATAAAAAATATAAAAAAAATCAGCAATTTTGAAAATCTGTAAAAATCGGTTGAACATTTAATTGTTTTTCTTATTGTTCTTTCATTTATTTTTAGTACAAGGTAAATGCATTTAAAATAACAGAAATAAAATTAATTCTACTTATTGCATTAGAAATAAAGTTTTAATTGAAATTTTTATAACCGGATATGGAGTTGATTTTTTATCTTTTTTGTTTTTTTTTTTTTTTTAAATCTGAGTTACACAATTTATTGCAATCGGCATTTTGCAGAACGAAAAAAAAAATGTTGCATAGAATTTGTTTTTTCTTAATTCTAAGATAAAAGATTTGTAAACAACATAAAGAATTTATTGATGATCGTAAACAGTTAGTACATTAGCAGATATTTTTCATACAAGATTTCATAATAAAAATATGTACATATATTGATGCACTGAATGGAAAATCTATGGTGGATTAAATCATTAGGTATCCGTATTTTTTTTTTTTTTTTTTGTCTTAAAGTGTGGAAATTCTTTGGGATTTCTTGGAAACATATAAAGAAATCTTAAAAATGGTTTACTTCGGATATAAACATAAAAAATCGAATTTTCTTCAAGGTTACATCATTTAAACATTGTTAGCTTTAATCTTGTATGTACATACATACATATATCACGGAAATTTCACATACATACATATGTGTATGAATTCCAATTAATTTTTTTTTATATCAATTAAACAAAAATAAGTGAAAATGAGATTATATTTTGGCAGAAAAATAAAAAACAAAAAAATTAAGATTTTTTTTTTCATTATTAGAAGAGAATTTTAAAACCTGAAAAAAAAAAAATTAAATATTTTCATACACCTCGTGTACGTGTTATTTTTATTTTCAAATTCCATTCAAATTAAAATTTATGTTATTTTATGTGCCTATAGTTGCTTATACGCTTGCTATTTTAATATTCTGTTATTTGTCAACTGTGGTATTCATGTAAAATGTTTAGAAACGATTTATTAAAGTTTATGTTTTGGAATTTTAAATTTATTTTATTTATTTATTTATTTATTTTTTTTGAAAATGTGTATTTCTTTCTTGAAGGTGTAAAATTTGGAATGTACATAATGTAGTACAATAGTTACATACAATTTGAATAATTCAAAACATGAGAACAAGAATTTTCGATATAGTATGTCTTTCCAAATTTTAATGAGGAATTTAACTTGTATGGTGTTCAAGATTTGTTTTTTTTTTTCATTTTCGAATCAAAAAGAAAACGATTTTATTTTTGACTTTTATTTTTGTCATCATTTGTTTTTGAAAATATCACATTTTTAGGAAGTTCAAAACAAAATTACTTACTTACTTAAAAAACGTATTTTTGATTTGTTGAAAAATATTTTCTTTGATAATGTTTTTTTTTTTTTTGTTGATTTATCTGATTTCTTTTCATTTGACAATTAATTAATGTTGTATGCATTTAAGTAAATGAAAAATGTTTATTTTTTAGCTTAAGCATCCGCACATATTGTTTACATAATTTATTTGTGTTTAATGTAAAAACTGAAACCGGAATAAAAAAGTTCAAGATAAAGTAGTCTAAATTACATGTTTACTAAAGTTCTCGTTTTTTTTTTTTTTTTAAATTATTATTATTTGAGATATGTATGTACATATATAAATAGTACAAGAGTAAATAATTTGTAAATAAATAATGTTAACATTTGTAATGCATGATACAATCATGCATTAATTGCATATGTTCATACGTATATGCATGTATGTATGTATGTACATTATGAACTTCCGATATTGATATATCATATGTTAATTGATATGTACATTCTATTTACTTACCTAATATTAATAAATATTTGTTAACCTAGAAATGATAGTAAATATTAAAAAATTAGGTATTTTATATGTTAAAAATATAAAAAAAAAAATATACTTGTCATCAAAATCGTGAGCACATATAATGATTAACATTGATTTACTTGTACATAAATGTATACAACTTAAGTAAACAAATGTAAGGTATGAATGAATTTTGTTTTTTTTTTTTTTTAAATCATTAATGAAATTGACTGTTTTTTGTTATATTTACTGAACAAAAAAAAAAAAAAAACAGTAGGTAGATAATGAAATTTATTAATTTTTTATGGTATCTATTTTAGTAACTGATTTTTTTTTTCTTCGAATACACTATACACATGTATTCACTTAAATACCGTATCATATGAGCCATTTAATCACATCATAATAAACATATGAATGCAATAAAAATAGTACACACATACATTTGTGAATAAATTATTAAAATAACAGTAACATTTGAAAAAAAAAAAAAAAATTATATTAGAAAAAACAAATTCGCAAGCTACAATTTTATTTTTAAATGTACCTACATAACGTATGTATATATATCTACATTTTTTTTTTTTTTTTTTGTTATTTATTATTTTATTTTATATTTTGATATTTTATGTTTTGATATTTTTTAATTAATTTCCGCTTGTTGTCACATTAATAAACATACATAAACAATTTAAATAAATTTTCAGCATTTTTACTTTATTTTACGCTTTGCTTTATGTTGTTTTATTTCTATTTAGTTGTTCATTATTTTTTTTTTTTTTTGTTTTTCGTAATTTAAACTTTATTTTTTGTATATACAAAACTTTATGTTTACATGTATTCTATATATTAATAATAAATTGTTTTACATTTATATATACATGCATTATAATAATGTTTTTTAACAAATTATTGTGAAATGTAGTTTTGTTTATTCATTCGATATGGAACGTACATATAACACATTCGTGTAGGTATGAATACTTAAACATTGTAATATTATAAGCACACAATAAGTACATATGTACATACATTTTTATTCTCGTACAGTATATATGAATGAATATTTTTAACAAATTCATTTACAATGTACACATTTTTATTGTTTCATTCATAAAACAAAAAATCAAATATGTATACATAATACATATGTATGAATATAATAATAAAAAGACAAAACCAAGATAAAATCGTGATCGTTTAAAAAGCTACTATCATGCTACCAATGCATTTATACGTGTATATTATGTACATTTAAGCAAATATGATTTTACTGTAAAGGAAAATAAAATTAAACAATAATTTTCATATTATAGTAAAATTGATATTAATAACAAATGTATTGTTATTCACTTTTCAATAAAAATTGATTGATAATTCGAATTATTTATTTTTCAAGAAAATTTTATTTTTCAATTAATTAAAAATTTTTAACAATTTTTAAAAAGAAAAACAAAGACATTTTTTTAAGCAAAAAAATTTTCAATTGCTGTCTGTATCAATTTTATTACTTTTACTGTATTGAAGATTTATGTACATTTAATATATCAGATGTTTATAGCAAATATCCATACTTTAACAAGATACATAATATGTCGTAATATTATATCATTTACGTAAACAATGTACAAACAAATGTACATGTTTATCTACATGATATTGTGTAAATAATACCATCAAAATTATTTTCTTTCCTTATGATTTTGATTGATTTATTAATGATTTATTTAAAAAAAAAACAAAAAAACTTTTTTTAAATAAAAATAAGGGGGTGGCGAATTTTATATCTTTTTGCGTGGTTAATGAAGCAAAGATAAAGAGCATTTATCCATAAAATAATGAATGTATATTATGTATTCATGCAAATATTTCAAATTGCATTAAAATGTATCTCGTATTAACTGTCAAGTTTTTATTCATAATAATAAGATGATTATCATTATTTATAAATCGAATGATTAAACTAAAAACTGACATAATACGTAAAACAGGAGTTTAAGAAGATTGCACGCATAATGTTGTTTAAAATGAATATATAAAGATCAGTTAATTTGAATATTGGATGATATACGCTTGATTGATTTTCGATATAAATTCAATATACATAAATTTTAAAAATGATTTCGCTTTCGTTATAAAGAATCTATTTACAAAAAAACGAAAAAAAAAATACAAAAAGAAATTAAATAAATTTATAATTAGATTCTTTGTTGTCAATGTTATTTATGTATATTGTTATAAAAATTATTAAATATGCAATTTCATTGGTAAAATGAATAACATAATGTATAATTATAAATAAAAACATTAATCAAATCTTCTCCATAAAAATAATAATTTTCATTGTTTGAAAATTTACGTTGATTAATAGATTTACCTTCATTAAATAATGTCTGAATTTTATTTTATTTTATTATTTTTTTCATTTATATACTTTTTGTTTTCTGGTATAAAATGTGAAAATTAATATGTATGTACGACAATTTCGTGTTTTCCCATAAATGGATTAAATGGACATTTTGAATTATGAACTATATAAGAGGATTAAAGTCATGATTAGGTGGTATTCGCTGTTTATATTGTTATAATACTGTATCGCATGCAATTTACAATTTAATTAATTGTCTTCTGTTACATACTTAATTAATTTATACTCTGTACAACAGTGTCCTTGTAATAAAGTATAATACTTAATAATGTATTTTTTTTCTGAAGATTTAATTATACGTGATTTTATTTATAGCATGTGTGTAAAGAGTTATAATGACTGACTTACGCCAAAAGCATTTAATAATGATATACATACATATATAAAATACAATTCTATAATTATTTGAGTTTTGTTTTATTTTACGTATGTATATTCATTGCAATTTTTAAAGGAAGTTAAATTAATAAATAAACTTTTTATTTTTACTAATAATAACAAATATGTGGCTCATTTTCAACTCATTTGCATTTTAGAGATTTTTTCTTAATACTTATACTTTTAGTTCGATTTAATTGTAAAATACGCAAATAAACATAAATTAATGTCATAGACAAAAAAAAATTGAATATATGCATGAATAAATTGTCATGAAAATTATAAAATCTAAAAGAAATGAATAGTAAAAAAATATTCGTATAAATTATAAAATTATATTTAATTAGAAAATATTTGTATAGACACGTAAAATAACGACATTGCTTCAACGACAATTATTCTATACAAATTTTTAACAATATAAAAATTTTGTAATTACGTTTAAATGATTGTATTTAAAAAAAAAAAAAAAATGATTAAAAATTTTAAAAATTTGGCAAAATTAAAAATATTTTTGTAAACAAAATTTCAATTGTTTTATTTTCTTTTTTAAAATTTAATTATAATTAAAAAATTTTTAACAATCATTTAAATATTATTAACAGATCATTATTATGTCATAAGTGTATATGAATTGTAATGTGATTATCTATTTTATTTGCAATTTAATTTTATTTATAGAAAAATTTAAGAAAAAATTAAATAAACCAAATAATAAATTTTTTTACTTAAAAAATTTTAATTAAGTGAAGAAAAATGAAAAATTATTTTCTTTTTACATGTACAATGGAAAAATAAATAAAATTGGTGATTATGATATTTAAAAAAAAAAAAAAAAATTATATTGTAGATGTAAATTTTCGTTAAAAATATATACAAAAAAATTTTTTATAATAAAATACAAGTATATGTATGTATAAATTTTTTTTAAAAAAAAATTCTATTTAAAACATGCAAATTTTGAATTTATTTATAAAATATCTGTTTAATGTTTTAAAAAAATATATAATTTCATTACATATTTTTTTTTGTTTGTTAAATTTTTCATAAAATAAAATTTAGTTTTTGTATTTGTGTATTATTAGTCATAAGTATTGGTTTGGTTATTTATATATTAGTATAGTATGGTTGAGTGTAATAGGCTTTTTGAAAAGGATCATTGACATACAAATCACGCAAACATTATAGTTTTAGTTTATTGATACACACTTTCGGTACAAATAAATCGTTGACTACATATATACATTCACTGTTTGTACACTGTACTGGATTACATATTATTAAGACAGAAATGTGTAGATTTTCGCCTGAAAACAGTACAACATAATATAGTAGAATTTTTAGCTTAAAATAAAAATTAAAGCTGATGACGTATGTACTTATATATTAAAACATAATGTAATAAAAAGTATAGATAAAAATAAAATTTCATTAATGTAATGTTCATAAAATTTTAATTAGATGAATATGCTTTTTAAATACTGAATTTTAGTATACGTGATTTGTTTTTGTCTAGTTTATTTAGATGAACAAAATGTGCCTGAGATTAGGATTTATTTTAAGAATTAAACAAATATTTTGATTATTCACTAAATCTTCTTGAAAAAAAAATTTTTTTATAAATTTGCACCAATAGCCAATTATTCATAATTTTGTCTAGATTTTTTATTTGTTTGTCGATATACCTTTAGAAAAAAAAAAAAAAACACTTTATAATTTATTCATCATTTTCTTTGATAAAATTATTTTTTGTTCTTAAAAGCGCCCACAATTTAATTCTATTATAGAATTTCATATAACAATAAAAAACAAAAAAAAAAATACCCAATAAATAAGCCTAACTTAGAATATTAATGATTATCTTTAATACCTGTGTAAGATTACGTGTGAATATCACACAATTAAAGGCATCTATGTATGTAAATATATTAATGGGTTTTCATTTATAATTATGTATAAAAAATCTTCCAACATACATACTCGTATATTGTCAATTGTCATGCTAATTAGTAAAAGTTTCACAAGAGTTTTGTTTAATTTTTAATTTTATTATCGCTTCACAACACTATTTATAATAAGATTTTAAGTTGAAATTTTTGAATTGTATAATATTTAATATTTTATTTAAATTTAAATTTGAATTGAATTCAATCACGTAATAATTTTTGAAAACAAAAAAAAAAAAAAACTGATATAATCTGGTATAAAAGAAAAATAAAAATACATTTTTAAATTTATCTAATTTTTATGTATAAATTAACAAAAAAAAAAAAAAAAATAGAAATTTTTTTGTTTTTTTTTTTCTTAGTTATAAGAGAAATATAAAATGAAGATGTTCCAAGTTTAAAAAGATTGATGCATTAATTGGCCTTGACCACGTTTTTTAATTTTAAAGAAATATACATATATTCTTCTTTACAAATGCTTTTTTTTTTCCAACTTTATTAAATGATGATTTTTTTTTTCTTTAATTTTTAAATCGATGATGGCACATACATACATATATATACGAAATACATGATACAAATGGTACGCATTCATTTTTATGTAACCATGTGTAAATGAATTGATGATGACGATGATATATTCATTTATTTTATAATGATTTAAAAAAAAAAAACAGAATTAAATAAATAAATAAATAAGATAAAATAAAAATGGTTAACTAATTTAAATTTAAATAAAATAATATTTTATGTGAAATGAATGACAAGCCGGCCGGTTTAATGAGTATCAACAGACAACGAACTTTTCAAGATACAAAAAAAAAAAAAAAGAAAAAAAAAATCCTATTAATAAAATTTTATATTTTGACTTTGATGATGTTGTTGATGTGTACATAAGTACGTATACATATACATTGTATATGCAAGTATGTATTTATGATCGTTTTTCTACATACATTTAGTTACACATAGCTTTTCCATTTTAAAAATAGAAAAACACTTATTACGTACACACGTTAGATATTTTGTTGGCGGAAATTTGAAAAATTCATTTTTAGAATGATGATCATGATTATAGATTATGTACTGTCCATTGGGAGATGGACATATGACAATTCACAAATGAATTCTTCCTTATTTCGCAAGGAAAGACTGTGTGTCTATGAAGCAATATAGAATATGCTCGATGTGTGGCATAATGTTTGTGATGATTGACATAATATAATGTGTATCTTACTTAGTTGCATGTATGTATTAATTGTATGAATGATCAAATTTTTCTATTTGAAAAAAAAAAAAAAATGTAATATTTTTGGGGCGATCAGTGGGTGTACCGAAATTATGTTCTAATTTTTTTTTGTTTTTAAATGTATTATTTAATATGGTAGAGTAATCTATTTTGTTTTTTTTTTGTTTGTCATCTATTTTTAATGTAATTTTATCCAAATTAACAAAATTAATTAGGTGGAAATATGTATCAAAATTACAACATTAGGAAGTAAATGTATTGTAAATACATGAAGAGAAAAAAACAGAAAATAAACAAATTTAAATTATTTATTTAGGCCAACATTCAAAATAAAATGAAAAAAAAACAAATAATCTATATTTAATGATTAAGATATCAAATTAAAAATTTGTACATATGAGAAAATTATAAATTTAAATCAATAAATAAAGATTAAAAATAACAAATTTACTCTATTTAAAAATAAAATTATTATTTTTTTAATGGATGAATTTTTTTTTTTTTGTAGAAAATTTAACTAATTAATCCAATATGGTCTTTAGAATAATGCAAAATAAGTAATGATCTTCAGCATTATAATTTTTAAACCATATTTGTTTGAAATGTCAAGCGCTTTTTTTTTTCTAAATTAAGATGCGTAGGTTTTAAAGTAGAAGATTAATGTGAAACAATAAATTCGAATTTGTTAATTTTAAATTGTATTCAATGAGATAAGAAAAAAAAAATTATAGTTTAATTTACCTGAAATTTTTGGAAGGAAAAATTTTTAAAACATTTAAGAAAAGCCTTGTAATGATGAACGTTCGTTAAACGTAAATATGCGTCTATACACATGGGTAAATAATCAATTTATGGATGTGTGTTGAAATTGAAAAAAAAAAATAAATAAATAAAAATAAAAAAAAAAAGGTCAATTAATTAATATTTGTATCACATATACATGTCTATCATAATAAAATTAAAAAAATCAATGTAAATATGTAAAAACATGCTTTAATCACTGTACAAAAACTTGTAAATGCAAGCATTTATAATTATGATTTGTATTAAAAAAAAAAAAAAAATTAAAAATCATTTTTCTTACTATTTTTCAATAAAAGAAAAATAAATGCAAAAAAATAAAAAGAAACTAAATAAATTATTCAATGAATATGCAATTTTGTTTTCATTTTTAATTATGTGTACTTGCATAGATTTCATATGTATACTTTCATATGGCATGAATATTCTATATACATACATACATATATGATGATTGATTATGTGTAGATTGTTGATTGCACTAGTCATTCATAATACCTGATCAGAATGATAAAAATGTAAAGAAAAAAAAAATTATGAAAAATTATCGTATTTTATAGATTTATCTATAAATTTTTTTTTTTTTTGTTATTATTTCTAGAGTTGTTTGTTTTTTAAATTTTTTATAACAAGTTTTTCAATGATTTAATGCATGTACAATTGTATATACGATTATAATATGTACTTCTGAAGAAGTTTAGAAAAAAAAATGTATTATTTAAGAATGACAATAATAAAATGTATACAGCATAAATTAAAATGAGCTTCATAACAATTACGTATATATGTACATACATATATAAATATTGTAATATGTAATTGTATCTAACAGTCAATTTATTAATTACCTGTGAACTGAACAGTGTCAAAGTACATTAATATTTATACCATCAACCATGAACTACTTTAAAATAAAATACAAATATATTGTATGTAGGTTCATTAGTATGAGAAATTTTTACTATTTCATTATTTTTTTTTTTTTTTTTTTATTTTGTTCAAATTTGTAATATGCATTTAAAGATAACTTAAAGTATGCCTACTACCTACTCAAAAGATATCACTTCATTATACTGTATCATCGTATATGTAAGCACATTTAGCTACAGGCTACTAGCTACATATAAAGTTAAATAATTATTGAAACTGGTCAAGTCTTCTCTGTGTAAAAAATATTAAAAATAAAAAAAATAAAATAAATAAATAAACTGAATAGTAAAAATGTCATTTTCTTATACTGTATTACCTACATTTTGTACATACATAGTATAATATGAGCATTGAACATAAAAATATACTAAAAATTCTAAAGAAAATTAAATGTGTATTTATTATGTGAATGATAACTGGAACAAATTTGTTATTATAAATGAAGACGTGATGGATTGTCTTTAATAGTCTTCTTTAATCATATTAATTGAATATTCTGAGATTTTTTTGTTTTGCTCTTGAATGAAACATTAACAATGTATAAAAATTGTAGATATTTGCGATAAAAATTTCTATAATAAATTCACTCTCTTTTTTTTTTCTTTAATGTTATGATAATAAATGCAGTTATCTTGTATTTTCTTAAACATTTTTTTTTCTTTTATCAAATATTAAATTAAATTTATTCATCTTAAAAAACATAAATAAATTTTAAATTCAAAAAAAAAACGGAAATGTTATTGCTTTCTAAGACGAACCCAATTATAAATTTGTCAAATTACAAAAAATTACGTAAATATATTTTTGATCAAGTGAAATTTAGATATTTTTGTCAACAGCAGAATATTTTCGAAATTCATTTTTACACATCATATATAGTCCAAATGAAATTTGTTTACTTGTCTCATTCTAAATTATAATGATCAAAATGAATAATTGGTTGTTCTTAATTAAGTTTTACCATATTGAATTTATTAGACATATGTACATTAGTATCATATGTGTAATTACTTACTATAATGATTGTCATCAAATCTTGTGTAATTTAAATATTAAACGACATAATTTTGTGTTACACAAAAAAATCCCTAATTTTTTTTTTTTTTTATACTTTTTTTTTTAGTTTTAATACTACAAAAAAAAAAAAAAAAAACAAGAGATTATAACGATAATTTTTTAAAATTTGTAGGACAACATTTGTTGAAACTATATTTCTTTATTGATGACAACAAATTCAATCATTTATGTAAATTACATATACTTAAACTTATGCTATAGATATAAGTATGTATTTTAATAAATAAAATGATGTTGCAAATATATCACTCGTATTAGTTTAAATTTATTGAAAATAATCATTAATCATAATATCATGAAATAAAATAAATGTTCAATTAAAATTTTAATTCATATTCAAAATATTATTATGAAAATAATTTTACATATGTATTTAAATTTAAATTTACATTTAAAAAACAAAAAAAAAAAAACAAAAAAAATTCAAGATCAAGCTAATACAATAAAAAAGATGGAATTTCTGTATGTTATTTTTTTTTTTCTTTTATTATCTTTAGATGCTTTTCAATTGGACAATTTAAACAGTATCTTATTTTTTTTTCTCTCATTTTAAAAATATATTCATGTATGTACATATGGTATGTTTGTAAGTAGCATTTAAGATTGATTTGTGTTGTGACCGACCTCCCAAGACATATTTATTTTTTGAATTTAATTTGATTGATTATCAATTAATCATTTAAATACCATATTATGTTTTTCTTTTATTCATTTATTTTTTTTTTTATTGTCTTTATAAAGTAGGCAATATGTAAATGCGTCTTTGTTGATCATTTAATGATAAATTTTAAGTGATCATCTTTTTGTTTTTTTTTTTTCACCAAATTTTTTATTTATCTGTGATGATAAGTTAAAAAATTAAAATTAATTTTTATTTGTGTTTTACAAGAATAAATTTAAAAAAAAAAAAAAATAGTATATAGTGACATGAAAAAATAAAAGAAAGGAAGAATAAATTTTTAATCGGATTTTGTAAATATAAAAACAGAAAAAAAAATTTTTTTTTTTTTTTTAATGATTATAATATCGCATATTTTATCGATAAATAATGAAACTAAATCAAATTCAAGGGCAATTCAAATAAAATTTTTGTTTTGTCCGATTAAGCTTTTTAAGTGAGTCCTTATTTTGTATACGGAATTTATACACATTTAAATAAAATAGTATTTGGCTTCGTTTTACAGTCAATTCGATGGCAATTAGAATACTGTTCATGTATTTAAGTATTTTTACAAAATTTTATTTCAAACGTATATGCATAACATATTGAAGGATCACATATACAACATAGTGTGTATACCATACGCAAAAATTATTAACGTACACACGTACATAATATTTGAAAAATGAATGAATAAAATAAAAATAAAAATAAAATTACTTTTTATCGTTTGTAATAATTCATTTGTGACAACAACAATTGAATTAAAATTTTTGCATTAAGTGCAATAATATTTATGGTGTCATAAATGTGATATGCATTCAACTATACAATCTGTATTATTTATATGCATATAAGTATTAATATTAAATAAACATTAGATTAATGGATTTCTAACTATTCAACTATACATATGTATATATATGAATATATTTAACATAAAATATATTTATAATTGCATAAAATACACATACATATGTATGTACATATAAAAATTAAATACAAAAATATCATATATATACGTTTATCTATAAATTGCTGTGGAATCGTATTAAAAGTCTTTCAAAAATCTTTTTATCATTTATTAAGCATAAAATCCATTAGATACAATGTGTATCTTAAAAAAAAAAAAAAAATTCTCATAATCATTTCTTTTTTCTCTATTTCTATTTTCTTTTACAGATATATGAATGTACCTATATATATGTACGATCATTTATACATACAAAATGTGAAATGCATTACATATAGTCAAGGCTTTTAAAATTCAAGATTATATTTTATGTGGATTTTCAAGAATTATTAATGTTAATAAATATGCATAGCAGAAAAATCAGTTGAAAATATTTTTACATTTATTTAACTAACAATAATTCAATTGTTATAAATTTTCTTGTAAAGTGAAAATTGATAAGCAAAAAACAAAAAAAAAAGGGATAGTTGAAAACGATGAAGAAAAATAATAAGAAAAAAGAAAAATAAAATTTAAAAAAAAATATATACGTATATACTTAACTCTTTTATATGAATATATGTACGTATGTAAATACTCGTATATTACTGATATAATATTTCATTTCTGTTATTTTTATTTTGATTCAAATGAAATTTATTAGGATATAATGTGTTCTAAATTGATAAAGAATAACATTGAAAAATGAGTTGAATTTTTCTGTTTGTTAAAATAGGTTAGTTCAAGTGAAGGTTTAAATCGTTACAAAAAAAAAAAAAAAAAACAATTGTATATTTGTTAGATAATGTGTGTATATAATTTATGCAAAAGAAAAATTACAAGAATTACTCTTAGTAAGGTGACAAAAGATATGAGATTAAAAAAAAAATAGTCAAATAATGAACTACACATTTTTATGTTTATCATGAATTATGTATTTCACGTTTCGTTATTGAAAATAATGTCACCTGTTTTATCTGTGATGTTAAAAAGAAAATTAAGGATAAGTAAAATTTTTATTTATGGTGGTCATAAATTTTAAAATAAAATTGATCAAGTTTTACATGTTAAAGTTTTACATTTGATATTTTATAAAAAATAAATTGTACAGAATATAAGTACGTGTACACATACAGTGATATGGCCAAATATACATATTTAAATCGTTTTCTTGAATACCCTGTAATTTAATTCGAAATTTCTTAAGTTTGAATTTCCTTCTTAATCAAAATAGACAATTCATATATAAGTAAAATATTGAGATGTCATTAATAAATTAAATTTGTTACAATTCAAAATGCCTGTATACTCTTTAAATATTCGATCGAATGATATTCACTTTATAATTTATACTCTATTAAGTATATAAATATATTCAATATGAAAGAAAAAAAAAAAAAAATCAAATAATCTTAAAATCGTTAAATCATTCAAATTAATAATAATATTTAGAGGCGTTTATGGGGGAGTTCCGCAATGACTAAAAATATTGTATGTATGATGCATAGAAAAAAAAAAAAACCAAACCAAACAAACATTTTAAATTTCACACAGTATGTAATAAAAATTAATATTTATTTTATTTGTAAATCTTTGTTAATGGTTTAATTATCTTCTTGACTCAACAATATTTAATATATTCATATTGCAATTTAAAAAAGAGGAAAAAATTAGATCTGTCATATTACAACAAGTGCTCAAAACGATTATATTATTACAAGCACATTGGTGAATAGTATTTTATACGCTTGATGACAATATATAAATGATAAACTTATATCATTTTATTAGAAAAGATTCACACTTGTTTTAATTATTTTTTTTGTTCTTGTAATACGGACATATGTACATACAATAAGTGTCTATCAGATATATGTATGTATATGAATGTGTATTTTTTCATACATATCTGTATATTCATACATTTTTGTTCAAGAACGAATCAATTAACTGTGATTGATCTTATAGACTACTGACTAATTTGTTATAATTGAGTTGCTTGGCTAAACTTAAAAATACATATTTATTAAAAAAAAAAAAAAAGACAATAGTTATAATAATGAATAATCAACGACGAAAGGATATTCAACTACAATATGTATATGGTTTATTTTATACAATATACGATTATTAATTCCGTGTTCATATTTGTTGCATTTTATTCTTTTTGTTTTTTTGTTTTGTTTTTAAATCGCTCATAATAGTAGACTGACAACAATTATAAAATAATTGTTTATGACAATCGTTTTGTACAATGTAAATACATATTCCAAAGCAACTAATATTTTAATATATCGTGTAAATCGTATTGTATGTACAATCCATATATACATATGTACATACATACGTATGGATTTGTATTTGCAATCATTAATTGTCTGGCCATTGATCTTTTGTATCTTTTGTATTAAGAAATTTAATGAGAAATTATTATTAGTAATTATTATGGAAAAGGTCATACATATGGTAGTAATTTGTTAACGTATATAACTTTATAAACATCTTATATTGGATATGTACGAAGATTGAAATTTATTTATTTATTTTTTTCAAGTCTAGAATGGTTTTTATTCACACCACAAATTATTTTTAATTTATTTTTAAATGTCTTTTTTTCTCGTGTTGCTATTATTTTTGTAATACCATAAATTTCCGTTTATAATAAAAGTACTATTATTAATTTTTTTTTTCCTACATGTAAGCAACATATGATTTATTTTACCTTATTTATGCATACATATGTTAATGGTATGCAAATATAGAATATATATTTAAATTGTGATTGTATAGGGGAATTATTAATATATAGTAAATATGAAAACTGATAAATTGTACTAAAAATATAAAATTAATTATGTAATTAATTGCAATATGATAATAATAATTTTTTTTTCTTCTAATAAATGAATGCATAAATAAAATATATGTAAATGTGAATAATGAAATAAAATTAATCATTTAAAAAAACAATTAACATATAAATTTGAATAATTGATTATTTTATAAAGGGGATACTGGTGGATGCTACTAGGTAAGATTATATATACATTGCATCTATGCACACATTTATACACTTAATTGAAAACTGATGCATAGCAGGTGGTAAAAGAAGAAATTCAAAAATAACAATATTATTATTATGACGTCAATCAATAACAATCAATAAACAAAATATGATTTGTTTACATTATGTTAATTTTCTTCGTTTTCTTTTTTCATAAACCAAAATGCATTCCTTAATAAAATGTTTTTTAAAGAATTTTTGTGGTCTATAGTAACTGTAAAATGAAATGTCTAGAAATGTATCAAACAGACAAATTTCTATGAATTAATTTATTTTTTAAACAAATTCATTCTATTAATTAATTTTAATGCATGTTGTATCTAAGCATTAAATAATTACAGATTATATTTAAAAATGTGTATTCGATTATATGCAATTATGCGTGAATAAGTAAGTATACGAGGTGATTCTGCATATATGTACGTTACTTAAAGAGGTGGTAGATCTGGACGAGACAAGCAAAAAATCTTATGGGAGAGATGGTAATACTCTAAGTATGTGCAGACCTAACTAAATCACTCTGTATATTAGCTTGATTATTTATTAAATTTTTATTGGTTTTTCTTCTATTGCTTTATGTACATAAATCAGATCAAAAAAGCTTTTAAAAGCAGAAATACTTAAATAAATATACACATAAAATTTTATTTGTTGAAATATATTTTATCCTCTTTTGTTTAAATTGAATTATATAAATTATTAACATTAGTAATTTTGTTGAAATATATTCAACTTTGTGGCCTTAGCCTTGCAAAATAAAACTAAAACCACGGGTAATAATTTAATTAAATCTTTTCAAAAACAATAACAATTTTGTTTTATTATAATATTCTTAATCATTTTATTTCTTCATTTAATTTTAACAATAAATTCCCTTTAAGCAACAAAAATGTACAATTATACTTTAAATAAAACATTATATTTGAACCCTTGAACAAAATTACATGTTTACAAAAAAATAAAATTAAATAAAGATAATTTGTCTACACACATATGTATGTGTATTACATGGTACTTCATTATTACATTCAGATTGATCATTTATATGTTGAATTTGATATGACACATACTTTTTATAATGCATTTACTTGATGAATTGATTTATTACCCTTTAACCACAATTATTAACATTTGACGCTTTTTTTTTCAAATTGTGGTAATTAATTTTAATTTTAAGTCGAATTTAAAAAATGAATTAAGATGTTAATATTTATTTAATGTAATTGATGTAACAATAAGTATGTACATATTATGTATTTGTATTATATCATATACAATGCACAATATGTGAAAAATAAAATATGTATATAATGATTATCATTTTTACTTACATATGTGTATTTTAAGGTTATATGAATTTGTATGCATACACATACGTATGAAGTTCCATGTGATGGCCAACCTTCATCTATTACATTTATTACAAAAAATAACAATAAAATCAATTCTTTTTTAATGTTTTGAATTTTTATTCGTACTTTTTAATGGTTACTTTTAATTTAATTTTTACGATTTGATATTACATTTATACTTGCCTTCATGTACTATATGTGATCATTTAATGCATGAATAAGTGAACAATTAAATATATTTCTATATTGAAAGGAAAAATAAAAATTTAAAATAGGAACAATAATAAAAAACTAAGTATAAGTAGTAAAAAACTAAAATGCCAATAAATATTAAATGGAATATACACAAAAAAAAAAAAAAAAAAAAATCTAATTTATATAAAAATAAAGTAAATGTAGAACAATTATTATCAATTATCTAAAAGTTTTACGATTGAACCATTAAAGTCATCCAACAAAGTCATTAATCATTTTTGTTAAAGTCAATTTATATATGTAGTTCGTAATATACACATATACCATACTCATGCACATTATTAAATTTAAATGCATAGACACTTATACAAGTACACGTACTTTTAAATTGTGTATAAATATATGACTAGATTGTATAATTTACTTAAAAGAAAATAAAATAAAATTTGTATTAAGTACATATGTATATATTCATTATTATTATTGGCATTATTACTATTATTATTATTAGTTTTGATAACATCATTTTATGTTTCATCTTATAAGAATTTCTATATGAACATACATATGTGTATGCTTGTTATGCTTAACATTTACCATATATGTATGTTTTATTGATAAATTGCACATTGTATATACATACATTATGTATAACATGCACGTACAATATAAAAGATAATAAAATTGATGATGATCTTTTCAAGCTTGGTAATATCTATGTATATAGATAATTGTTGGTACATCGCATAGTATGTGGTAGGATTCTATAATAATAATAATTAAATTGATTAACAGAATACTATGTAATCGTATGTAATCGTACATAATATATGAGTACATTATGGCATCCTATATTCTACATATTATATTCTATCGTACATTGAACAGATATAAAATAAAATCCTAGTTAAGTTAAGATATTTATTATTGTGATAACTTATTCTAAATGAAAACTTAATTAATTGCTAATAAAACTATATACATAGAAAACGATACAATAGAGAGAATTTCCATTATATTTTTAAATAAAAGATCTTTTTAATTATTTATCTATTTTAAAAAAAATGCAAATAATTATCTTGTAATTATATGTATTGAACATGTAAGTAATAATTTAGAAAATTAAAAATAAAAATAAAAAAAATAATTTTATAAACAGAAAACTTTTTTCTTTTAAAAATTATCTTACCTAGTCTATCTTGCAAATATGTATTAATTAAACAAAAGATTTTCCATTATTGGTTTTTCATTAACTTTAATATTTCAATTTCATTAATGATTTAATTAAATTGTTTTACCTTACATACGTTTGCATTGCGAAGGTTAATTACAAATTGTAAATATATCTTTATACGTAAAACCACGTACAACTTAATATGAATTTTCCTTTTTTGTTTATAAGATTCATAATAAACACCTATAAAACATTACTTGCGTGATTTTTTATATTCTAATCTTTTAATCTCATGATCCTTTGAAGTAATTTCCTGGTTTGTCATATAGTAAATGATTATGAAAAATAAACTACTTAATAATAAAAAATAATGTTCAGTGGAAAAATTCAAACATCTATGTGATTATTTATTTTATGCATCATTAGAAAAATGAATAAATCTTTTCAATAAAAATTATTCAAGTGTAAATTTATTTTTTCTTACTAAGAAAAAAAGAAAAAAAAAAAAAAAACAAAGGAAAAACTCAACTACTGTGGTAATTTTTCTTAAGATCTTAATCATTCGTTTTTAATTCATTTGAAATTATTAAATAAAAATAACAGAAAAAAAAACCAAACAGAATTAAAATTAGAAAGTGCACTTGTTTTTGTTGTATCTATAATGACGTATGTATGTATGTAATTTAAAAGAAGGAAAAATTAAAATTTAGTTAATTATCTTGTAATTACGAAAATCAATTTTTAGAATAAGAAAGGATGAGGGATCAAAAAATATAAAACAGTTTATTCATTTTCCACTGACTGTCGGTAAAAAAAAAAAACTGTAGTGAAAAACATTTCACTGTCTACAAATCTGCAAATCATAGAATAATAAAAAACACATACAAAAAAGATATTCGCTGGAATTTTGAAATACGTTAATAAAATATTATGTAGGTACATATAAGGTGTGCATACGATGTATACTGGATGTAAATATATGTTATGGTAAAAGATCTCTTTAAAGGTGTAATAAAATTTCATATTAAATGATTTCGAAGAATTTGTGTTCAATAAACATGCGATTTAAATAAAAATAAAATGAAATTACTTTTTTTTTTTTAAAGATAAATGGAATACGATATTAAAATAAATTGATAATTACAAAGTTTTTCTTTGAAATAGAGAAGGATACATAAAATTTGATTTTTATTAATAACAATCATGAAAATGTATTAAAGCGATGACATAAATGTATGTGTTTGTGTATACATACATACATACAGATGAAATTTACAAAGGAAAATTACTTTTGTGGAAATTTTTAGTTATTAATGATTAGAAAAGGAAAAGATGAAATTTGCAAAAGAATTTCATTTTTGTTTTTATACAAGTGAAATTGTTTATAATTTGGTAGGTATATATGAACTATCAAATGATATTAACAATTTAAATGATATTTGAACTAATAAAATTTAATTTTTTCGTGAAAATTTAAAAGAAAATATGTATTTATTTATTTTTTTTTTTTCAAATTTATTAACTACGCAATTGAATTTAAATTTTTGTATTTTATTTGTTTGTAAAATTGAATTTTAATTACCTTATTGATTTGATTACCTTACTTCATTCCTTATACAATACTCGACAGATAATAAAATATTGTTGTTGACTGCATATAAATTGTTAATTAAATAAAATTTGTAATTAATCTTTTACGTGTTATATAAATATGAAAATAAAATTAATCGGTTTAATTTTTAGGCAAAAGATTCGTTATTATATTTAAATACTTGCTCGTGTGCTTACTTATACGAGTACTTATATTGTCTACTATACAGTCCATTTTTGTGACGTTCGTTTGTGCTGCAAATTAAGTTAATAAAGAATACATGTATCATAAACATGATTCCTTTTTATCATATTATTTTGATTTTTTTATTTATATTTTGATTTGATTTGTTTACATTTTTATTGTCTTAATTGTTTATTTTTTATTTTTCATTCTTATTTGTACACGAGATATGATATCTGATACTTAAATTTATGAGTATATGTATCTATATACAAGCATTAATGAACTACTGTTTGATTATCAATGTTTTATTATGCTGTAATATTATTTTATTATTAAATGGATTAGTTTTTTAATTATCTTCAGAATAATTTTTTTTTTTTTTAAATTTCAACCTAGTTATAATGGTGAATTGATTTTATAATCAATGATTTTATAAGTGGATTTTATATTAGGCTTTAATAAAAACAAAAATCACCAGAAAAAAATGAGATGATGGACAATGAACATACAATTCAAATACATAGGTACAAGTACATGTGTATATGTGCTAGTTTTTCAATATTATATGTTGGGCGTCTTGTTGTATTGAAAAGAAAATGTTTGAATTTCTAATTTTAATTTTTTTTTTAAGATCATGACCTTGATTAAAATGAATAAATTTAGAATAAAAAAAAAAAAAAAATTGTTAAAATAATTGAATTAATTGTAGCTTGTTTTTCTCTTTATTTTTTATTCTGTTTTTCTTTTTTTTTGCATGAATTTATGATAAATAAAAGAACGTTTTATTGAAATTTAAATATGAAATTTGTAACATATTCAAATTTCTATGACATGATAAAATTCTAAAAACTTAATGAATTAATTAAATGAAAAATAAAAACATTTTAAAAAAAGGCCATTATAAAATAATTATGGCGACAATTTTAACATGGTCATGTCTAAATATATCATAAGTGTGTCAATAATAATTATGTGTAAAAATGAAAACGAAATAAAATCTATAAACTAAATGAAGTATGAAAAAACATGTACACGTACATACATACATATGTGAATGTATACCTACATTATGTGCAAATTTAAAATTATGATTAGATTATATGTCATAAATTTTAATAGATTGAAGAAGAAAACAAAAATATAAATGGGTTAAATTCAAATGTCTAAATAAAATCATTTAATCATTTATCATATAATGCAAATACATATATTAGGTTACAATCATAATAGTAAAAAAATGATTTATTATGAAGATTGTTCTTTTTTAAAACTTTCACTTAGTATGTGTCTGTTATATATGTTTGTACATATTTACCTTTCTTTTCTTTTAAAATAATTTCGATTTTATGTCAAATAAATACGATAATTATAAATAATTAAATGATATAGACACGTTGTTTTATTTTAAATGAATTTTAGTGATTAATTTATCAACAGATTAAAATTGATTTGGACAAATTTGACAAAAGAAATTCAGTTTCATACAAAGAAAGTATTTTGTTCCTAGGTAATATATTTGAAAATTGACAATAAAAAAAAAAAAAAAATTGCGGACAGTGAAAGCAATAATAGTCTGAAATGACTAACGATAGTATCCTTGGTAACACGATCATTTTCTGTTGTTTTTTTTTCTAATTTTGATTTTCTTTGTTTTAAAAGCATTGATATTCGAATATTAAAATATCCAATTTATCATATGATATGTACATACATATGTCCTTCGTATAATATAATGTACACAAAATTTTAAAATGATTTCCTTTTCCTTCTTAATAAATCTAAAATTAAAATAAATTCATCACAAATATGTATATATTATGTACATACTTACATACATATGTATGTATGACCATATACTTACGTACATATGTACGTACATAATATAATTTACAAGATATAAAACTTTATTTAATAATTTATTCTTGATTTAAAAATAAAATTAACACAAGAAATTTTTATTAAATAAATTACATTTTTATATATGTACGTTACTTACTTATTTTAAATAGTCATAAATCTTTTGCAATTTTTAAAAACTCAAGAATTGCATACATACATACATAAATATATTAAATGACACAAAAATAAAAAAATAAAAAATAAAAAAAAATACAAATATTTAGTAGTGTACATTCTAATGCAATATTCATTCAGCATTGATGTACATTTAAAATAGCAACATGCTTAAAATGTTTCTATGATCTTTATATATTTACATAAAATTATTAAGTAATGTGTAATAATGAAAATAATGTATCATGACAATGTAACAATAATATGATAATAACAAAGAATGGAAAAATTTTGTACTTACATAAATAAGTCCTGTATGATATGCAAGTAAATTAATTATGTACACTTATACATATTTATTTATTTAAATGTATATTTATATATTTTCATATACCTATACATATTTTCATTCCAATACATTCGTATATTTGTACATACATACATACATATTAAAATTCAGTTAAAAATGCATTATTATAATGAATTTAGATTCCAAACGTTTGTTGAATGTCATGTCCGTTTAGTAGTTACATGAATTAACTTCCATTTAAGGAAAATTCATGAGAGTTTTTCTTATACTTCGTACAAATATTTAAATATAAAATGAACAAGATATGTAAATTACGGTGCAATACTCTATAATAATATTTAAGATATTCATAACGTAATAAAACATTTACATAAAGTTAAATGTTTATATAAATAGTAATCTTAGAGAAAATTTAATTTGATGCAAATATGAGAAATATATATGTATGTATCTATAAGTATGGTAAATAAGTAAATGAACTTAATGCAAATAATATATGCGCGTGCAACTAACTTCTATACTCTATACAACAAAATGATCTAAACAATATGTATATACAAACCAAACCAAGTGATACTTCTAATGATTTTCAGTTTTGATAAAATGCAAATTATTCTTATACAAGTATGATTGTACATGAAAAATCAACTTTTGAAAATGAAATTGATTGATGACATTATTAAATAACCTTTTTTTTGTTTTTGTTGTTTTTTTTTTTCTTATGAGAATTAATTTCCTTAAGACACAGACAATAAGACGGGTTTTTCTTTGTTTATTTAATTTTTATGACAAAAAAGGAAAAAAAAATATGATAATGATTTGAATAATTATGAAATCTAAAGCGGCTTCAAATCAAATAAAGTAATAAATATGTATATTTGAATTTTCTATGTATGTTTATTCTGCCGGTCAACATAAATAAATTTTTCTATGGGTTTCTGCTTCATTGTCTTTCAACCAACAGTCATTTTACATATCAAAATACAAAATCCTTCTATGGAGATTGTTTTTTTGTTCTTATAATCATTCCTTTTTTGATTGTATGTTTTTAATGTCTTAAGGTAAAAAATTTAATCTTTGAAAAATTCTACTGTTAGCGATTTAATTTACTAAAATCTCAATTTTTCAATTAGTTTATATTTAATTTTCTGTTTATATAAAAAAGCTTTCATTTTCACTTTCATTTTTTCTCTTATAAATAAATTTTATATGATTTTCATTTTTCATGTGAGTTTTAACTTTTAACTATGTAAATATTAAATAACCACAATTTTAAGAGAAATACTCGTATATTGGAATAAATTTATTTTGCTCTTTAACACCATGAATATTATCATCATTTTATTGTATGATCATTTGATCATAAAATGAATTTGAATATCATTTATTTAAACCGAAGTCTAAGAAAAATGTTTTGTCTTATATGATGTAGTGGGATAAGAGTTTGTCGGTTTTTTGTTTTCACGATAAAAGATAGATACAATATGGTGTAATTTATATATGTTATACAAAGTTATATCTCTTCTTATTCTTCAATAAGAATTACTACTAGAAATAAAAAGATCATTGTCCAGGTTAAGCACAATCACCCTGCCTGTATATACATATTTTTTTTTGCTGTTTCTTCCTTTAAATTCGAAACATTTTTATAAAGGAGAATTGATTGCTAAAGTTAAAGCTTTTCTTGAGCACTGTTGTATTGTGTGGTAATTTTTTTTTATCTTGTTTCTTTTGAACATGTTTTTATAACTTATATATTTTGTTTGTAGTATCTTTTGTGTCATTGCCCAGTATGGTTATACATAATATGTTTTTGTGTATTAACAATATATAAAACAGAAAACTATAATATGAGTCAAATGTTTTCTTGGTGATTTTTGTTAAGATCATTTTAAGATCCACATATAATAGAATTTTATTACTTTTAAGATTTTGAATTTTATTTTTCTTCGATTGTATACCAGTTTTTACCATGAAATAAAGCTTCTTCTCATTTCTCAATTTTTCTTAAATACATATGTTAAAATGTTATTTAATTTTTTTTCAAAGAGCTTATTTTATTTGAATTTTTAAATTTAATTTTTTGTGTGTATTGTGTTTATATACACAAGATCATATGTATAAATTTAATTTTTAATAATAGTAGATACATGTAGTAGCATAAATAGAATATGTACATATAATCTATTGATAGTCTACCAGAGCTGCTAGATTTCATACTTTAACTAGACAAAAAAAAAAAATAAAATAAAATAAATAAATAAATAAATAAAAAAATGAAAAGCTGTTAAATTTATGTACAATATAGCTAAAAGATACTTAACTAAGCAACTAAATATACTGTATACATATGAACCACTACCAGTAATAGAGCATAATATTATTTATAATTTCATATATGTACACTAAAATACAAATATATTGTACATTAAAATTTATAAATTGTCAGTAAACAGACAGTCAAGTCAATATTCAAGTTAATCGTACTTTTATTAAGCCAAACAGTTGTATCTGGTGTGTCAAAGTTATTCAGTCTCAGTCGATTTTGGTGATCGTGGCGTTTGGTTTGAAATTTTTATGTATGAATATTTGAAAAATAATTCTATTTTGAATTTGAACGCGAACGGATCATATTTTAAATTTACATAAAAGAATTAAAGAAAGAATTTAAGTGTTAAAAAAAAAATTTGTTTTTTTTTTTGTCTTTTATGTAGTTTTTTCGTTTTTTCAATAAATAATAAAAATCGAATATATAAAAGATACATCTAGTTTTATTTTTCTCTAATTTTTGAAAAAAATTAATTGAAAGAAAAGTGTAATATGTATATTTGAGTTTCACATGTTTTTCATAGTTTTCATGTAATTATCATTCAATTTACGTTTTTTTTTTTTTTGTTTTTTGTAATTTTATGTATTTTTAATTATTTATAAAGAGAAATGTATAATTGTAATTAATTTTCGAAAGTGTTCTTAATGAGTTATTACAGTAACCTAATAAGTGTTAATCTTTTACCATTTTATATTAAACATATCCTCGAATTACTTTACAATTATTTTCGCCATTTAAACATTTTTTTTTTTTTTTTTTTCTGAAATGTGTTTATTTATTTATTTATTTTATTTTATTTTTTAAATTTCATTCAATAAAAAATCAAGAAACGAATTAAAGGAATTTTATGATGAATAAAAGATTATCGAACGTGATTATATGCTTCGTTGGTTATTATATTGTTATATCTGATATACAATATATTTTTTCTTAAAAAACCAATAATAATAACAGAAATAGCAATTGCAACAAGTAAAAAAAAATAAAAAATAAAAAAAATAAAAAGTGAAATAAAGTGGATCTTAAAAAAGATTTATTCATTTATTTCTCAATTTTACTTTATTTTCCTCATTTCAAAATTGGACTTCATATACATATATAGTATACCTCTATACCTATTAATGTAAGCAAGCATCGAGCAAACGAATAAAAAAACAAAAACGTTTAAATATGCGTTATGATGTACGATACAATTACTTTTACAATAAATTCTAGTCAATGCATTCATTTGTAGTATTTCCAATACAATTTATTAACAACAATATAACCAGTTTACATACATATTTAATTAATAAAAAAAAAAAAAAATGAATAAATAAATATAAACATAAATAAAAGGAAAATTTTTTACAAAATCGTTTTTATTTTTTTATTATTTTTATTTTATTTATTTTATTTTTTTTTTTTAGTTTGAAATTTTTTTTAAAATATATTTTATCTGAAGTTTTAATATTTTAAATAATTATGTACATAAATAATTAGTGAAAGAATTGCTTAGGTGCTAAACAAAAAAGAAAATAATGATAAATTTAAAATAGAAGAGTTTCAAAACAGGAAGAAAAAAAATAAATAAATAAATTATCGAAAAGAAAAAAAAAAAAAAAGATTTAAAATAAAAGTGAAAGAAAAAAAAAATACATGTATGAGATGAATAGTATTGCAATTTAGTAATGTTTAATAGAAGTTTTATTAAAAATGTATAATTAATGATAGCACGCAAAAGTAGAAAAAATGAGTTGTGCAATTCTTCATATGCATACATAAATCGACACATAAATATATATGAAAAAAGAAAAATATTCAAAATAATTCTTTATTTTAATTTGTTTTCTTTTTTTTTTTTTAAATTATTTAAGAAACAAAATAAAGAAAATATAAGAAATTTGTTTTTTTTTTTTTAAATAAAATTATAAAATAGTGCATGTAAAGAATAATCGCAAAATCATCGAATTACTTAATTTAATTTGTATCTTTATTTTTATTTTTTCTGTTGTGTTATAAAAGAAATTAAGTTTTTTTCGTCATTATCTTGAACCATATAAAGTTCATCAAATATTTAAATTTAAGGTAAGCTTAAAAATACAACATTCATACACAAAATATAAGTAATTATAAGAAATATAACATCAGATAAATTTCCAGATACACATGTGTGTATATATTATAAACCCGCATATGTATCTCAGTGCTTTTTTTTTTGATATGTCAAAGTCAGCATCTCAAGTACAATAAAACGAACTTTTTATTCAATGTATATACACATGTATTGTACGTTTTATGTATAATAAATTGTACATAATATATGTATGTAGAAAATTATAAAAGTAAAACACCTGTAATAATTCTTATCTCAGATGTTTTATTTTAATTTTAATATTTTAAAATCATTTTATAAACAGCCTATGTATATAACATGTAAACATGCATACACGTAACATAATTATGTACACATAATTGTAATTAAAATTGAAAAAAAAAAACAACATGCGGAAAATAAGAAATATAATCACACGTATTCACATATATACCTACATATTGTACATAACATATGAATGTACATGCCCAATTTTTGATACTGTATTGTAGAAGCATGAATACGTACATGTACGTATTTTGGTTGAAACATTGTTGCTTAGCAATAAATTATTTATTTTGTTAAATAAAAAATCTTATCATATGGTATGAGGTGTTCCGATTATGAAATTAAAAATATAAAAAAAATAAAATAAAAAAAAAAAAATCATTGCGATTATTTTAATGTAAATAATAAAATAATTCTAAAATCTCTGTACAAAATGTACACTTATGTACACCTACATATTCTCATAAATATGATTTAATATTGTGATTTTCACTTTTTATTATTTTTTTTTTCTTTCGTATTTTATTTACGATTTTTTTTTGTTTTGTTTATATTTATTTTCTTATTTATTTAAGAAATTGATTTTTTTCAAGTATCATCTCAAGTGAGTTTTTACTGCATATATATATATATAAATAAAAAAAAAAAATTGAATGTTTATATACACTATTATAAACAATATGTGCGTACATTAGATGTGCATATATATGCGAAATGTTTGTTTTGCAAATCAAAATAAAAATAATTTTTTTTTTTTTTTAACAAATTGTATTCACTTGAAAATTTAATTTTATTTTTATTTCAAATAATTACAGTACAGATATTTATGCTTGCATTGCAAGGACATTTACATATAAAGCATTTATAGCATATCAATTTAAATATTTTCATTTTGATATATCCGGAACTATTTTACAGACAATTTTGTATATATATTTCATATAGGAAAAGAATAACAATTAATTATTGTTATTATAATGAATTAGTGAAATGTTACAAGTCAAACAAATATTCTTATGATTGGCTTAAATCCAATTTTAATAATTATTCTGCTTACTTGAAAATTGTTTAAAAACGAAAAACAAAATGTACAAAATATAATTTCAGAAAATATTAAAAATTTTCATTTTTTTTTTCAAATTAAAAGAAAATAAATTTCTTTAATTTTTGAAATATGTACTATATGTACAAAAAAAAAAAAATAAAATAAAAAAAAAAAAATAAAAAATCTTTCTAAATTAAAATTCACGTTTTTCTCTTTGTAAATATCTTGCGTTTATAGTTTTGTTTCTTACTGTCATCATAATATTATGTTTATTTTTCTTTATTGAAAATTTCAATTAACGTTTTTCCTTTTGTTGAGTTTTTTTCTTTTTTTTTTTTTTTTGTTGTTATAGTGTTGGTTCGAGACATATTTTGTGTAGGATGTTGACATTTTTTAAAAATTCGATACGATTGTAATAATAATATCAATACAATGAAAAATTTTAACATGCATATCTGTTATAAATAAAATAAATTAAAATGAAATGCATGCAGATTTAAAATAAAAATTTTTTATATTCAATGAATCAGAAATATAAAATATATAGCGTAATAACAAAAGATTTTTATTAAAAAAAAAAAAAGGAATAAATTTTTATAAATTACAAAAAAAAAAGAAGGTGTACAAAGGAAGAAAAATATAAATAAAATATGGGGTACGATACATGAATTTATAACTTTCTCGACTATGTTCACATAGCCCATATGTTCAAATGAAAAAGGTGTAAGGATCATTAAAACATTGAAAATATTACGAATGTTCATGTAATAAACGATATACATTTTGTATTTCTTACATAAAGATACGCATAATTTATTTCTTAAAAAAATAAAAAAATAAATAAATTTTATGCACTTACAGGTCATATGTTAACAAAAAAAAAAAAATAATAATAATAATAACTGTTGGAATTCGTGTACTTTTGAATTAAATCCTGTTTATTACAAACCTACATACACATGTACGTGCAGAGATTTCAATTCAACCAAGATTCAATATGAAAAAAAAAAAATCATTTAAATTTTTACCATTTTTATTTTAGCTCTTTTTGGATTTATAAATCAACTTTGTGCCTTTTTTTACATTTATTTTATTTTATTTATTTTTTATTATTGATAAATCGACAAACAATCGTATCGTATTCCGATTTCACTTCATCATTATAATTTATATTAAATTCTTTAACCGTTTTTCCTTTTTTTTTTTTAATATTTTTTCTTGTTTGGTTTATCCATTGATTTCTTTACTTCTTTATTATATTTAAAATAATAAATTCTGAAATAAACGTATAAAAATGCATTGAAATAAATTGGAATACGTGATGCCTACATAAATATGCTTAACATAAAATATTGAAATATTGAATATTATGAAAATTAAATTCATGAATGTAAAAACAAAAAAAAAAAAAGTAAGAAAAAATAAATTATATGTGTACGTTACAAGGAAAAAATCAAAAGTCCTTTAAAAAGTTTAATATAAGCCGTAATACACTAATGTACATATTCAGATGAGATTTATTCAATAAAAATTAAAAAACGAATAAAAACAAAGCATCTATAAATAATAATAAGTTGCTTACATACGAAATGAAAAAAATTGAATTGAAAATAATAAAAACAAAGCATACAAATTATAATTTTTCTTTATTTTTTTGTAATTTTTTGTTATTTTCTTGTTGTCTTGATTTAAGCTTTTGTTTTTTGTACTGCACTTTCTTCTTTTTGTTTTTCTTTGTTTTTGTTTATATCTTTTCATATATTTTCAACAAAAGATTTGTTATTTATGTTATAGGCATTTTTATTCAGAGTGATCACATATATTCGTCCATGGTTATATTTATTTATTTTTTTGTTTTTTTCTTTTATAAGATGATTGCAAATATAATTGCATACTCATGTGGGTATTTGTATTTATGCAAGCAATGTACACGGTAATATTAAATACTTAAATGAAAAACAAAAAAAAAAAAAAACAAATGTTAATTACTAAAAATATGTTTCTTTTTATTTGATTTATTATATTCGCTTGTTATTTTAATTGTGTATGGTAAACGTAATTTAATTGATTCATTGTTTAAATGTAAGTCATATAAAGATATAAAGACAATAATAAATTATGAAAAAATATTGAACAAAAATTTACAAAAAAAAAAAAATAATAATGTAAAATCGTGATAAATAACACACATGAATATCTCACTTTTACAATATTAATGCAAAGAATATTTTTTTTCAGTCTGAGATTAAAAAACAGCGCAGTATTTGAAATTTTAATTAAAAATTATTATAAATGAATTTTTATTCTTGTGGATATTTTAAATTTTATATAAAAACAGAAAATAATTTTACAAAAAATTTTTCTTGTAATTCAATTAGTTTAAATCTTTATGAGTATTATTTTACTTTTTCATGAGAAAATTCTCATTTTTATTTTGTATGAATATAATGCAATAAATTATCATATTATTAGAAGTAAATAAACTCAATTAGACTTATTTTTCATTCAATCAGAAAAAAAAGGAAATTTGAGTTTATTATTTAAAGTTTGTATTTTATTGCATTATAAAACTCCAATTACAAAACATTGAAAATAAAATCAATACAAAATTGGCACGCATTGTATATTTGCGGTATACATGGTACACATATGTATGTATGTATGTCATGTGAATATTAAACTTATTCCTTGTTACAAAATATTTTACATTTCAATAACCATCAAAATAAAATAAAAAATTAAAAGTCAAACAAAAAAAAATTCAAATTCAAAAAAAAAAAGATGAGATACAATTAAGATAAAAATTATAAAATGGTTTTTTTCTTTAATCTTTAACTTGTATTTTATTCATCAGAATTTGAAAAAGGATTAAAATAATTAATTGGAATTTTATAAAAGATTGATGATCATTTTTAAATGTATATATACCAATCAACAACAATGACAAATGATTTTTCACCTTAAGAAAAAAAAAAAAGATAAATTAGACAATTTAATGAAAGAGTTCAAAATTTTTTTATTAAATTAAAATTTTTAAAATGATATACTTTGAAATTTATATTTCGGGATTAAAATTGAAAGGATAA
Organism: Anthrax anthrax; assembly: GCA_963971155.1. Taxonomy (NCBI): domain Eukaryota; kingdom Metazoa; phylum Arthropoda; class Insecta; order Diptera; family Bombyliidae; genus Anthrax; species Anthrax anthrax. Next base: position 33,538,564 of record OZ020118.1, on the reverse strand, counting down.
AATGACCATTTTTGAATTAATGAATGTACATAAAAAAAAAAACCGAAATTTGAATAAAATATATGTTGTTGAATATAAGTGATCAGATAAATGATCGATTGAACTTTTAACCTGAATTTGATTGAGTAATTTAGAATTTATGTATAAATTTGTATGATTGTGATGGATGAAATTTGATACTGATAAAATGAAAATAAAAAATTGGGATGAACGAGCAATTTGAAACCTAATAAATTTTAAATTGTAAAATTTCAAATGAATTTTATCGGAATTAAACATTTGTATAAATAAAAAAAAAAAGGAAATAAAATGTAAAAATTTAAATTTATTATGTGATTCATATGCCGCTATATCTGATGTAGGTACATGTACGTATACCAGTGTAATAAATATTAAAGCCAAATTTTTTCGAAATTAACATGATATTTTGCCTTTTAAATCATGTATACTATATATACCTATACATTTATGTATGTATTATCTTTGGTTATGTGTAACTATATTAATATCTATAAACTGTCGAGTAAATTTCGCAAAACACTTTTTGTTGTTGTATATTTTTACACAGATTCGAATACATACGTACGAATATACATACATATGTACATATGTATGAAGAACATATATGCATGCACAAGTAAATAAGATTTTTCAAGTTTGTTTATTTTATTTTTTTTTTAAATATCGACTGTAGCATAATATTTGTACAGTGTTAGCATATTATAACATAAAGTGATTTGTTGGAAATGTCTCCGATATATATTTACTACCTATGTATTATTTTTTTTATATTCTGTTATTCATGCACACTGATTTATTTATTAAAAATTTTGACAAGGTCATTTGAACGGAAAAAGCAAGATTTTAACAAAGACATAAAGTAGATTATAAAACATTTAATTTTTTTATTTTTTATTTTATTACATATTTTGTGTTTTATGTCAATGAACTTTGGCTTTCGCCTTTTTTTTTTTTAAATTTTTCTTGCTTTTACTTTTAGAATAGGTTGAGATTAAAAATTTTACATAAATAGGCGTGCATTTATTTAAAAATGACTTTATTAAAAAAAATGTTCTTCAAATTTTTTAAAAATTATTTTACTTATTAAACCATATTTATTACCAGTATTTTTTTTTTTCTATCATTTTCAATTTTATTTTTTAATCAATACACATTGCAATTAATTATAAATGAAAAAAGCTTTTGAACTTACATTTATGCAAACATACATATAAATTTTATTATTCATCCTGTATATTCCTTCTGTATACTCATTACTTTTTTTAATTTAAAAATAAAAATAATTTCTTTCGTCTCCCTTTCATATTTTAAATTAAAAATTAGATACCAACATATATGAATATTTTAATTTAAATATAAATTCATAAAATATGTTACATATATATGAAAAAATCATTAAAATTTATATTAATCATTTTAGAATGAATTAAGTTCATAATATTCAAATTTAAATATATACAGAAAAGAAATCTAAAAAAATATTTTTCGGTAATAAATTATTTTGTTTAAGTTTTTTTTTTTTTTTCAAATATAACAGAAGTAAACATTTTAAAATAGAATTGAATTTTTATACAAAGTTTTTTTTCATTAAATTTCATAATTCCATAATTAATCACTTTTAATGATATCAGTTTTAATTATTATTCATGAATATTTTCCAAAAAAAATTAAGAAAAATATTTTATTTAAGCAGCAAGCAATAAAAAATAAATTTCAAATATATGCATGGATTTTTTTGCATATTATGTACATTTTTGCATTTTTAAATTTGAAATTATTTTATACAAAAATAATTTAATTTAATTTATCAGACGACCCAAATCTGATACAAAAAACTTTTTTCCGGAAATTTCATACAAATTTTTAAAATCGGATTTTTTCTTTCATGAGTATAATTAATTACGCCTACATTTGTCTATTTTTCATTTTTAGCAAATTTTTCTAAAGAAAATTTTTTTTTTGCACAGCAATTCACTGACAATTAAAAAAAATATATATTTAAAAATTTCTCGATTAATTTGAAAAGAAAATTTTTTAAAATTAAAATTTGAATTTTTTAAAAATAAAGAAAAAATAATTTTACTGCAAGAATTAATCAATATTTTCGAAAGTTAGAAGAATTTTTTTTTTATAATTTCTCTTTTTTAACCTTATTTGTATTTTTTTTGTAATATTGAAATATAATAAATAAAATTAAAGACATAAAAAAAATAGTTCGATTTTCTATTGTATGACTTGATCGAGGCTAGGTGTAAATAAATTGATCATGTATATAATTAAAATATTTTGCTGCATATACAAGAACAACATAGAATAAATTTAAAATCAGAATAAAAATACAAAAACATTTGATATTTTAATGTAAGAGGCCAAGGTTAAAAAATTTATGAAAAACGAAATGAAATAAATTAAAAACAAATTTTTGTTTTTGTACAACCTACTCGCCATAAATCATATGACAAATTGTAACATTTTTATAATCCCTTGTACGTACATTTTACACATTTTTTTTGTTTTTTGTTGTTTTTTTTTGTATTTGCAAAAAACAAGAAATTAAATGTCATTGATACAGATACATTCGTTATTGTAATACATGTATTATACAATATCATAACTAACCATGTTTTTATGTTCATTGATGTAATAATTATTGAATTTTACTATATTTGAGAGCTAATCAAAATCGCAAATGACAATTTTAATTACATTTTTAAATTAATTTAATTCATGTAATGTAACGTATACCATGTATAATTTTTATTCATTTATTTTTATATACTTAATAGTATTTCTTTTTGTGCTTGGTTTTTTTTTCCATGTATGTACCTATTTATAGATACAACATGTGTGCACAATATTATATTGTTTCTATATGATATATTAAATGTGTAATAAATAAAATGTAGTGTTATAGTACTCAGTACAAAAATTAAAATATTCATCGTTGGTGCTTGTAATTTGCATCAATTAAATATTTAAGAAAGCCTTGACTCATGTCTTCCTACACTTTATTACTATCTTAATGGCTTCTAGTTCGCAAATAATGTTGTTTTTTAACATTTATTATTAAAACTACTTATATGTAAATGAATGTACTGTACATAATAAGTATCTTAATCGATATATATTTGCAAATGGTATGATGATATGTAATCATGCAAAAATGAGATACTCATGTGACACAAATGTAAGCTATATTTGAAGATCATTTTATCTAAATAAAAATTTTTCTTTCAAAACAAATTAATTTTATAATTGTAATATACTCGTGTAAATTTTCGTATAAGAAAAGAATTCTATTGAGATTAAAATTTTAATAAAACAAAAAAAAAAAAACATACAAACAAAAATAATAAATAAATAAAAGTGTAAATAAAATAAACTATGAAATGTAATGTAAAAGCGTTAAAGGTTACATGCTTCACATTGTTTTCGTTTATGTTAAATTAATTTTCATTTATTTATTTTTTCATCTTCTATATGTATACGATTGAAAATAAATACAAAATAAGAGTAACCTATGTATAGCTCTTTTTGCTTGTAACGCAATACTTAATAGTATCTTAACAAAATTCATTGATTGATTCCATTATTTTTTATTCAACATTTTAATTTTATTTAATTCATTTTAAATTCCTTTTCATGTGTCCAAATTTTTTAATAAAATTTTCTGAAATAAAAAAAACATTTTTTTTTGTTTTTGCGTAAATAAATATTTGTCTTTTCTTTTTTTTTTTTTTTTTTTTTAAATTTATTTATTTTATTCAATTTGTATCTGTTTTTATTTTGTTCACATGTCTTTATTTTTTTATTTGTTTTTATTTTATAGATAAAAATTGATTCAAATCAGTATCATCACGTGTATAATTATAGTTGTAGTAGTGGCTGCAGATATAGCACAAATAAAAAATAAAAAATGACAACAAAATGGAAACAAAAAGCCTCTGTGGCATTAGTAATAATTACAATATTGTTTTTATTTTTATTTTTAATACTGATATGGTCAGCAGTTAATAATGGAATGTTACAAACGACACCATCATCATCATCATCATCATCATTGTTATTATCGCCATCGTCATCATCATTATCACAAGATAATCAAAAAAACGATATCATTATAAGTGGTAGTAATCATCAGAGACAACAACAGCAACAATTGCAAGAAAGGAATTTCATATCATCGCCAGTGGAAACGAATTTGATAGAAACAATTAATGAAATTCAGGAAGATCATCAACAATCATCTCAAGGTAATCAACATCACTTATTTTAATGGCCTTTAAAAAATTTCAAAACTGTTTATTATTATGACTAGAAAAGATCAAAAATAAATATACAAACAACCTGATGATAAATAAAATAGGTAGTATATGATAATAATACAGGCTAACAAGTAAATATGTAATATGTATGTATGTTTAGGATTTTTGCAAGCCACGTTTCAAGTATAAGCGAGCTATGGTTATTGAGCTTTTTAAATACGTTTAAATATCAAAAAGAAATCTTAAATTCTCATTAAATTAAAATTCTTATGAAAATACATTTGAGAAGATGAGGTGATTTTCAACTTTTTATCAGTATAACAATATATTACATTCGCACGTACATTATACATACATGTCTACATATGTACATAAGTATGTATGTACCTACACAGGTTTGTGCTTATATTTGATACGGTTACAAAAGATTCCTTGGATTTGAATTTCTTATAATAAAAAATGAATTTTACTCACGTGAAAATCTTTTGAAACATTAAACCTCATAGTTTTTTCTATGTAAGTACATACATATGTACATACATATGTGCATATGTATGCATGAACGTGTGTTTTATCGCATGTTTCTTATCTTTTTTAATGGTAAATAATGTTTTAAATGGTTTTATTTCCTTTTTATAAAAAATAATACGAAACAATAAAAAGGAACAAAATTTTTCTTAATTTGGATTATTTTTTTTTAATGACGTTTCATATTGTCATTATTATTATTATTTGTTTTTTTGTTAATTATACATGCTGAGTTCACATAAAATTTTATGAATAATGTCATATGGTTTTATTCACTTTTAATAGATAAAGTGGACCAACTCATTCATTAAATAACAAAATTGTTAAAGTAAAACGAAACTATATAATGTGCACAATACAACATTAACAAAAAAATAAATTAAAGATAGAAGATACCTACGACATCGACAATATGAATCAGAATAATGAATGCATGCCGCATGATAGCTTAAATTGTAAACGAATCATAATAGACAAATGATAGTCATACAGGGCCATGTATACACATTATTTTGGTTTATATTTTTTTCAAAAGCATACATGCATGTTTTTATGATTTTCTACAATAAAATAATTTGACCATTGAAAAAAAAAATGTATGTAAAAAAATAATAAAACAATAAAAAAATAGGTGTCAACTTTCTTTTCTTTTTTTTATAAATGTAGAATCGTTTGCAAAATATTCAATTTACACACAACCCACATATTTTAATATAAAAAATAGGTATATATAATATGTATGTATGTACATAGGTAAAATCAGTTTAAGCATTATACAAAAAGTATTTATTTACATTCATATGTGTTTTTATTTTTTCTTTTGTAACCAAAAAGCAAACAAAACGAATAAAACCTTTCGTTTGTAAATTTATTTGGTGATTTAAACAATATTCATATGTACGCCATGCAAAAATCGTATGATGGGAAATTAAAACCGTTTTTTTTTTTTTTTTTTCAAATGTTTGATTTAATTTTGCTAATTAGGCAGAGATAACAGGAAATTAGGCTGAAAAGCCATTAACCTTAAATGTATTAATAATGTTCTATACATTAAAAAAATAAATAAATAAATATTTTTTTCATATTACCTAGGTATGTATGTATGTACATGCATCTACATATGTAGATACATTATGTTTACTTAAATGCGTATGTGTATCAAATTGTCTAAGAAACGTTTTCTCGAAGACATTATTAATAATTAAACAATGATGATATGTTACAGTATAATATGGTATTATATTTTTTCTCTTCTCTGTTTCTAAGCAATAATTCTAAACATTTTAAAGTCAATCAAAATCGTTTTTTATTTTTCATTTATTTTGTTTTAAATTTGATAAATAGAAGATTGAATGAGTGTGCGTTAAAAGCGATTAAGGAAATGAAAATGTAATGAATGTGCTTTTGAATTTAAACTTTGCTAAATTAATTTACATTATATTTTTAGATTAAAAAATCAAAAAGAATTTAGAAATGAAAAAAAAGAGGAGAATTTTTATTTGTAATGAAATGTCAACTAGATCATAAAATTATAAATTAAACAATTTCAAAATATGTACATACCTAATAAAACTGTGAATTAAATAAAGACACCTGCTGTATGATAAACTGTAATAATTATAACATAGGTATATCTAATTACGAAATTTATCTAAGATGTTAATTTAATATTAAAAATTGCTTATAACTGAAATAATATTTTATTAATTACTATAATTAAGAAAACATGAAAATTTGCAGAAGGTTATCTACTACATTTAATTTGCTTTTTATTTACATTCTAGTTTACTAATATCAAAGCAAAGCATTCAATACAAGAAGGTAACATGAGTCAAAGACAAAATATCATTCGATCTCTTTATAATACATATTTAGGTACATATGTATGTACAATACAATGTCACACATATACATACATATTGTGTTTTTTTGCAATGACAATATAATAAAACATTGAATGTATAGCAACGAAAAAAACAAAAATTCAAAAATAGGTATATAGTACATTTTAACAACCCTCATATTAACCTTGCATTCATAAATTATTAATTAATTTCACTAAATTAATCGTTTAAAATTATAGTTTTTTGACTTTTAAATTATTTGTTGCATGTAATCGCATTTTATTCACTAATTAAATGCTAATAAATATACATCCATGTGTTTAGTTATGTGTGTACATACATATGTACATATGTATCTATTTACTGTTGAACACATTTAGTCATTTTATACGAAATTTTATACAATTTTGTTTAGTTGCCGTGTAATAAATCAATGAACTTGTTTTAAGTCTTAAAAAGCTTCGAAATTTTAAATTGTCATTGTTCTAATGAATCAACAATTAAATTTATTGTATAATACCATACAATACATTATAACCTGTTTACACAAAGTTTGATATTTATATACATACATACATACTTATGTACAAATGTAGTTTTGTTTTGATTATTATGGGGCTGTGGGGTTGTGGTTGTGGAATTGTGTGACTGAACCTCATGATCAATTTAATGACGATGGCATGGCGCTAACGTCATATTTTCATAATATCCATAAAATGTGTCACCCTAGTATCAGCAAATATCAGTAATTTTTATCATTTTGATAAAAAGAAAAACAACAAGGAAATGTATCTCATCCAGCAAATAAAATCATGTGTGTAATAATCATAATTATCTTAATTTTATCACATGTAAGATATAGTTTTTTTTTTTTTTTTTTAAATGTTATATCACACAAATTAACTTGAGTTCTTTTTTATTATACCTAATTCGTCTTTCCCCTAATACTGTTTACATAAAGTTAAAAAGATCAAAAACTGTTTAGTACAATTTTATATGTAGGTAGGTACATACATACATATGTACATTGTACAAATACAGTTGTTACTTTTGTATGTAAATGTACAACACAATCGTAAAGTTTTTTATTCATTTATTTATTTCTTTTTTTTTTAATCATAAAAAAATTTACATTAATATACATATAATTAAAAATATACGTAAGTATCAGATTTACATTCATCTATATATAGATAGATACCTACATGAGTATTAAATAAAATTAAAAAAAAAAAAAAAATTAATTAATATTGGCGCGAAATTTATCACTTTGTCAGTATTTAAGAGTATTTTTTGTATGTGTTATAAGTATATAGGCGTTTAGATTACGTGGATTTTAAAATCAATATTTTAATAGAAGCAGATAAAAAAAAAAATTCAATTTATATTGATTTTTACCACGTTTTAAATTATTCAGAGTAGATTGGTTCGAAACGACAAAAAATTTAAAAATAAAAATTATAATAATTTTTCATAACATATTATTTATCAGTTGAAATCAATGAATTATATTTTATGATTATCTGTAGAAAATGCAAAAGGAAAATAAATAAATAAAATGAAATATTTATGAATTTCAAGATTATAAAGATAAACATTTAATTATTTCATAAAAAAGCATAATTTATTCCTTTTATATGCAATATGTTTCTTGTTTTTTGGTTCCTTGTTTTTTTATTTTTTTTTATTTTTGCAAAATGAATTTTATATTGTCGTATTTACAAAAGATATACAAATGGGAAAAAGAAAAAAAAATCAGATCTAGATAAAATGTAATTTAATAGAATATTTTAAATTCTTGAATTTAAATTAACTTGGTGTAAGATCAGTAGTGTCGATTAGTACAATTTTATAACGTAAATCATTGAAAATATTAAAAAAATAATACCTAGATGTTAAAAATTGATAAGATACACCTGAAATATAAAATGCAAAAATATCAACTTTATATTTGAATATAACATTCATATGTGTATGCATATGAAAATGGTATGTAATGTTAAATGGATTGGACATGTAAAATGTTATTAATTTATACGTGTATGAATTTTTATATCTATCCGGCTTTTTAAAACAATTTAATATTTTATTACAAACCATATACTTTAAGGAGTTAATTATATACATATATAAATGATAACAAATAGATAATGGTATATGGTGTACACTAATGATATGTTTTATGATTTTTTGATATAATTTAAAATTAAATTATAGCACAATGAACTTTAAATAATGAGAGAAAAAAAACTATAAAGCAAATAAAAAGAACGAAAACAGTTGTTAAACAAAATGTGATTAGATATATGTGAATGGTATTTACGTAAATACACGAAATCACACGTCATATCTAAGTATATATTCATACATATGTTCAAATGGTAAAATAAAAATAAAAAAATTATTATTCTTATTTCTATACAAAATTCAATTGATTATTTTGGATATAATGAAAGGCTAAATAAATTTTAGATTTTTTATTTTTTTATTGAAATGATTGGTAGATTTTTCTATTTTCTAAAATAACAAATTAATTTTTTCATTTCATTTTAAAACTCTGTATAATTATATGACACATATTATACGTCATATAGGTACATACATTATGAAAAGTCTCCGGTTTGTCAAATTTAAATTTTATCTATCGCATAAATCCAAACGTCCTTTATACTACAGGTGTAAATTATAAATAAAAATACACAAAAAAAAACTAAAAAAAGAAACAAAATTGAAAAACAAAATATTGTAGACATAGTGACAAGAAGATAAGCAAATATCATACAGGTATACATAGAATATTATTTATGTAATTTGTAGTGTCTAAAGACTATTTGTATACATTTACGATTATTACTCAAATTCATGTTTTTTCTTTTTGTTTTTTTTTTTTTTAAATTTGTTTTTATATCATTTAAGATAACTTTCACTTGAAATTTAGATTATGACGAATTAATTATTTTTTTTAAAAATTGTGATAAATGGTGTTAATTACAATGAAAATATTTAAAAAAAATATTGTTTAATCCATTACACACATACGTGTACACATAGCGTTTATGATATTTTATGATTTAACATCATCATCTGATGTATGAAAAGATAATAAAAAATTTATTCAAAATGCACGTACCTACATATGTACATATATATGTATGTATGTATGTATATATGTATATAAATGAGAAGAAAGATAAGAAAATTGTTATAATTATGATATTTATGTAATTACTGATGTAGTACATATGCTAATAACCGCATATGTCTAAATGTTATTTAGTATTTACATATACATACATACATATAAATATATTTACATATATTATAAATGGAAATGAATAATAAATTACATTGCGGATAAATTTAGATTTTAATTTATATTATTATTTTGTTATACGTCCTATATGTACATATATTATATGTATTTTTCTTTTTTAATTGATAATGATGATGAGTTCATGCAGTTTTATTAAATAATTGATTATACACACACTTTAGTAAATTCTATAACATATCTTAAATATGACATAACGTATGTATATATGAATGTGCTAAGATTATTTTATAGTGGTGCACAGAATGATGATTGACATAATTAGGTTATTTATGATAGAACATTTATATGTATTACTGTATGAATTAGAATATGATTTAGAATGACATCAAGTTCAACGGATACGTAAATACTCTATAATGTATAAAATAATTTAGACATCTTCAGGACAAGTAGTTTTACAACTATGTAATATGAAATGTTTGTAAATTTGTAAAACATTAGTAATTTTTTTTTTTTTTGTTTTTTGTTCATAAATATGTGTTATAATATAAACAGATTTGAGTATTAGACTAATAACGGAATAAAAACAAGTTCAATGTCAATTGAATTCAAAATTAAAATCTGATAAATTTCAGATTATATTTTTAATTTGAATATGATGTAGATTTAGAAACACAGATTCACTATAGATATGTACGAGTGTATATTATATGAAAATAATAAATTGGCCTGTATAAATACAATACATTGGTACATATATGTATGTATGTAGGATATAATTGATTTGTAACAGATTGATATTTTTTATTTGTTGAAAATTTTAAACTCATATATTCAAATTTTGTACATATTATGAGATATTTGAAAACATTTCCGTAAAGGAAAAAAAACGGAAACTTCTAATTGAAGCTAATCCAGATGTTGCACGTATATTTATAACCAAAATTTCATATCAATACTTGAAATTTAAAATAAAATTCATTTCTTGTTTTATTTAAATTAAAAAGAGGGTGATCATTATAATACAAAAGATTAATTACAAAAATTTTGCTATTTCCAATTTATTATTGCTTTAAATATATTAACCTTGAAATTAAAAAAATTCTCCAAGTAATAATTTTATAGAATAATAAATTGTTAAACCTTTTTTGCCAAATTAAGATTAATTTTTCAAAATAATTAATTTTTTTTTATTTTAATTAGAAAAGACATAAGTACATATAAATAATTTTATTTACATAATGAAGGATTTACATGCAAACAAACTATAAATCTCAGCTGTTTATATTTAATAAATTTACCAGATAAAAAATGATGTTTTGTTTTTTTGCATTTATTTCGATTTATTAAATTTTTGATTTGAAATTAATCTCAATTTACTTTTATATTTTGTATTTTATAAAAACAAAAATAAAATTATCATACTCAGTAATTTGATATGTGAATAAATGTGATAAGTATTGTGTATGTGTACAAATTACCATTTGTTTTTTCTATTTTTGATGAATAATGTATAGCAGCCCATCATATCAAATAAAATTTATTTTTCCTCAATTTGATTTTTTTTTTTTTAACATTTAAATTGCCAAAAAAAAAATGATCAAGGTTATCGCTTAAATGAACATTTATAGATCAAAAAAATAACTGCCGATCAATTATTATTTTTATTATTATTACCATTTACCATTGTATGTTGCATAAACTTTTGTGTTTAAATAATTTATAATAAAAATTTGTTTTTAATACAAATTAAAATATAAAAAAATAATAAAAATTGAATTTAAAAAAAAAAAAATACAATAGATAAATATTTACTAAAAAAATTTTAAATAATTAACAGTCAATGTGAATAAGAACAAAAAGACGAATATGAGCATTTTTTCTTCTTCTTTTTTCTGGGAGATTCAAATTAGCTGTTGGCAATATTAAATAATGAACAACATCAAAGTATGAAGCAAAATAAAAAAAAAGGAAAAAAAAATTTTTTTTTTTGATTGGCAGTTTTCATTATAATTTGCTCAAAAGGGATTTTCAGATTGAAATTTTCAAGATTAAAATTGAAATTAATTAATTTTTTTTTTGTTTTAATTTTTTTTTCTACATATGAGTTTTATTTTACGTGTATAAGGATGGGAAATAATAATTGATCAAAAGATCAAATAATAATATGTTCTTTTTACATCACAGCTATTTAATTTTTTGTATTATACAATTTAATTGCATATTAATTATACATTAAAAAATCAGAACGTATATAAAAAAGAAAATTAAGAAAAAAGTCATAACAATTGTATTTGCAGAAAAGTCATTAAGTCTAAAACAAAATTTATTGCATTGTTTTATAGCACATGCATTAATTTTACTTATACGTATGCGTATATGTATGGTGTATATAACATTATGAAAACATATTACATGAAAATAATTGCATTTTTTCTTGTTAATTTTTACTATTAACATCATTAAAATTAATTACAATCATAATTATTATAATGTAATACGTAATTAAATAAAATCAGGAAATAGAGTAAAACAAAACGATAGAAAATTTTTGTGTGATCGTATAATAGTGTTAATTGGTTTAAAATTTATTGAAGATATTTTAATGGTAATTTGATTTGAAGAATAGTTATAAAAATTTATATAATTATAAATAGATACTTTAATAATAACATTTGTACTTACATTTTGTTCCGTAAATTGTGAAGAGATTTGTGAAGATACTTTGCTAATCATGAAATCGTTTAAATAATTTCTATTACGTATTACTGATGGTGTATCATTTAAAACTTGAACTTGAAATAATTTTTAATTTTGAATATATGAAAACATTCATCACATACTTTTCGATTTGAATCAAAATCTAATTTAGTAGTTTCGATATAATATGTAAATACTTAAAATAAATTTTAAAAAAAATTTATTTTTTCATATTTAACTTACGGTTAAATTATTTTTAATGGTGTTAAATTTTGTTTTTTTTTTGTTCTTAATTTAAAATTTAAAATTTAAAATAATATTTATTTTATTGAAATGCTTGGAAATAAACTTACATATTATTTATATATCCAGCATGCGTAATATACATTCCATGTTATAAAAATAAATATTAGATCAGACATTGTTTATGGAAGTACATATACGTACATATGTATATTTATTAAATCGCGTAAGTTATGTATTAAAAAAAATTTTTTTATGCACACATACTTAACTATATACACACATTATGTATGCATACAAATAAGTACAAATGCTATAATAGCAATGTAAAAATTATTATTATGCATTATATGTACTGATACTGAATATCTTTTGCATCAGCTACATAAAATTAAAAACTCATCACGAAATTTTCCTTATCTTATAATATGTAATCATAACTTAATTTTTTTTTTACTTCTTCTTATTAATTTCTATATAGACAACAACACATAAAAATATTAAGAATAGAATATAAAAATATATACGATGATTGACTGTATAACATAACCAGGCATAACTTTATTCAAAAATATCAAAATAAAATAATAAATAAAAAAAAAAATAAAAAATAAAAAAATAAATAAAAGTTTAATCATGACTGATGTGTATAAACAAACACAAAAAAAAAACTACAAAATAAAATAATAATAAAACATTTAATTTTGATTGCAATTATGGCGCCAATCTATTAGTTACGTAATTTATTCTGAACATTTTTATACATAAGTGTATTTATGTTGATGCTCATATATGTATGTTATCATCTATCAAGTTTAAAAGATTCTCAATACTAAAAATATATACATACATAGATGAAAAGCTATTGATGCAAAAGCTACAAAAAAAAATCATTTTAAATCTAACGCCGTATTTTATAGTTAACAGCTAAAATAGATGTTTGATTTAATGCTATCACAAATTACATACATTTTATATTACAATAATGTTGAATACATAATGATTTAATGTATTACAACATTATCGATTTTCTTTTTATGTTTTATATTATCATTATTAGAAAAATACACAACAACAAGCCATAAATATATTATATAAGCACGTGCTATGCTACAAATAAAGCAGCATTTTGAAGAATGTTTTTAATAATTTTTTTTTTGTTTTGAAATTTACATAATTTATTTGTAGATTTATGCATACAGCTATAGATGTGTATGTCATTCATTTATTTAAATTATATCATCAAGTTCAGTTATACAATATTGATAAAAAAATAAATAAATAAGTAAATGAAAAATAAAAATCGACTATACACATGTTTAATGTATAAAAACAAAATCTAATAAATTAAGAAAAATCATTTTATCTCGTAAAGTGTTAAAACAATCAATCAGAATTGAAAATTTTTGTCAATTGTTATATATTGACTAATTATTGTATAAGAGCTGATTGATTTACATTTTTCATGTGCTTACATATCACATGCACAGATACAATGTGAAAAAGGAGAAAAAAAAAATTAGAAAAAATTGATTCTTATGTTTTGATAAGAAGTAATTTTTTTTTTTTTTTTTAATTTGCGATAGTAATAGAATTAATGAAAAGAAAAATGAATCAAGTATCAGAAAATTTCATAATTTCGATTAAATTTAAATTCAAAAATAATCAATTTTAATTGAAATCTACATGATAATTGATAAACGATGTAAGAAAAAAATTTTTATTTTTTTTAAAAAATAATCGTTTTAATGAAAAAATTTTAATGGTTTTTTAATAAAATAAATGCTTTGATCTATATTCAAATCTAGATGAAAAAAAGAACAGAGAACATTGTCTTACAAAATTATATTTATAAAACAAAGTTAAATTTAAAATTGAATTAAAAAACATTAAATTGACACTTATGTCTGAATGTAAAGTTAATAAATATAAACGATTTCTATATATAAAATGATTTAAGTTCTGTTAAGCTTTAAATTTAAAATGTATTATATTGTCCTACATAGATCATTGTACAATTTGTATGGGTATGTATATATATGCATAACAAAAGTAATTAATCAATTTTCAATATTCTACATATACATATTTTTATATCAATTAAATTTCCATTTAGTATTTTGCATTAATGTTCGTATAAAATGTATAGTTTATTGGCATCGGAAATGTGTACATATGTATGTATTTTTCTGGACATTTTGTTTATATACAAAGTTATGAATTTGTATAGGATATTTGGTATACGTATATATGATATTTCAAAAAAAAAACAAAAAAAAAAAAAAAATTGTAATGTAATGTAACACATAATAAAGTAAATTTTTGAACAATTGCCAAAATGTATAAAAATCTAAATACATCACGATTAATATTTTACCGGCCAACAGCCGACAATATTGATCTTCCTTTCTTTTTGTTGTAATATGAACTTTTTCTGTTTTATAATTTCTGCAACATTTTATAACTTGCCTTATGGTTATTTTATATTTTTTCTAATTTTTGTATATACATAAAATTTTTTGAATGCATGATGAAAAATAATTTTAAGTTATTTTTGATGTAATATAGAATGGTATACGATTGTTTATTTTATGATGTATATTTACAAAAAGATCGTTGTACAATGTACATGCAATATGCATCATCATATCATCATCATCATCATTTGCAGAAATTTTTTAGATATATGAATATTAAAAAAATGTACAAAATAACAATCAAATTATTTTTGTTTAAATTTTCTGTATACTACGTGTATTACAGATTACAACACATAATTATTGACTGAATCATATCACATTGTAAACACGTATAAAATCCCTTTCGTTTGGTAAATGTTCTTCTTATACATCTTTAATACATTCTATGTATTGCTTAGAGCAATTTTAAGGAAGTTTATCTAAATATCTGAAAATATTATAAATTTTTTTTTAATTTCAATATAAAATCAACTTATACAATGTGTAATTAACATGTACAGTAAAAATTTGCATTTATTTTAAGAATTTTAATAACATTGGAATAAAAACGATACAAGGAATAATGATAAGATTTTTTTTTTTATTATGATTATTACTTTGTTTTTTTTTTTTTTTTTTTAAATTTGTTACATTGATATGCAATAAACGTACTGTCTGACTACTTATAGACAATGGTGTTGGACATGATACTACGAGTACTAGATACTGTTTTAGTATATTAAAATAGAATACAAATAATGTAGAGAGGATCGCAGTATATCGTGTAATGTTTAATAACTATATTAATAATATAATTTTTTTTATATATTTTTTTTTTAGTACATCTACACAAGAGGTGTATGTGGGATGATGTGTAAGAGGGTATAAAAAAAGTGTTTATAAAATTTATGTTCATCATTGCTTTGTATGAACGGATGCCAGAAATAATGTCAGGCATAATTCTATATATTAACGTTAAAGAAACACGAACTAAATGTACATACAAATAGCTATTAGATAAAATTTGTTGTGAAAAGATTTCCGGCGTCTTGAATGCAAATGATCTGAGCACGTATTTGTACGTAAAATTAAATAAAATATTAAAATATAAATTTAGAATATGAATTTCATGTTTTTTCTAAAATTTTGTTTTTATTTTTGAAATGTTGATATAATCGTATAAGTATTTAGATATGTATCTGCAATGTATAAAAAATACATCAATGTATTGAATAATATTTTGATGACAATATCAATAATTAATTTTAAAATAAAGGCCTTATAGTCTCATTGTAGATAATCGCCATTAGTCAATTTTTATGATACCTTCTGCAACATACATATGTATGTATATGACACTGTGATTAATGATTCATGATAAAACATATTCATATATAATTATTAACTGTTGAAAATAAATTAAAGATTTATTCAAATTTATTTTAAAACATTGGGAAACTATTCCTAGTCATGTTGTATGATATTAAATTAAAAAAAAAAAAAAAAACAATTTGTTGCTATCGATAAAATTAAAAATATTTTATTTTATAATTCGATATATAAATCGAATAATTTTATATGTATGTAATTGGATATTGAATTTAATCATAAATGTACAAATAATATTCAAACACATATAAATAATGATGTGTACTCGTACATATATAAATTGGAATTATGCCAAATCATATTTAAGAAAATTTCATACACAATTATAATTTTCTATGCATATCCACTAAATAATATAAAGTAAAATTTCTAATTACAAAAATTCTCATTTTCTTCAGTTGTTGTAAGATAATAATTTTCTGAAGATTACTATATATATAGAGCTTAAAAAGTAAATTACAAATTTATTGATAAAAAAAAAACCATATTGTATGTATAATGAATTGTGAATGTCTGCTTATATACACTTAATTACAATAATAACAAAACAAAAAATAGCATCAAATGAATTCAGAATACAGTATATTTTAATTTTAGAATAAAGTTTAGATCAGATTACACACATGGTGATAGGAAGAAAAAATAGAATTTCAATTTGGAAAATGTTGGCAACATGAATGATTTTTTTGTTTTTTTTTTTTTTTTAAATTAAAGAAAAAAAAACAATTATTTTGCCTGAATGTACGCAACGCATACGGATATGTGTACATTATACATTGATTTTAATTGAAATAATTTTTATAAATTTTTAAATTTATTTTATCAGCTCTTTTAAAGAAACATAAATTGGCTTCTGTATAGTAAACTCAGTTTTTTTTTTCCAAAAGTTTTAATTAAAAGGATTTTTATTTTATTTATTTATTTATTTTTTTGTTATCATTTTTGCATTTGTTAAAATACAAATAGATTATTGATTTATTTGTAAATAAATTACATTTTTTGAAATTAAGTTTTAAGATGAATAACCTCATGTTATAATCTATTTGACCTATATTTTATGTATTTTAGAAATAAAATTAATTCTAAAAATATTATCATATTTAAAAACAGAACAAATTATAAAATTAATTTTTGTTTTTTTTTTTTTGATATTTAAAATTTTGTATTTTATAGGATTTCTCTATATACTTAGTGACTTACATTAAAATTTTTTTAGATTAATTTTTGTCATCATTTCGTGTATTATGATAGTGAAATACATTTTAATTCAAACTCTATCAGAAATTATTTAAAAAAAAAAATGTTAACATTTTTCAGTTGTTTTTTAAATATTAAATTGTAAAATTAATTAAATTTACAGGTTATTAAAATTGTATTCCTGTATGAAATAAACCTTTGACTTTCAAATGATGATTAAAAATAATATAGTTAAATGCTTTGTTTGAAAATTGTTTATATTTAATTTTATTTAAAAAAAAAAAAAATGATAAAGTTAATCGTATTTATTGATAAACATTGAACTCACGTATTCTAATTACAATAAAATGTTTTCCTTTTTTTTTTTTTTTTTTGTTAAATAAAATAAAAATACTATAATAGCATAACGACAATTTTATTCTTTTGCACATGATTTTAAATTATTGTATTTCTCATATACAGATAATTCACGCGCTATTGATAAGAAATAATGTGTAAAAATATTGTAAAAAAAAAAGAAGAAAATTGTAAACAAAGCTTTTTTTCTTTAAAAAAAAAAAAAAGAGGTAATTAAATACTACCTAAATTCATGTTTATATATTATTATTGTACATTGACAAATACATGTGCAACTACCGCGTCATTATGGTGATAATAATGAAGTCATTAAAATTTGCATTCAATAACATATGAACAAAAGAAATGCATAATATAAAAAATGATTAATTCGTAATAATAAAAATGACATTTCGTTTTGTAGATAAGAAAAATTCTTTTATTTCTTTTGTACTATACATTATGTATTCTTCATATACATTAACTTAACATAATATATGTATCTACGCACATGGTGCGAAGTCACGTAAATAAAGATACAAATTTCATCTTGATTTTTTTTTTTTTCAGGTGAAAGTTCATTACACCTTTCTGTGTTATTTATGCATTATTTTTTCAAGTAATTTATCATATTAACAAATTTCTGTAATGATTTATTTTATCATTATCGACATTTTTTTTCGCAATATCCATAAATCACTCATCATTATGAAATAAAGATTATCATGAAAGTTCAATGTTTATTGGTCAGTATTAAATGATAAACAAAAAAAAAAAAAAAAAAAATTTATTTTTCCGTTGAAAAATAATTTTCTGAAAATTATAAAATTAAAAAAATTTTTTTCTTTGTTTTATAAGTTGATGAGAATATAATTACTTCTTGTTTAGATATACTATATAATGTTATTGTTTTACAAATGGATACAAGAACAATATACCTAATTTTTTCTTTGTTCGTAATTTAATATGTGTATACTATATATACTTTAACAATAATAATTAATCATAATTATAATTTTTAATTTTCTTTGAAAATAATCTAATTCATCTAATTTTAACACAAAATAGAAAATTTTTTGTATTAATTTTACTTTATTGCATTTTTTTTTTTATTTTTTATTTTCAGATAAATTAAGTAACGAAATTATTAATAAGGAAACTGAACAAATAAATATAGATGATGAATATATAACTGAAGAATTTATTAAACCATTAAAAATTCATCATTTACCATTTAACACAGATGATTTATTATATGAATCAAAATTGAATAATAAATCAAATGGTGAAAATTATTTAGAAGGTTATAGAATAACTGGTAATTATAGATCAAAATCAAGTCGTATATGGGATCCACATCCAGAATATAAAATTGATGCATTTGGTCATCGTATGCATTTAATATTATATCAAGATACATCATTTATACCAGATACATTTAAGGTAATTATTTTTCATGTTATGAATTTTTGTTGTTGTTGTTGTTTATGAAATAGAAATAATGAAAATTTTCAAAAATGCTTATGTGTCTTAAAAAAGAAAAAAAACAAAATTATTGATCTAAATTTTCTATATTATGTTGAGTGAAATTAAAGTCATTCAGTATGGATTCGTTAATGTATAAGTGCAATTAAAAATGTGTAAATGTATGAAAAATGAAAACCAAAACTGCATGTTCATTACATATAAAATCACACGTTTAACTGGATTTTAAATTTGATTTAAGTCATTTTGAAATCTTAAAATAATCAATCTTCTGCGAATTACATGTGCTCATTCAAAAATAGTACATACGCTTTAAATTTTAAAACACATAGGTATACTAGTTTTAAAAATGTTTTATAGACTCATTATCAAACCATGTTAGATTTTGTTTTTAATTTTTTTTACAAGAAAATATCTCCTTATATACAATTAATTTACTAATTTTCATGTATTCATTTTATATTATGTACAGGGTATTTCGTAAGTCAATATTAGTCGGGACAATAGGTAATAGGACAATAAGAATAATTAATTAGGGCGTTGAGCGGAAGATATTCATGTCTACCCCTAGTCCATTTAGACTAGGGGTACTAGGGATGAAAATACTTTGCACATCGAGTGATATTCATTAACGCTATCAGATGTATATTTTGAGTGCAACATGATATTCTAAGGATCTTGGTGACAAAATAAAAGTAATAAAATATTTTTTTCAACAAATCTAAAATTATTGTTTTACCTTAAGTGTTACGGGTATTTAGACTTGAAATTTTCAAGAAAAAAAGGCAAAATTTTATGTTCGAAGCAGATACATCTAGAAACGTTCAAGAATGTCACTCGATGGGGAAAATTTCTAGACTCCAATTATTTTACATTACTCGGCGTGTCCAATCACCACTAGCACTAACTTGCATAACACCCTATAGATGATAAAATGTATTTATAACATTTTCTACATTTTAACAAGCACTAGTATAAATTTTACATGAATATATAACATAGTATGTATAAATAAAATGTTTACTAATATAATATATTTTTTACATACATTTTTATTTTATTTTTGTACATTTTTTATTGGTAAAATGCAACTAATTGTGAATTGTTTGTATAATATGTGTATGAATGTTTATATATATGTATGTAACTTTTAAATAATTTAATTTTTTGATTTATATACATACATTAAAAAAGTCTAGTTTTTATTATGCAAGACATACCGTCTGTACAAATACCACATAGTACAAAAATGTACTATACAAAGTGCGTATTTTAGACCTTCCATTTGGACAGTTCTGCCGATCTAAGCGAATTATACATATAATATATAATATAGAAATTTATTTTTGTCATGAATGTTTTCTTCATTTCTTTTAAACTATTTATCAGTTATGTTTTTATTTAACATTAGTTTTTATGTTTACTGAGAAAAAGAAAATAGAGTTAAAAATAGATGTATGATTTACAAAATTGAAAAAGAAAAACTACATAAGAATTTCATTATAATATTTTAAATAAAATTTTCATATATTTTAATATATATTCATATATTTTCAACTTTACATACATATTTCATTTAATAGCATTTTGTTTGGGTTTTCAATTAAAACATTTTTAGTTTTTTTCAATTTGCATGCTAATAAATAATAACAACATTTAAATCAATTAAATTGCACATATATAAGCAAAAGAATTTGTCATAAAATATTAATATTAAATACATTAAATTACAAGTATGCGAAAAAAAAAAAAAATTTTTGTTTTTAAAATCTGTTAAATGAAAATAAAAAAAAATTATCTATTTTGACTATTTAAAATTTGTTTATACGCAGATACAAGTGTAATAAAATTTAACATAACTTAAAAATGTTTAATACAATCCATTCGTTTGAATTGTTCGTTATTTCTTTTAAATATTATATGCCTGTGTCATTTAATGTTAAATTGTATGTTAAACACCATAGAAAATGTCGTTGTCCCAATTTTTATTTTTATTTCGATTTATTTATTTTTGAGAGTTTCTTTTTTAAATTAAAAAAAAAAAAATCATTTTCTTTTTTAGACACTTGACTTTAAATTGAAAAAAAAAAAATAAATAAAATAAAATGTACAACATACGCATAATTTATGCAAACAAATTTTTTTTTATTTCTTCTTGAACATTTTAATGCATGCATGCATTAATTTGTTAACATATACATTTCTTGTATAGCCGACTTTTCCGTATTTGAAAATACGACTATAAAAAAAAAGCGAAAATAAATTTTCATGCTATTTTACTTATTTGCTTATTTTATTTTATTTATATTATTTTTTTAAATTTTTATTCATTTTTTTATTTATTTTTTTAATTTCATTTTTGTTTTTGTTGTATTTAAAATTTACAGGTGACAAGCGTTTATAGTAATAGAACTGAAGTGCATCTTGATGATCATAGAAATGATATTGCTTGCCATTATAGGGGTAATGTCCTGGGTGATGAAGTATCAACAGTCGCTGTTTCATTATGTGACGGAATGGTAAATATAATATGCATACATACATACATACATATATTGCATGTATGGGAATTAATTTTAATGATAATGAAATCTACCCACGTATATACGTATATCTCATATGGTGTACCATTATTACATATCATACTCTCTTGTGGGCATTTATTTGAACATGACATTTCGATTCATTCAATGTACTATTCATATAAATAAATTGAGTAATTGAATTTTATGTTTTCGTGCAGAAGTTGTAAATTAAAATTTTTATTGATTTGTATATAACTCAGTATATATGGGTCGTATTGTATAAATCAATATCCAATAAACGAATTAATGAATAAATATGTATGTATATAAAATATGTAAATAAATTTTTTTAAGAAAATAAAAAATTGCCAATTGAATAAAAAAAATAATAATAATAAAAATAAAATAAATTTATTGATTGTTTGTTAGACGAATTTTGAATTAAAATTTTATCATTTATATTTTGTTTTTTAATTTTTCGTATTAACGTAAATATAATCAATTAAAAATCATGATAAATTAAAAACTTATACCTACATATTTTGAATTTACATAAAAACATATCTGCGAAAATTTTTTTTCTCATGTTATTTATTTACGAATAAAATAGAATTTATTCAATGTAATTGAAAATGTTAATATTATTTTTTTTTTTTGTATTGTGTAATTGTTATAAAAATATCACCACCCTCAATAAAAGTATGTAATATTTACATTTTAATTACAGCTATATTAGCTTATATTTGACTATTCATATTTACCATATTTCTATTATTTATTACCATTATATGTACATATGTACATATACAGTTTACATTCTTGAAATCTTGTTAAGTTGTCAATATTCATATTACTAAATTTATGAAGACGTCAAATATTACAACCACCCATCTTTCAGTTTTTCTTCCTTTTACTATAGCTATTTGGCCAAAATAAAAAAAAAAATAAAAAATAAAAAAAATTAAAAAAAATAAAAACAAATATCAATTTTAAATTGTTATTATTTTGCTAATTGATCGTTAAATACGCTGTCGAATAGATCATCATAAAAAACTAAATAACTAAAAAAAAAAAAGAAGCAAAATAGAAAAACAATAACAAAAACAAAACATTTTACATATTTTGTTATTATAACTGATATTTTCCTACTGTGTTAATAGATGATACATATTTTGGTACTATGAATGATGGCAATAAAGTATTGTTTAATTTTTTCAAATGTTATATTCCAATAAAATCTTAAGTTTGCCCCCATGAATTTATTTTGCGCATTTCTTTTAATTACTATTTTGTATTTTCTTTCTTTTTTTGTTTTTGTGTTATTTACAAATGAAAAACAAGAAAAAAAAATTATTTTATACAAAGTTACATAAGCGTATTTTCTTAATTTATTTTCTGATCGATTTTATTTTCTCATTTGTTTTTTCAATTAAAAAAATCTTCTGTTTTTCATATAATAATGAAAAATTATTGGATTTTTTTTTGTTTTTTGCATAACAAAAATTTATCTTTTTGATTTCTTTTTGTTTTTCAATTATTCTTTTATAATTCATCGATTATAATAAATATTTATCGAATATTATAAAGTATTACAAAATTTTGCGTTTTGTTTTTCTTATTCTTCGGCTATGCGAATATTTTTTCTGTTTTTATAACTAATAAACCTTGAAATATTTAATCTCACACAGATTAACAAAATATTATTGTTTTTTTTTTGTTTTTTTTTTGTTTAAAATAAAACTTATGAGATTAAGCAGTGCGTACTTGTACAAATGCGATTATGTATGCAAATATAATTATTTGGTACACAATTAAAAAAAAACCAAAAAAAAAAAGAAAATTAAATAGAATAAAATTTTAAAACGAAGGAAAATATGAAAAAAAAATTTTATACATGTATTCATATTTTGTACATCATCAATATTATTGATTTTGGTTTTGTTTAATTTGGTATATTTTATTTATAATCATTAATTTATAAAATCTTCTACTTTTTCTGATTTACTTCGAATTTTTAATAAATTAGCTAATAATTCTCTCTTATTTACCTCATGACTTCGAATATTTTATCCGATAAAATGATATATAAAGTATCATCGTATATTTTTGTTTACATGTAAGATTTTTATTGAAAATTCTTTTAAAAAATTCAATGTATACGTTATTTGTACATTATGTGCATAAAATACAATTTGGAATACTTTTAATCTCTTTTTTAAGTTTTAAATTGGTTTAATCAGTGAACCGATCAGTGCTGTTAATAGAGAAAATAAAAAATAAGTTTAATATACTTAAGTATGAGGTGTAGTATGAGATGTTATATAATTTCAAAGTTTTTCACAGAACGTTTTAAACAGCGGGTAAATAAAAATTTCATGTAAATGAAATGTTTATTTAATGGTCGAAATTTAATAATCACAAGGTCGTCATTATTCATTTATTAAAATTAACGATTCATTTTATACTTCTAATATTATTACATTGATAATTGAAATAAATTTTCTTAATTCTTATTTATTTGATAAAATATGTAGTTTCAAATAATCCTCCTGGATATATGTAAACACAAAAACATAATCGAAATAAATAATTCAAATCAAAATCTCTGGTAATTATATTACTAATAATGTTTTTGTTGTATATGAAATGTAAATTTTATTCTTATTGTCCTAAAGTTTCTAATAAATCTTTATTCAAATATTTTTCTTCATTTGTTTAGTTATTACGAATAATATGATTTTGGGTATTTTTTTTTTATGCTGACAAAAATAATATATATTATGATTAAAAAAATTCCTATTTTTAAATCCTTACATCATTTTTCATTTTAAATATTAATTAATTTTTTTTTTTTTTTGTTTTAATTTCATTTTAATAACAGACTGGACATATAAAAACAAGTTTTGGTTCATTTTTTATTCAACCAATTGAAAAATATGAAACAAATAATGTTCATGATGATGTTGAATTACTACATAGGATATGGCGTGAACCAATTAAGTATAAAACAAAAGAGATGTTTCAAAATTTAAAAAATCATCATAATTGTCCATTAGAGGATCATCTAAAAGGTAAGAAAATCATTTAAAAAAATTACAAAATTTTTAAAGAAATACATATGTACCTACATATATATAGTACATACATACATATGTGTATGTAGGTAAATATTTTTTTTGCAAATTTTTTTTAAAATAAAAACTAATATTTTAATGTGTCAATTAAGATAACAAAAATTTATAATATATGATATGTACCTATAGCACACATATGTAATGTACATACATACATATGTATGTATCTAACTAAATCTCTAAAAAAAAAAAAAAAACAAATGAAATTACGTAGTGTTACTTCGATTTTATTACTATCTAAATTGACCTTCAAAATGAATTTAATTGATTTTGATTAAAATCGTTGACAATTTTTATATCTTTATTTACTTTTATTACGAATACATGAACATAGGATTAATATTTCTTATTCATTTCATATGTATATGTATATAGTATCTATACATTTTAAACATATAATTTTAATATTTTTATCTTAATGTTTATTCAACGTTCTGTAAAATAAAATCTTGTTAGTTTTAGATTTTTGATTCAAAGAGCTATTTTTTTTTGTTTCAAATAAAACAAAATTGAATTTGAAAAATAATTTTAAATGTATATTAAATTTGACCTAGTATTTAGCTGTGAATACATATAATAATAGAGTACTTAAATTTAATGCAATGACAATTACTGATCTTACAATTTATACCAAAATTTATTTTAAAAATAACAAACCATAGCAAAAAAATGTCTATAAAAACATTTCAATAAACTTAAATGAACCAATCCTTAAATCGAAAATTTCGTACTCGTATATTTTTGTGTATTATCTGGTAATTTATTTAATAATTTTTTGACATTATATTAATCTGATAATTTTGAGATATTTGTAATTTAGTTAATGTTTTTATGTTTTTTTTTTTTTTTTTGTTCGTATTTTCATTTATATTTGTTAATTGGAAAATGATCATAATATTGTCGTTATTTATGATTATTATATAAAAATGTGTTTTGAAAAATGTTTATTTAGTACACCTGATTAGTATAAGATTAAATAATATCTATTTGTTGTGTTGGATACATACATACACGTTTATTTTTATAAAATATTCAATATATACAATATCGTGTATAATTGTGTACGTATGTATGTAGAGGTATATTGTATATGCTTAAAAATACATGTAATAAAAAATACACACTAAAAATTTTATAGTAAATTATCTAATTTGCATTTGTTGTATACTTTACATATAACACGTATGTACACATTGTATCCACTTAAATTTGAATATTCATATATAAATCTCAGAAATTATGTACCCATCATGTATATAACGTGTAAATGTGTCGCAATCTTTTGGTTTTCTTTGCTTAGGTATATGATTTTGATAAAATTTATTATTGAAACCTTAAGCGGTAATCTCTTTTGTTTATTAGCTTTTTTTTTGTTTTGTTGAATTTTTTGCTAATTAAAGTGTTTTGTTTTATTTGAATCGTTTCATTTTTATCTAAACATATTTCAAATTTTTTTTTTTTTTACCGATTTAATTGGGCAGTTTTTTTCTTATTTTTGAAATTTATTTCCTAATTTAGTGATAATTATTTTAAAGGGCGTTAATAACGACTTGATTTTTTCGAAAGGTAACTGAAATAAAAAACCAATTTTTTTTTTTAATTTCAATTTTTGCTGTATCTAAAGTAACAGTTTTAAGTTTTTTTTTTTATAGTGAATAAAATTAATTTTTATCACAGTAACATTTTTCAAATTTTACTTTCCTTATATGTATTCTCACATGTACACACATATTTGTACTGTGGAGTTGTGAACATATTTTGTTGAATGAATTGATAAATTTCTTTTTTTTCGATATCTTTTTGTTCTTTGTTTTTTTGAATTAATTTGTATGTCAACTCTGAAAAATTGTTCAAAATGTCAATGTAATTTTTTTTTTTTTGGAAATTAATTTATATTTTGTAATAATATTAAAATAAAAATGGAATTTGTATGAAAAGTGCACTTTTCTACATTGCATTATAAGCATTAATAATAGATAACATAAATTAAAAATTATAGGATGTAAATAAACATAAATATTAACAAATAAATAAAAAACCTTAATTAATCTGTTTATTTTTTATTATCAAAACAAAAAAAAAAAAAAAAATTATTACTATTAAAAAAACATAAACGATTTGTTTATATCAATTTAATATCAGTTTTAAATAATCTAAACGATAAGAAAATAATTGTATCCCTCTGGGCTGTAATGTATAGTGAGATGTCACTTTGAAAACGTTTTCAAATTAATATTTTAAATGTTTTTTGTAATTAATAATCTTGAATTATAAATTGTGTATGTTTCTATATTACATATATATATGTAGATAAATAAGTACAAAAATGTATGTATGATATAATAATTAACTCATCTGCAATTCAATTTTCAATGTCATGCAATTTTCTAATCTTTGCAATGTTATGTGTATATGTATGTAAATAAATGAAAAAATAAAATATATTTAAATTTTTTGTCTAATCAGATATAATACCAGTTATCTCTATACTAACATAGATACAAAAAAAATCACAATAAACAAATCACTTTTTATATGTACATGTAGTACAATTACATATGCATAAATGTTTGAAAAAAAAACGACGACCAACACCTCCTATTCAGCATATTTCATAATTTTATTTAGTGTACATTGTAATGATTATAATCATATCTTTTAAAATTTTATATATAATATTATATTGTGTAATTGTACATGTATGTGTGTATGATATGTGTGCAGAAAATTCATTACAACAATCAAGTATTCTGGTCACAACAGAATAACTTATGTACCTATATGTACAAAATGTATAGTAACTTCAATGAACGACCTCCTAATCGTCTGCCTTCTATTATGTTAATTTAAATTCTTATTATATAGAGGTGGAAGATTTTTTTCCAGTCGTTGAATTTTTTTTTTCGCGACAACAAATATCTTAACAAAATTGTAAATGATGTATAAGAATATGTGATTACAACTTTATAAAATATGATATACGATTAGTAATATATCCGCTATTTTGGTTTTTATTTTTTATTACTATTTTTATTTTATTTTATATATTCTTGAAATATAGATACTTTGTTCACTATAATTATATGCAGTTAAAGTTTTATCAAGCTTTATGGAAGTACATATAAATGTCTTTTTTTTCTTCTTTCTATAATTAAAGTGCTTCACGAGCACTATTACCCGAATCTTTAAAAATTTTATTAATTTTTTAAATATCATACTCAACGATGTACAATGGTGGTACTACTTTACGTAGTTTTGGATAAGGCTAAACTGCATGTAATTATCGGACAAAGTATAGATATTTTAGTTTTTTTTTTAATTTAGAAAAAAAAAAAAAAAAAAAATTAAACTAAAATTTTCAAATAAGAGCAGAAAAATGAAAATTGGTAACATGAATTTTGTCAAAATATAAAATTTTTAAGAAAAAAAAACAGATATTTAAAATTTTGAATGTTCCTACGCAAAAACAGGTTATAAAATTTTTATATGAATGAATTTTATTATCAAATTAATTAGTAGCTATCAGAGATAATCTCATTTTAAAAATAATGATTATCTGATATCTTACAAATTCGTACATGTGTGTCTAATCAAGTAAATCTTCATTCTTAATATATTTCTGATTAATTGATTTTTTATATTATTGTAATATACTGATAATTGATAGTGGGATTGAAAAAAAATGTTAATTTTATTCATTTAATGAATAAAATAAAAAAAAAAATTATTTTAAAAATTGCTTGAAATTCTGTATTTATTTTTTGTTTTATTTATGCCAAGGTCAACCGGAAATTTTAAATTTTCATATTAAATGAATGAATAAAATTAATAAAATGTATTCAAAAAAGAAACGTTTTTTTTTTTCATTTCAAATTTTTGTAATTTACAAGATTGCATCGTAACTAACATAAATTCATTTGTTTATGTTTTGTTTTTCATTTGCGATAATGAATTTTTATGTTAAACAATAGAAGACAAATTAACAATAAATAATTGCAATTAATGTAACTATTGTGTACGAGAAATCAATTAAAATAACTTAACATACACACATCTTCGAATGGGAAATCACATTATAATGCAGAGAATATACAATAAAAAAAAAAACCTTTTTTTAAACAAATAAAACATAAATAAAATTTTGCGCAAAAAAAAAAAATTAAATAAAATAAAAATTTGATTGAAGGAAGGTGTGATCGTGTAAATGGAGGTCAATCGAATTAGCATCTTTTTATGTTTGTATTGCCGTTTGTTTTTTAAATGTCATTTTTTCTTACATATTTTATCTTGTTATAAAAAAGAAGAAGATAATTATTTAAAAAAAAAAAAAAAAAATTTAAATGATAATTACACACATAAACATATTTATGTAAGTTAATGTAGATGGTCTTTAATGATTTTATTTTTGTTATTACTAAAATGATGATGACGGGTGTGTGTCTGAATCAAATAAAATGAATTTGGATAAAATTTATGATAAATGTTAAACGATTTTCCTTTTTTTTTATTTCTGCTTATTATTAAATTATAATTTTTTTTTTTTATTGAATTTTTATATTAATGAAATAATTTTTATCAGGTACGAAATTATCACTGTTTATTTTATTTTATTTTTTTTTTAAGTACTATTTGTTATATCTTTTTGATCATCTTTTAATATTGTATATTCGTATATTAATAGAGTCTTTTGTGCGTGCGTAAAATTTTTATTATGCATATACATATACCATTAGTAATTAATTATATTCAATTGTTTTCTTTTATATTTAATCAAAATATACATATTTTGCATTGATGTGTTTTTTTTTTCATTTTTTAAAATTTTGATTAATGATTAAATAACAACATTTAGATATGATGTCAGATTAAATTAGTGACATTATTGTCGTACCATAATACAAAAATTAAAGAATACATATTTTCATTCATTTATTCATCAAATATGCACGTACCTGTCTGTAGGTATATAATCATCATAATATGAAGAAAAAAAAGTTTTTTTTTTTGTATTTTGTAATTTTCGTAAATTTTTTTTTTTATTTATACATGCGTGTAAGAAATAAATAATAAAATCACGAGGTTAATCACTTGTAAGAAAAAAAATGTTTTTTTTATTTTATTTTTTATTGATTTACGTCGAACACATAATAATTTATTTTCATTTGTTGTTGTTGTTGTTGCTGGAATCAGGTTAAATCAACCATGTAATAATATTTTAAGCGAAACAAAAAAATAATAATAATATTGAAAATTTTTTACATAAAACTTTGTTCATTTTTCAATTTGCATAAAATTGGCATTAATTTTTATTCTTATTTTCTTCCTTTCTTTTATATACATACATGATACAATACACGTACATACGTGTATACATACATCGTTTTAGCTTCTCCTTTATAAATAAAATGAAAATGATCTTCCGCACAAAAAAAAATAATTTTATTTTTTAAAAATTCTTCATCTTCGAAAACAAAAAAAAACAAAAAATTCATCAATGGCTAAAGGAGAAGGCAAAGACTTCATCGATCATTGATCTAAAAGAATATTATATGGTATTTTAGTGCATTAAAAACTACTTTATAATATATACACTATGTATGTGTATGTATATCATATTGCAGTCTGTATAATTTTTCGTTTCATAAAGTATACAATGTATGTACGTATACATATATATGTATGTAAAATGCATTAAAGATTATTTTGAATTGATTGGAATTTATTAAATTTTTATACTTTTTTTGTTTGTAAAGTAATATTTGTGTTGTTTGATGAAAAAGTTCAAAAAAGTCAAACTTGACTTCACTTGAACTCAAAACTTATAATTCTGTACAGAAAAAAAAAAAAATGCACATCAATGCATATTTTTTATTAAAAGAAAAGAGAGAAAAAAAAAAGGTAAAAATTTCCTTAAAGTATGTTATACTGTTACAGTAGAGAATGCATAAAGTAATAATGAATAATCAATAAATACGTGCATATGTATATAAGTAAGTAAACTGAAATATATTGTATTATATGATTCATTTCCTCTCAATTTTTAATTCAAAGTAACGGCAATTTAAAATATAAAGTGATTAAAATAACAAAAATGGTAAAGAAAAGTGCAAAAAGAAAATAAACCATTAAAATATACATACAAAACATGTACATGTTGTATGTATTTAGGATTACATAGGTAACGATAGTGTAACCAGATTAAAACTTGACTGAAGATGCAGAATATGTTATTAATCATCATTATTAAAATTTCTAATGATTTAGTTGTATATTGTACGATGATTTTATTAACTGATTAATTTTTCCACAATTTCATTACGTTTTACCACCCCCTCCTCGTTAACTTATATTGTATTTTTATGTACTTATACTTTGTAAGAACGGTAAGAACATTATGAAAATAATTATATTTAAAATATGAAAACACTTTAAGATTATATAGAAAAAAAGGACAATGAAAATAATACATGTTGAATGAATTTATTTATTATCCATGTAGGTATGTATTTTGAATTTATAAATTTTAAAATGATTTTTCTTTTTTTCTTTTATACTTGTATACTTGATAGATTTTCATGTTTGCAAATATAAAGTTGTTGGTCGTTTGTTAATGGTTGCTTTTGTACGCAAGTTTTGTACATTCGAAAATGTATCTTTTATTCAAACATAAATGTACAAATAAAGCAATATAGTTACGGTATAAGCTTTATTGTATACAAACTGCTGGAGAGTATTGTGTTATGTTATTATTATGTTTATTTATTAATAATAATATTATTAAAAAACAAAAAATAAAAATAAAAAAAAATTTTTGATTCAGAAGGATCTTGATGATGGCTGTTAAAGTTCATGCACATTTGGTTAAAATTATTGAATAAACTCGATCATTGCAGTAAACGTATAATATTTATGCATATACATATGTATGTGTTGTACCGTGATTATATAAATTGGTATGCACATATTATTTATATATATATGTACAATACACCTTGCAATATATGCAATAATGTATGTATGTATGTATGTATGTATATGCCCTTACCTTGTGCAATGTATAATTGATCGCGAAGTTGGAAATTCCTTTCTCGGTCGGCTTTGACTGGTTTCATATATATTATTCGCGATCGCTTATATGCGTGTATATACAACATACAAATATAAATCACATTTCCATGCATATAGGTATGTATGTACATACGTGGATGTAGAAAATGAACACATATAGGTGAATATTTTATTTTGTATATCTTTATGTAGAATATAGATTTCGTGGATGGAAGTTGAAAAGAAGTTGAAGTCTTCTTGAACTTGTATCTTTTTCTTTTGCAATATGCAGAAAAACACAACACAAATAGGTGTATAATAATATAATGTACATATATTACCTATATGTTATGTATGTAGGCCTGTTTACATGGATAAATGAATAAATGCGGGCATATAGATCGTGCCGACACATAAATGTCATTGACACTGAAAAACACTTGTCTTGTAATAAGATGTATTATTATTATTATTATTATAACAATAATACATGATATACATACATATGAATATGTATGTACCTACAATACAAGCGAAATCACTATACATACCTATATACTTATACAATTAATACACATACCATACATATACGTCCACGCAAATTATCATCATAATTTTGAAGTTATATAGTATAGGTAGGTACGTATCTATGTAGAATACAAAAATATACATGCTATATATCCATACATTCACGCACATATGTATACATAGATATATTTTCTTATGTCTATTAGAATTTTCACGGTTGATTACTACGTAAGTGTACGTGCATATGCATATACATATCTATATTTTACTTTTCGTAATGTATCATACATATGTACAAACTTATTATTATAAGACATATTTATGTATGCAATATTGCATCTCTTCAAAATGTTTCAAGATCATCATAAATATTATTAACATTTTTCCAACAACAGATTTCAATTTTATTTTATTCTATTTTATTTTTATTATTTTTATCTTTATTTTCTTTTCTTTTTTTTTTTTTTGACTTCTTTAATGTTTTTCATTTGAATTATTTTTGTAAATATTTTCTTACAAAAATAAATAACATTTATGTGTTTAAATTTATACACATATTTAACATACATGGATGCATAGATACGTCCATACGTATACATGTCGTTAAATTTATTTTTACTATCTTTTAGAATGAAAATGAAAATGTTTAAATCGTTAATACATATGTACATACATTATATGTGTGTATTTAAATAGTGTGATAATAATTATTTAAAGTAAAATTATGATACATGCAAATGCATATGGTTTTTATCACACAAAAGTCTTGAAAATATTTAAACTTGTTTTATTTTTAATTGTTTTTTTTTTTGCTGGTTTTATTCTCTTTTTTTTTTTTTTTTTTTTTTTTTTGTTGAAATGCAAATCAAATTTATTAGATTCATTTAATTTCTAATATAAGCAAAATATATTCTATATGTATTCAAGAATAATGAGAAAAATCAGATTTTTAAAATTCTGTTTATGGTTATGCTCAAACTACATCACTTATGGATAATCCTATAAAATGATATTTGAAAATCCATTCGTGATAGTAGCTTGCATAATCGATTTCAAATGTAACTAATATCTTTTATATGTACATATATATTTGTACTCTATAAGAAATTTATTTATTAAGCAATTCAACATGAAACACTATACAAAATCTATTAAAGATAATTTTTCCTTTTTATTTAATTTTTTTTTTTTTTTTTTTTTTTTTTTGGTTAAAAGAAGTTAAGCAATTAATTTTATTTTGATCCCTTTTACAATTATTTTTAAAGTATGTATACGTTTATAGATGATTTAAAAAAAATAATAATTGTTATAACGACGTTACATTAAGAAAATGTAATAACATCTTGAATACAAAATTGAAAAAACATGCAAACATTCAACTAACTTTGAATAAAATATGCTTTAAAGTAAATTGTTATGTATGTAGATGTATTTCATATTAGATTATAAGATATTATAAAGTTTTTGCTGTTTTCTTAAATATTTTGTTGTTGCATTTGTTAAATTCATTATATTGTATATATGTATATGTACATATGTATGTATATACCAACCAGTAAAACAGAACACATTGTTATTTATCGTATAATATGAATCGTGTTGAATTCATGGCAGCAGGCGATTTTTTATATTTTTATACATATTATTTTTCATAATTTATTATTATAAAATTAACAAAGAACATAATATCTGGTACATAAACAAGTAAACAAATAAAATATTTAAAAAAAAAAATTATATAATAAAAACAAGATACAAAGGCGTACGTACATATTCATCTATAACACACACACACATGTTTGTTATTATATGTATGCATGTATGTATGTACATAAGTATGTACAAGATATATTGTTGCTAAGCGAAAAAAATATATACATATACATATGTATGTGTAAAACAAAATTTAAAGCTACTCTTGGCTACTCCTTAACATTAATATAATATAATTTATTTATTATACATATTTTTGTCAGAATACAAAACGAATATGAAAAATTCACGATTTTTTTTTTTTTACAAACAAGACAAAAAGTATCTTTATATTCAAAAATATATAAAAAATAAAAAAATAAAAAATAATAAATTGAAAAAACATGGAAAAAAATTTTTGCATTTTACTTGTAAATATTTCGTTATAATTATAAAATATACAAACACAAAGATATGATATACCCATTTATATTTCATTCATGTATGTATGTACATATGTTAGAAGGAGCAGTAGCTCTACTTAGCCAGATAAATACTTTCCATAATGAAGAAAAACAAAAAATTACCACCGATTCATAAATTAAAGAAAAAAGATTTTTTTTTTAAATTTTAAGTTTAAAAAAAAAAATTAAAATAAAAAGCAATATTAAATTAAATATGTGTATCTACATTTTTTTCAGAGTGAATTAACCCTGAGAGACATAAAATATTTTTTTTTAATCTTAGATTTGAATTTGATTTTTGTATTTTCATTTAATGTTATAATACGTACTGTTTTGTGTGTTTTTAATTTTTTTTTTTATTTTATTTTTTTTTTTAATGTCATACATAAATAATTAATAATTTGATATTATATTTTTCTTTTATAGCATTATAAATAAAATAAATTATGACAGATAAATGAGAGAATGCATCACATTATTCTCATTCATATAATATGATATGTAATTTTTTTATATACCTGCAATTTCACCTTGTATTAAAAATGTTAATAAAATGAAAAGAAGATTCACCACTACAGCAAAATATAAATTAATAAAAAAATATTAACAAAAAGAAAAATTTTAAAATATTTTATATTAATATTATAAAACCGTTTCATGTTTATGTCAAACAGCTGTCAACCAAAAATAAAATTCAATCGACCGGTTTGTTTCTTTTTTAACTGATTTGTTTTTTTTTTTTATTTATTTTCAATTTAAATTTTTCAACAATCTTGTACATTTTATATGTACATTGGTTTGTGTGTGTGTGTGTGTGCAGATTTGAAATACAAAAATCAATTATAAGAAAAACCACTTGTATTGAAAAATGTATCTAAAGAATATGATGTAAAAAAAAAATTGTACATACAATGTTAAGTCACATACAAACTACTTTGTTTTTAAAAAAAAAAAAAAAATATTATATCGCGCCGACCTGTCTACCAAAAAAAGAGATTTTTTAAAATGACGTGAGATAGCTATGTCGTTGATTGTTTTAATAATGCTCGCATACATACATACATACAAAGCGGTACGATTTATGTTTAGCTTTAAGGAAAAATATGCAATATGTATTTAATAAAATAAAATAATAAAAAATTATGCTTCATAAAATATATTTTATTTATATACATATAATACACATTTATGTACATACACGATACACACATAAACGCTAAAGTGTACGCGCATTTCATTAATGATTAATATAAAGTGAAATGTTAATAATAGCCTTAATAACATTTAAATAAATTGAATA
Organism: Anthrax anthrax; assembly: GCA_963971155.1. Lineage (NCBI taxonomy): Eukaryota > Metazoa > Arthropoda > Insecta > Diptera > Bombyliidae > Anthrax > Anthrax anthrax. The sequence continues at coordinate 33,502,133 of OZ020118.1, read as the reverse complement.
CAACATTGTGAGTACAATCTTTTTTATTATGATGAGTTGTATATGCTATTATTATGCATTGATTTATGCTGTCTTCTGTAATTTTTCCTTCTTGTTTCCTTGACAATGTCATTTTACCATATATGCACCTAGTGTATTTATTTATGTATGTAGATTTGTGTATACATATACATTTGTGTATACATAGTATGAAAAAAATGCAAAATAAGAAAGCAAAATATAATGACACATTTTTTGAAATATTGTTCTACTTTAATGATTATGTACAGTAGTAGGTCATACACTGTCATATGCTCACCAGAAATTCTTTTTCCATTAATAAGTTTTTGAAAAATTTGCATTGCTTTATACATATTTGTATGGTACATATGTGACAATCAAAGAAAAAAATTTAATTAATTTAAAGTCAGAAAATTTTGAAATGTATGTACATATTTAAATGTTTCTGTATATCAAAAATAAATAATTCTTTTTAAATTTTGAAGACATACACAACACATGTACATACATGTTGTCTTTTAATGAAATTTTTAAAATGATTTAGGACTTTCTTAAAATTGAAATTAGAAACTATATTTTTTGTATATATATGTCTGTTGCTGTTCTAGTTCTACTCAATACATTACATACTTACATATGTATTTGTATATCTTTTATCTATTTAATCTGTTAAATTTTATGTACACAAATACATATGTACATATTAATAATTAGATTCAAAATTCAAATAAAATTTTTCTCATATGTATAACGCATCTGTTCTTGATTAGGACTTTTAAAATCCAGAAGAGGAAAACATTTCATCACTTCCTCTCATCACATATAAATTTAATCAATTAAAAAAAATTTTTTTTTACATGCATATGAAATATATTATGTACATATGTATGTATAATCGAGCATCTGTAAAAAAAAGTTTGTTTCAAGTATGCATGATTTTCGAATTTATTGAAAATTAGTCTTCAAAATGGATAAAGCTTAACATTTGCCTAATATATAATCTTATTGTACAATTGTGAGTATATATACGGTATGTAGAATATTATGTACAAAAACTTGAAAATATAGTTTTTCATCATGTTCATTTTTAAAAGATACTTAAATCAATTTAAATTAAATTGTATACATATGTATAATCAAGTGTATATATGTTGCACACTTTTACTCACATATATTGGTTTATTATAATTATAAAAGTACACATATTCAAAATTTACATTCTTACATGTATTCATTGACCCTTAATTAATATTTGAACTGTTATATAGATCATGTTGCTTTCTTTAAGTCTGCATATTATACATATATAGTACAAATGTATATCATAATTACAAAGATTACAAAATATTTGCAGTATTAATACATAATTGAGAACGAACGTTATATTGATTATATTCAAAATACAATTCAAACAATTTTAATTTTAATTAGAAGAATGAATTTAAAATTTTTATATATGTATACTCATATAACTGATTTTATTCAATAAGTGTAGATTATTTGTAAAATTTCAAAAACATTAAATGTATGTATGTACATAAGTATATGTTAGTGGATATTGTGTATACTTTAATTAAAATTTAAAAGTTATAAAATATTGATTAGTCAGACTGTTAGTCAGATACATAGTGCTCATATGTATATTTGTAGAGTCAAAGTACAGATATTCACATATATGCACAAGAGCATAATGTTATTTGAACTCTATATTAAATTGAATCAAATGAATACAAAAATAATGCTTTTTATTGAATTTTTATTTAAGACATATACATATATATTTTTTTTAACTGTTCTTCAACAATTCTCATATGATACATTTTGTTAATTCATGAACATCTGGAAATTGAATGTACTGTAATTATGTATGATATAAGTATGTTTATAGATATTTTGAAAATTAAGTATAGTGAATTTACAAGAAATTCATTAAAACTATTATGTATATAATGACTCTAATTATACAATGTACCTATATAAAAAAAAAAAAAATAAAAGATCTTATGTATATAAATAGGAATATGAACCAACATTTTTTATATTTATGATGACTTTTTAAAATATGATCTCATATTCAAATAAAATTCATTTTATGTAGTGCCTATATTTTTTAATTAAAATTTAATTTTTTTTTTTTACAAAGATCAAATTAAAAAAAAAAACAAAAAAAAAGTTTATTTTCAATAATTTAATTAATTTTTTTTTTTACAGGACAAAATAAATTTACTATTAAGGATAATCCATTGCCGCTAACATCACCGACATTATCAATTAATGAAAAACAACATAGCCGAAAGAAACGTAATATATATAATGATCATCAATATACACTTGAAGTCCTTATTGCAATTGATAAAAAAATGAGCGAATTTCATGGTGAACATAAAATTAAAAATTATGTATTAACATTATTGTCAATCGTCTCAAATATATTCTCTGATGCTAGTATTGGTAATTCAATAAATGTTGCTGTCATTAAAATAATGGTATTAAAAGAAGATTTAAGTTTACAATATATCGATGAAGGTAATTATATTCTACTATACATACATACATATATAAATGACTTTTTAAATATGACTTTTTAACACACTGTCGTTTTTCTTTGGCCAGTTATGAAAATTCTTAGTAATACTGGTAATACATTGAAAAAAAAATTATAAGTAGGATGAATTCACAAAAATAAGTATAGTCATAAATTTTCATTTGAAGATTATTAATTTAATATTACAGGACATAAAATGAAATCCTTATAAATTGGTTAAATCAACTTAAAAATTCAACACATAATATAGTAAATCATGAAACATATTAAAAATAAATTGTTGAATAAGTAAATTAATCATTTTATAGAATTCAAATAATTCAATTTTAAATAAATTTAATGTACTTTACACATACATTATATTATACGAAAACTAGTTTTCATTTTACAATGATTTACCACAATTTTCTTCGAATTTCTTTTAAAGGAAATTTCTTTTACATTATTTTTATCTTGCATTTAACTTGTTGTCACATGATTATATACATACATATGTATGTATATAATTTTTATTTTTATTTTTCATCTTGTTATTTTGTGGCTACAATTTTCCAGTTGTACATGTACATACAAACAAATTAGAATTGATAGCAATGTCAAGAACATTGTTTCTTTACTTTATTTATTTATTTTGTAATGTCTTTTTCTTACTAATTTTTTTTTTTCAGATTTCTTTTTGTTTTTTTATTCATGACTAAAGGTGTATCACGAGACCATTATGCAAATATCATACTAACTAAAAGAATTTAATGCATTGTGCATACAGTCGTTTTTTTTTTCTTTTAAATTTATACCTTTGTTTACTCTTTCATACCATTTTATATCTTATTATCGGTTATCGTTGTCGCCAAATATAACATGCTAACATTTATACATTTGTATCCACATATGTAGGTACAAAGAAAAAAAAAGAAAAGAAAGCTTGAAAATCATTAAATATAAATGTACATACATTTTTGCATATGTAGAACCTCCACATCTAAGTATTTTTTAAATTTTAATCAACGACAACAATTTAACAAACGAGCATGTCATTGTCAACGTCAAACCAGAATAACAAATTACTTTTCAAATTTTATTCAAGAGACCATTAAATAAGCAAAAAGCATATACATTATTACTTATGTTCTTATATGTACATATATAGGTACATATACGTGTATACGTGTACATAATACATATTGTGTAGTGCATACAAGAACACATTGATGCATATTTTAAAAGCCTTATTATTTATATATCCTATTCTATCTATGACTTTATAACTCGATAACCCAGTCATGATGATTATTGTTAGTTATATTACTATCATATTATTACTAACTATCATATACAAAATATGTTATATAGACGATTCTTATCAGGAGGTGCAACTTGTCTGGCATTATTAAAAACAACAGACCTGATATTATCATGCATAAAAGCGCCTTTTTTAATTTTTCTTATTTTACAAAATTCAAATTTTTATTTGAAAATCCGGTTATATGTATGTACATTCTTTTTTTTTCTATAGCAACTTTAAATTTAACATCAATACTTTTATTTTTTTTATTTTTTATTTTTCTTAAACATACACTTAAAATGTCTAATTTATATCGAAGAGAAATTACATAATTTGATGCGCCTACAAAAATGGGTTGGGTTCAAGTAACAAATCTTAAAAGAGGATTATATGTTAAACCCATGTATCTAATGCATATAACCATTCTTGTATGTGTTATACTACATCGAGGAATTATTATGCATAATCTCCTGTTTGAATGAACTAAAAGAAAAAAAAAGTCAGTTAAAGAAGCTAAAAGCCGATAGAAAATAACTCATTAAACAAGATTAGATCAATCGATTTGAATTATAAAGTGTAGTTTCAGCAATAGCCTATTTACATTTTTGTATCTACTGTAAATTATGCAAATGTGAAAAAATGGTACCTACATACATTTTGTTTTATTCATTGGGATGAAATTTGCAAAATTGACCATAAATTAATAGCTGGTAGCCAGTTAGCTACCTAAGTAAGTACTTAACATGAAAGTAGATTACTAGAGAGATTATATTAGAGATTAAAGATAATCCTGATGAAACTAAAATGTAAAGTGTAATTTATGTACTTACAATACATATAGAATGGAGGTTGTATTAAACAACAAAATATCTAATTAAATGACAAACTATTTAGTACCCTATACATTGATTCAATATCTTTAGAAATGCATTTGTCATGTATCTCTATGTATGTATGTTTTTTTTAAATCGTTTTTAAACATTTCAATGTTTCACGATGTGTATTTATGCGTGTAATTTTCGCACGCTTCTGTATTTCTTGTATTTATAATTTACATTTAAATGTATATATCAAATATGTTATGTATGTAATAAAATATTTAATTATATATTTAGATCTTTAAAAGCATATCTTTTGCAAGAACGAGTTCATTGATTTCAATGATCTTCTACACAGTATATACACATGCATACAAATATGTATGTGTGTATCTATTGCAGTTAATCAGAAGACCTCCAGACCCATGAATCTATAATATGCGCTCATACATATACATATATGTATTACATATTGTATTCGTTTCGTATTTTATTTATTATTTATTTATATGCCTCTATCTTTTAAATAAAAAAGAATAGACCTCCTATTAGGAGTACATTAACATATGATATGGTGGGCTCACATGTTGTCTAGCTGTCAAGAGCATTTGTATTAAAACAAATAAAAAATATGTAATGCTAAGTATGTACATTAACATACATAATGCTATAATAATTACTTTATACTTACTATGTACATTATTTATGTATGTATGTATGTACGTTAATTGTAAATGTACATCGAATTTATATAAATGTATCTTTATTTTTCAATATATTACTTCATTATCTATCAACTGCATTTAATAATATGTTACAGTGCATAAAAGTATTTATCTTTTAGAACACATTTAAAATACTTTAAAAGAACCTCGTATATATTTACACATTATTTCTACGTAAGTATGTATATGTACGTAGTTTACATATTTGAATAAGTGTTAAAATTGTACTAATGTTATATTGCAACAATTATGCCATTAGTAAGGAAAAGGTGAATAGAATTTTAATTAGATACCTACATATGTAAAATAACGTTGATAATAATTACATACATTAGTATAACTACATATACATATACGAGTACTGTAACTTACATTAGACAACATACATTTAATACCGTACTAATTAAGTATTAAAACAACAAAATACTATATAAAATATATTCATTTAATACATTTTGTATGCTATGTACATCGATTTATGTATAAAGTGGGCGACTTTATAATAAATACGTTAATTTCATAGAAAATAAAAATAGGTTTTGTTTAAATCAATTTGAATGACAACTAAACATTATCATCATTTATAATAATAAATAATATTGTCATGCGATTGTAATCTAAATAATATGTTGGAATTTTTCAAAACTGAATTAAAATTAATTATAATGTTCACAATTCAATTGACAGAAAATTAATTAAATAAACAAAACAAAAACAAACAAAAAAAATCAGATACAATAGATTTTTGCTTAAAATTTCAATTAGGTACAAATTAATTTTAACATATACTTCTTACAAGGATTTTTTCATTTTCTTAAAGTTTTATTTATGCATGTCTTTTTTTTTTTGAATTTCTTAATAGGTGTTTTTGCATCACATTTATTAAAAAAATTTTGTGGTTTTATGCAACATCGTTCTGATCATTATGATACTGCCATATTATTAACTAGAGAACAAATTTGTCGTAATACAACTGAAACACGCTGTGATACACTTGGTTTAGCTGAATTAGGTACCGTATGCAAAAGGCATTCATGTTCAATTGTACAAGATAATGGATTATCAGCAGCATTTACAATTGCTCACGAATTAGGACATATGTAAGTATTCACCCATATATACATCTGTTAATGGATTTCAAATTTTTCTTATCGACAAGTTTTTTTTTTTTTTAGTATTTAACTAGGTGTTTACGAAATTTTCTTTATATATATATATTTTTTTTTTTAATTGAAAATTTTGTAAGTAAAAAAAGGGTAATAAATTCGATAAATAAATTTAAGGTTTTAAATATGATAAGGTAACAGAATTTTCGTGTTAAATAAAAATCGTTATTTTAAATCATGATTTACAATATATCCTGTAATTATACATAGTAAATTCTAATGTCCACACATACCAATATTTATTTGTATATTTAATGAAAATAGCCGTTAGAAGAAGGTTTATTGCTTTTTGTTTTTGTTTTTACAAAGAAATATAAATTATATTCAATAGTATTGTGCATAAATGAATACAATGTAAATGAAAAAAAAAAAAAAAAAAAATCATTAATTTGATTTGATTATGTATCGAATATTATTGTTTCTATGGTTTTTCGGTTCAATAAACTTGAAAATTTGATTATTGAAAATTAATTGGAAATAAATTTATTTTATATGCTATTATGTAATTACAACAATATATTAAAGAAATTAAACAATCATTTTTATGGTTATCTATAAATTCTAAATGATATTTCTGTAAAGAACGTAAAATTTAATTAAAAATATATCAAACTCAGACAAGAAATAAAACAATGTAAATATAAAGATGACTTCTATTATTTATTATATTGTAAGAAAATAATTATGAAATGAAGCGTTAAAGTATATCGTCAAATAATACATAATAAAAATAAACTTCTGGTTTTGTATTTCATGAATACCTAGTTATATACTGTTTTTTTCAAATACTTACAATATAATTTAATTTCTTGATATTATTTGTTTTAATTTTTTTTAATAGACTTAATATGCCACATGATGATGATGATAAATGTAAAAAATTTGAAAAGTATGGTAGACGTATGCTTAATATAATGTCAAGCACGATGGGAGATGAAATACATCCTTGGTCATGGTCTGATTGTTCTCGACATTATGTTACTGAATTCTTAGAGTGAGTATATAATTTAATTGCAATAAAATAAAATGTTTTTTTTTTTTTTTTGTTAATATTAAATAAACCAATGATTACTCATTGAAAAAAAAAAATAAATAAATAAATAAGTATTAAATTGTGTCTGTATCGAAAAATTAGGCTAATTATTATAATTTACATAATTTTCTATTGAATCGTTTGTTATTCATTTTTCGTGCATTTATATAAAACCACCCACATGTAATATGTAAATAAATTAATATTCCACAGGCTATATTTAACTTATATATATAAAATTATAAAATATATTATTTAATAATCCTTTATATCATCCCACTTAGTTTTCACTTTTATTTTTTTATTATAATTTTAATGATAATTATTATATAGATTGTTAATTTGAACTCATGCATTATACGATCATCATAACAATTTATTAATTTAAATATTAAAAATCAAATGGGACGATAAAAAGAAAATAAAAATAAATCTCCTAATAATTTTCATTTTTTTTTTTTTTAAATTTTTAAAAGCAATTTTTGATTAACAAATGATTATAAAATTATAATTTTTTTTTTTCTTAAATACATACAAACGTGTGTAGGGTAAAATGCCCTTGTATCGGACACTTGAGGAAGTTAACCAAATGAATTCTTTATTACACAATGAAATGAAATTGTATTTGAAGTAGACACTTTCAGCTACATTTAGGACTATTTCTTTTCTAACGGTTAATACCGAGAAGGAAAATATTCTCGTTTTTATTTCACCGTGTCCGATAAAAGGAGATGTCCGGTAATAGGGTAACCTACCCTATATCATTTTGATTGAGCTCGTTCAAGTTAACATACCTATATAATTAAAGAGAAGAAAATTATGCTGGAAAATATAAAATTTTTAGGTGTACATATAAATAATATTCAAATTGAAATACATTAAAAATTTTTATAGTCAATATATAATGTATTTTGTACATATGTTGAAACACGTACAAAATTAGTGTTTATATTTTATTTTCATTTTAAAATATGTGACAGCGCAGATGTGCATACATGTATAAAAATTTGAAAATTCATATTTTTTTAAATTTTGATTCATTCAAACATAATTTTGTCATATCTCATTGTATATTTTAATTGGTGTCTTTTATACTTACATACATATGTACATATGTATTTCATATACACTTTGATTGTACATATATGTAAGTATATATATTATCTACACATACATATGTACTTACAAAGTCATTGATAATTTATGATTATTAATAATTTATTTTCATCTTTTTCTTTTTTTTTTTTTATAATTTTAGTTTCAAATTAGTTGCCACATAAAATTGCAATAATAATAATTTGTTTTATTGGTATACAACACTTTTTTGTTTTTTGAATTTTCCGTTTTTTTTTTTTTTTATATTTTATTATTATAATTTTTTTTTTTCTTTAATCATTCAACATCTTATATCTCACTTTTATTTTCCTCGACCTACTTTAAATATATATATTTGCTTTGCAACATGTACATACATTTATAATTTTGTAATACATTCATATACAATTTATTTATTTATTTATATAAAAGAGTTTTTCAATATTTGATTTTAATTTCGATTGCACTCAACTTAATTCAATCCAAAAATTGATTTGTCTGGATTGTACACAAATTTTTTTTTTTAATACGTATCTATGTACATACTATGTATGCAACATACATACAGTGCATGTTTATTTTATTATTATTGAATAAAATACATTTTGTATATGTATGTATGTACATAAATACACAACATCATGTTAATCAGATGGCTTGGTTATGGGGGTCTTGATGATATATACCATCCATTCCCAAACAACTATAACTAATCAACTAAACATTATTTATAGAAAATATACATATACATAATATATGTAGGTACATATAGTTATCTATGTATATAAATTTATTGAATAATTGCTATGCTATTTTTTTTTTGTATGTTTTAATTTTGAACACATGAGTATTTTTATCATGATGATGGAAATCAATAGATGCATACAAAAAATTGTACACATGTATGTACATATGTATGTATATAATCATAAATGAAACAACTTTATTTATAAAATGATTAAAATTAAGGCTTGATTTATAAACGTTTTAAAATTCCCTGAATAACATTTAAATTAATTTTAAAATTCAGAATTTACATACTAGTAGAATTTACATACCAGAGTTATATACTTTGTCCACTAATTCTATGCAGTTAAGGCCTTACAGAAACTTTAAGGATTGTGATAATTCTGTTCGTTAAATACACTCTATAATTAGAAATTACGAATGATAATAATAAATATCCGTATTCCATAAGTTTTTAACTGCACATACGAGTAATTATAGTGGACAGAGTATATAATAAATTACAAATAATTAACTATTTTAATGAATGCTAAATTTTGTATTTTAACAAATTTTGTGTTAATGAAATTACAAAATATTTAAAATTTTATCCGTTTTTTAATTTTTGTAAGTCATATCTTCAGCCTTATTTTTCTATACGTATGTACAAGTATTTTGTATTAGTTTTTTCACCCATCGTATCTCTTTGCAATACTTTTCTTTTCGTTTCTTTTAAAATGATAATTATAATTATAATTTTGCTGTAAGCGTATCCATTTATATGTCGTATGTATTAATAAATTTAAAATATATATATTTTTTTTTTATTCATACGAATATGTTGCGTTACATTACATTGTGTATATTTTGTTGTGTATGCATCATAATATTTGTAAATTTTTTTATATGTACACATAATGTCATAGTCATATAAATATTTATGTTTCATAATAAAATATAAACAATAAATTAAAAAATGAAAGACATATTATGTATATTAATGATAAAATCTTGTTTTAGTGCGTGAATTTAAAATTTTTGTGTATTGATTTATATGAAGACAAGATATTTTGGTAAAGATATACATATATTATTCATACACACATACATACATATATACAGACATACAGTAGACGTTATATGAACGTATGAGCTCATCACTTTGCATCGCGTGCAATTTGTAAAATAATGAATGAATTACTAAATAAGAAACCAAAAAAATAAAAAAAAAAAAAGAATTAAATAATTGCAATTTTTTTAATATACTTATTTATTTTTTGTTTATTTATTTGAGTAGACAAGATGATGTATCATGCATGGAGGATACACCAAGACGACCATATAATACAACGACAAAAAAATTACCAGGTGAAATATACAGTTTAGATCAACAATGTGAATTAATTCACGGACAAGGGGCACAATATTGTGTACTTAACGATCAGGTACTATATATTGTGTAAATAAATATATACAATAAGTCAATCATTCGTTAATTATTTCAATATTTAATTTACTTTTTCTTGATTGATTTATTGAATTCCAAAAATATCGAAATCTGCATGATTGACATTTTCATGTATAATGTAATTAAAAATATTAATTAATTTTTTTTTATAATTTTTCCTTTTGTTTTTCAAAAAAAAAAAAAAAAAAAAAAAAAATTTGTTCCCGTTGAAAACAGAAGGTATGTGGACGATTATGGTGTTCAGAAAGGCCAAATATGCCTGATTGTCGTTCAAGTAATTTACCTTGGGCTGATGGTACACGTTGTTTAGATAATAATCACTGGTGTCAAAAGGGTGAATGCGTTCATCGTAATAGAACACATTTACATCCAATTGATGGTGGTTGGGGACCATGGGGACCGTATGTTAAATATTTGCATACATATTTATACATGACATATGATTATGGTTATTTATTTTTTATTTTTTTATTTATTTATTTTTTTGAAATGTATCTGTGCACAGATACTCAGCATGTAGTCGAACATGTGGTGGCGGAATACAAGAACAAATCAGAGAATGTAATAATCCTGAACCAAGAAATGGTGGTATATATTGTCCAGGTAATCATAAACGTTATAGATCATGCCAGACACAAGATTGCCCACCTGATTCAATGGATTTTAGAGAAAAACAATGTTTTGATTTGAATGGTAATAATTTTGGAATACATGGCATTAATAGATCTGTTAAATGGATACCAAAATATGGAGGTAATTATATCTTTTAATTATTATTAATTACCCTTTATTTTATTTTATTTTATTTGTTTTTCATTTTTATTTTTAAATTTTCATTTTTTTGTTCAATTTTTAAAAATGGATTTTATTTTATAATTTCAGTATCACCAAAAGATGAATGTAAATTATTTTGTAGAATAAAAGGTTCAAATACATATTTTCAATTAGTTGATAAGGTATATAATGATTAAAAATTAAAATTTCGTTTTTTGTTTTTCTTTTCAATAATTAATCAAATTGAATTAATTAAATGATTTAATAATCAATCTTTTATTGATATTTATTATTTTTTAATATTAGGTCGTTGATGGTACAACATGCTCTTTTGATAGTTTTAATAAATGTGTAAATGGGATTTGTCGTCCAGCTGGATGTGATAATGTACTACATTCGAATGCAAAATTGGGTATGTGCATATTTATGTACAAAAAATAAATAATGCTGTTTTTATACATAATTTTCTTTTTGTTTTTTTTTTCTTTTTTCAATTTTTATTTAGATCGATGTGGTGTTTGTGAAGGAAATAATGATACATGTGTAGAAATTGATAAAGTATTTTATAAATCAGATTTAGATAGAAAATCTCCATCAAGATCAAAAATTTATTATCATGTAGTCACAATACCAAAAGGTAAAATTAACGAATAAAGTAAAAACAAATATTAATGTATTTTATGCTTGTTATTTATCTTTTTATACTTTTTCTCTTCAGGTGCTTCAAATGTTCTTATAACACAACCAGGATATCCGTTAACTAATTATATAGGTAACTGAAGGTTCCTAATATCATTAAATTTTGTTAATTTTCAATTAATTTATTTATTTATCCCTTTTTAAATTTATTATTTATTTATATTTTTTGTACATTTTTTCTCTTTAGAGTATTGCAGTGTTTATGATCAGGCTTATCAATAATCTAATGAAGCTCTGATCATGAAGGCTGTAATTTTCTTTTGAGACAATCATCGGAAAACATTATTTTTCGTTTAGTTTTTTTTTTTTTTTTTAATTTATTTTATTTTTTTGAAAATTTATACTTTATTATATTTTAATTGAAATTATTTAATTTTTGAGATACAATTAATTAAAAATAATTTTTATATAATGTAAATTAGTTCTATTGGATGATGAAGGGAATTATCTAATCAATGGAGATAATATAATAAATACGTTTAGTAGATCATTGCCATATGCTGGAGTTACAATTGATTACAGTGGGTCAAATAGTACATTAGAAAGAGTTAATACAACATATGCTAGAAGATTACAAAAGGATCTTGTAGTAGAAGTACGTCTTTTTTATAGTACTTTATTTAACAATCATACATTAAATTTTAAGGCACCAAGTAAAAAGGTTTTTTTTTTTTTTGAATCAATGTTAAACCAGTAATTTTTATTCAATTTTTTGCTTTTTTTTTTGCTTCTAAAGATTTTATCACTGCCAAAAGAACATCAGACTGAAAATGAAGTTTTAATTCGATACTCATATACAATAAGTATAAACCATCCACATTATTATAGTCACTATCAACATCATCGTCAACATTATTATGATCGACCATATCAACATCAATATCCGTATAATCAAAATCATCACACAAATTCATATAATAATGTTCGAGAAGAGGCAATTATTACATATCGTTGGGATGTTGATCAATGGAGTACTTGTAATGCATTATGCGCTGGAACGAGGTATATATATAATAAAATTTTTCTATTTTACTTTATTATCACAAATTATGAATTCTTATTATTACATATTTCATTCTTTATTAAAAAAAAAAAAAAAAAAAAAAAAAATGTTTACAGATACCGCAACATAATTTGCATTCAAGTGGAAGGAAGGCATACAGTTGATGAAACATATTGTAATAACATTCCAAAACCATCATATGAACTTCAATCATCATGTAATACTGATTGTGAAATTACGTAAGAATTTTCATTCTTTACTTTAATTCTTATTTGTTTGTAATTATTTCTTTTGTAATTCAAAATGTATATTTATAGTGCAGAAATTTCAAATGTATCAGAATGTTCAACAACATGTGAAAAACGTGGGAAACGTTATAAAACATATAAATGTATTCAGAAATATATTCATACAAATTATTCAAAAATTATTGATTTATCACATTGTGAATCGTTATATCCATTAACAAAAGAAGAAGATTGTGTTGGACCATGTGCAAATTGGGTGTATACTGAATGGACACCGGTAAATGAAAATTTGATATTTCTTTTTTTTTTTTTTTGTAAAATATATTCGTTATAATAACATTTTAATTTTAACATTTTTTTTAAGTGTTCTTTAACATGTTCATCAAATAGGCAAGTTGGTAAACAAACAAGAAGATTAGTTTGTATGCAAAATGAACAAATCATTGATGATATACATTGTTCACAATCGAGAAAATATTTATATAATGATGTTACACGAACATGTAATACTGAACCATGTCCATCTGAATACGGTTACAGTTATGGAGAAGATACACCGGTAAATAAAATTTTTTAATATTATATTTTAATATTTAATTATAAACAATTTTTATCTCTCTTCTGTCTTTGTTACGTTTTTTTAAATATTTTTTTGCTTTTCTTTTATTTCTTCTACACATTTTTCATAATATGTGTCAACGTATTTATTTTAAAAATGCGTTTTTAAAAATGAAACAATAAAAATAATGTATGTACCTAGTTTTTCGTAATCATATTCAAAAAGGAATGTTTTATTCTTTTTTTGTTTTATGCCTTGTGTTATAAACTGTATCTACAATAACTGCAATATTTTTTTTTTTTTATTTCTGGAAAATCAAAAAGACTTTTTTTTTATAAAAAAAAAAAAAAAATTGAAATTAAAAATATTGAGGAGAAAACAAAGAAATCAGGATAAATTTTTAAAATAAATTATTAAATTCAAAATGAATGTCTATTGTTAATACAGTTTAAATGTTAATATTGTAAAATGATTAATTTGTAATTGAACTGCATAAAAATATTCACTGTTTTTTTTTTTTTTAATTTTTACATTCATATTTGTCACATTTCGTTTGATTTTCTTATATGTATTTATTTTCATAAAATTAAATTAAACTCAATCAAAAGACCTAAATACTTCATCATACAGTATACCTATATATTATATAGAATTATTTAAATTTTAAATACAAAAATAATTCTATTAAAATAAAAAATTCATTTTCTTTCTTTTTATTTTGTTAAATACTATATTCCTATATATATATAAAAAAAAAAACATACTATGTATTTGTTTAGTGCTCAGTTACATGTGGAATAGGTCAACGTTCTACTGTTATTTACTGTAAACAAAATAATCAAATTGTAGATAAAATTTTATGTGCTGGTAAACCAATGCTTAATCCAATTATACGCAATTGTACAATGCCACCGTGTATTAATAAAAATAAAAAACAGGTTAGTTAGTTATATTTTGCATGTCCAAAAAAAAAAAAAAAATAGAATTATTTTAGATATTTATCTCTACATTACAATTTACATATTATCAATATTATGTATTATATCTTATATGAACATATATTAATGCATACTTTTATACATTACCAATATTAGTTTTATATTTAAAAGGAAAAACAAAATGTATCCTTACATGTTTTGTTTTACTAACCATAAGGATTTTTGAGGATCCTTGTATATATGTATATTAGAATTTTTTCGTTAAATATATGTAATATGTATTCTATTGCTTTTGGAATGTTTTGCTTGCATGTTGTATAAGTTATTGTGTTTGTTTTATACTGTTTTATAATTTACAATATACTCGTATTTAAAAATATTCTTTATGATGTATGCAACATACTACATATACATATGTATATACAAATAATGTCGATTATTTAAAGTTTATTAATTCTATAAAAACAAAAATAAAAATTCAATTTCCATCTAAAAACTTACTATTTTGTAGAGACATAAAAAACCATTATACACTCCAGTTCATCAAGATCGTCGTTATAATTATCCTGATCATTATAACGATCCAACAGTCTCTATTAGACAGAATACATTTGTAAGTTTTTTAATTTTCTCTTTTTATAAGCTTTTTTTTTTTCAATTTAATTTAATTTATTTATTCATTTTTTTAATTTATTTTTTATACATACACAGGATAACGATATTACATCATGGGAAGCTGGAGAATGGGGCTATTGTAACAGATATAATTGTCAAAGAAATCGTACTGTCTATTGTAAAGATCCCACAAAATATAGTTGTCCTGAAGATCGAAAACCAGAAAGTATAGAAAATTGTTGTACAATAAAATATGTTCAAAAGTGGTCAGCAGTAAGTTAAATTGATGAAAATCATTTTGTTATATTTTTGTATTGTTAAAATTTCGTAAAATTTTAAATGTTTTTTTTTTCTTCTTTTTTTCTCGTTTTTTCTATTCTTGTTTTTTTTATTATTATTTTGCATTCATGAAAATTTCCGTCTAATAACGTAAATGTGATTGTGAATGTTACATACCAAATGCTTACATATTTTTCATAATGCAATTTCATCAATTTATTTAAATTTAAATAAAAATGTAAAAACAAAATATACGTATATACATATATAGTGTTCTGTTGATTGCGGAATTGGTATTAGACGAAAAGAATTTATATGTGCGAACGTATCAAAACCACTTTATAAAGGTGAAAAACGTTTTAAAATTCGAATTGATTTACAACATTGTCAAAATTTACATTTAACACTGCCATCACCAAAAAAACATGAAAAACAATGTAAAAAGAGATTTTGTAATTGGGTATCTGGCCCATGGACACAATGTACATGTGATACACCGTTAAAAACGAGAGCTGTAGATTGTAAAAATCGTAAAGGAATTAGTGTTGAACAAAAGAATTGTGACGAAAGAATAAAACCAAAACATATTGTAAACTGTCCATTATGTACGGAATTACATAATATACGCACCACAGTACAATACACAAAAGTAAGTAAAAAAATTATCTGTTTAAACTATTTCTTTCTTATAATCATCTGCTTTTTATTTGTGAATATTTTTATAGTATGGTTAGAATATATTAGAAACTTTGTATATTACTGAATAGAATGTTGAAAATTTTAAAAATATTTTTCTTATGAATTGGACCGTTTATTTTGAAAGTGGTGTATGTACGTCCATTTTTTTAAAAAAGTTGAGAAATCACATACATGATTTACTTATAATTTAGCATTCTTGAAAAAATAAAAAAGGGACCTTACACCACTTAAAAAAAAAAAACGATTCAATTATCAATATTTTAATTTAAAATTTTCTTTTTAATTTTTATTTATTTTTTATCTTTTGTTTATTTAGTGTTCTTGTGAAGGACATAGACGACGTCGTATTATTTGCTATGATAAAAATACAAATAAGCATATTAGTTGTCCGAATAGTCCAGAATATGCATCAAAAGCTAGAGAATCGTGTATACCACCAGATGAATGTTTACCACATTCATGTATGGAAGTACGTCGTAAAACGCATACATTAGATGATGGTGATTATATAATCAGTATTAAAAAGCGACCAATTAATATTTATTGTCATAATATGAAAGGTAAACCAAAAGAATATATTAATTTAAATTCAACTG
Source organism: Anthrax anthrax (assembly GCA_963971155.1). Taxonomy (NCBI): domain Eukaryota; kingdom Metazoa; phylum Arthropoda; class Insecta; order Diptera; family Bombyliidae; genus Anthrax; species Anthrax anthrax. Next base: position 33,484,865 of record OZ020118.1, on the reverse strand, counting down.
AGAATGTATCAGTTTATTATGATAAACGTATTTTTGATATAAATAAATGCCCGCCAGAATCACGTTATGGAGAATTTCGTGATTTATCAATACCATCGGGTAGTACAAATTTTAATAAAATTGCAATTGAATTAAATACATTACGTGTAATTGAAGATGATTATACATTTGCAACAATTAATGGTAAACCACAACCATACGGTTCAGCTGGTGATTGTTATAATGTTAATAAACAATGTCCACAAGGTTATTTTTCAATTAATTTAAATGGTACTGGATTTAAAATTAAATCAAAAACAAAATGGGAAACATATGGAAGATATTCAACAATTGAGTATGTACAAAAGGTAATTAATTAAATTAATTTTATATAAATAAGAGAAATTTGCAATTTAATAAGAAAAAATTATTTTATTTTATTTTTTTTAAATTTTGTATTTACAGTTAGAATACTCTTACGATGTAGTTAAAGCACTTTGTGGAGGATATTGTGGCAGTTGTGCAATATCAAAAGATACAAATTTAATATTGGATGTTGTGTGATAAAACCTTTAAAAATATAAAATATGAAGTTATCCACTACTATGTGCTATAGCTGTAATAGACAACAAAACAAAACAGAAAAAAGGAACGAAATTATTATGATTCAAATTTTTTCTTTTGTTTGTTTTGAAAATGTGTTCGACTATTATTATTATTTTTTATTTTATTTCTTTTTTTTTTTTTTAATTTTTATTTTCTTATTTTGTGCTATAATGTAAAATGTATTTTAGTATAGCATAGGACAACACAATAGTCAATATGAGACTAAATTGAATTTTCCCTCTGAGATGGGAGCCTTATTATATATTTTACAAATGAAAAATGCAAAAAAAAAAAAATTTAAAAAGAATAAAATCAAAATGAAAAAGAATCTCTTCATTTATTTTTACAAAAGGAGTTGTTTAACGTTTAAATTTAGAACAATATACATATGTAGGTATGTGAGATATTTTGAAAAATCGTAAGAATAAGAATTTTATTAAAGGAATAAACCACCGAAAAATAAAAATGTAAATAGAACATAATCTACATTCATATGTAAATTCATACACTCAAATTTCAAACCCATAGCTGAAACTATAAAATAGTTTTGATAATAATATCACCAAAAAATAGTGGAAATGTTACACTATTTTTGATATTACAATTTTTAATTTTCTCGAATACGTAATCAAATTTATTTATTTCTTTCTTTTTTTTTTTTAATGAGACGTATTCACGTTAATTTTATATACATGAATAGTAAATTTCTATAGGTTGTTTGATTAATCTTAATGAATTAACGATAAGATTTATTACATAATATTCATATACGTATAAGCACATTAGTTATTAGATTTAAGTGCAATCCCTGTAATATAAAGGAAGTAATTAATAGTATAAAGCAGTTTTCGAAAATTTTTAAACAATGAAATTTATTTGAGAAGAATTTAATTTTCCAAATCGACTGAGTATAAACTGAAATATAATACAATGTGGTTTATAATTTTTTTTATAATTGATTGTAAATAAACTTCATACCTAATAATGTTTGACTAGTTTTCGAAAATTCGCTGTGTACAATACGTATTGTTTAACTGAATCTCATTTAATTTTTAAGACAGCAGTAATATAAATACAATGATGAAAAAAATCTTTTTCTTACGATTTTCTAAAGTTTAAACGTAAAAGAAGAGTTTATTTCATATACATATATATATATATATCATTTATATATAAAACAACATACATAATTAAAATTATTTGTAAGTAAAAAACATTTTATGTATATACGTAAAATTTTATCATTCTAAATTACATTCATATTTATAATCATTTTATTCGTTTTAGAAAAAATTATTTTTACTGATTTTTTCTTTTGCTTTTAACAAAAGATACTGCAAGTAAATTAATAAAATTGTAATAAACATATGTATGTACACCCTTTGAGAAAAAACATTATTTAATAATAAATATATATAAAAAAAGTGGTTATTTTTAATTTTTACTTTATAGTATTACTCTAAAAGTCTTTTATAAGAAAAAAAGAAATAAATAGAAAAATTCGCAAGTAAAAAGTAACGTACTGTATAGATTGGTACCACAGTTTTTCACTATTATTCTATATTTTGTTTTCTGTTTTTTATGATGTTTTTTTTCTTTACCAAAAAATAATAAACAGAATTCTCACAGATAAATTATTTAATGTATTGTATTAAATTTATTACCGAGTATGTAATTTTTCTTTTGTTTTCATTTTATACACAATTAAAAAAAATAAAATGAAAAATTAAAGAAAAGTTTCATTATTTTATAATTATCGAACACACTGCATTTAAAAAAAAAAATAATAACTAGCTCTAACTAGTGCATTAATTAAGTACATAATTAGCCTAATTGTAATATTTTGTATTTCCATTTTTTATAATTATAATCATTGTCTTGCAATTATATAACAAAAATGTTTTTTCTATATAACACAATACAATAGAATTATTTTTGTTATCATTTTTTTTATTTTTATTTTAAACGAAAGGAAAATTTTTTCATATAATTTTCAAACGTGTGATTTAATGTTTTATGGTTTTATTACATTAGTTTCAATTTGTTAATAAATAAATAATTAAGCTAAGTAGATAAAACAAAAAAAAAAAAAGATTAAACATAAATGCTGAATTAATAAAATTAAAAACATTTTGTTTTTGAATTATATCAAATTTATATAATTACTTTTATTTTTGTTTTATGCACGGTAAACGAATAAATGTATAAATTTCATGTAAATAGATATTTTTAAAAATAAAAATATAGAATAGTTTTCACTGCTTATTTACATTATTGATAATTGAATAGAAGAAAATATAGAAACAATAATATTATATAACAAGAGTTTCACAAAAGTAAAAGTAAAAATGTTTCTAATTAATAAATTAAATAAATTCTTCATGCCATTATTTTATTGTATTTTATTTATATATGTATGTAACATTAAAATTAGAAAGTAAATTAAATAAAAATGAAATCAACAAAAAATGTATTTTGTTCATATTTGATAAATCTTACATTATTATTATTGTATGTATGTGTGTTATATTAGTGTATTAAGCTTCGCTTTAAGTGAAATTCGTTGTAAAAACAAAAAATAATAAAATTTTAAAATGAAAACTAGCATTCAGCTTCGTTTTAGAAAATATTTTAATGTAATAATGATTTGTTATTGGTTTACTAATATCCTTCATAATAATTGGCCACTGAAAAATTTTCCAAAATTTTTGTCATAATTGTGTAAAAAGTTGGTTATTCACTCATCATTTATCTGTTTTATATACATATAAAATTTGAAAATTACATAGCAGCATTTTTTCCGATAGTAAAAAAACAAAAAATTTTAATATTGCATATCATTGCCCAACAATACATTTATTTATTTTATAATATTTACTATATTTTTACTTATTAATTATTCATAAAATTTTCTCATTTTTTGTACGTACATTTCATGTAGTAGCAACATTTTAATAAATTCTATGTAAATATAAGTATACAAAAATGAATATCTAAATAATATCTTAAAACGTACACATACATTCCAAATATACTTTGTTGGTTTTTTACTTAATTATTTAAAACTATTTCATAAATCTATGGAAGAACATGATTTTTATTTGTATTCATTATAATTTTATCTTTAACATTTATTTTCTTTTTACATTTTATTTTTATTCTCAGGAACGTTATATTCTTCTTATCAAAATAAATAATTACTTGTTTTCTTTTTGTTATTTATAATATATGTTGTTATGATACCAATAATGGTAATAAATAAATCCTTAAAAATAAAAGATAAATTTAAGTTGATTTTTCAAAAATACTCAACAAGAAAAATTGAATTAATGAATAATTGATATAAAAGAAAAATTTTGTTTTTGTTTATAAAATACAATATGTGATGATAGTTTTTTATATATAAAAAAAAAAAATTTAAGTAAAATATTATTAAGTTCCCATTTTTTTCAGAAATCACAATTTTAAAAAATCTATACATTTCGTTTTAATTAAATTTCAAAACTATAAGTACTTAATTTATTTACTACATGCCTCTTAAAAAAATTATTTTAAAGTAAATTTATTAAATAAAAAATTTACTAATTTTTCTAAATTAGGAAAAAATAAAAATAAAATATTTAAAAAATTTAATTTTTAAATAAAAAATAAATTTTCAAATGAAAAATTAAATTTCTTAAATATTAAAGGAAAAATTTAATTCTTTGTATTATGAAAGTGAAACACAAATTAAAATCTTTTAAAGCATTGTACCATGTTTATGACTTTCCATTATAGATGACGTTCTTGATATATTTTGTGATGCTTGCTTTTTCAATGATTTTACCAATGGCGTCACAAATAAATCATAATTTGGTTGTTTTGTATATTTATCTAAATAAATTTTATCGTTATTGTCTAAATTAAATTTTTCACAAACCAAACTTAAAATATAGCCAAATATGAATGTTATTAAAAATCCTAATGTTGAATACCATAGATATGAAACTTTATAAAGCCAAAAATATCTGATAAAAACAAAATCATTTAAAATTATTATTTCAAATATTTAAAAAAAAAATTATTTGCTATAAACACTTACTGTATATCTTCTGATTTCATTGCTATTGGTAATTCAGTTGTATTCATTAGAGAAATTGTTTTATTGAATGTATCACAGCCATCTGTTGAAAAATCTAATGTTTTTGGTAATGGCTTTGGCCCACCAAAACCGATCCAAAAGGCAAAAATAAATCCTAATGTTAAGCCACATATTGCACCTTTTTCATTCGCTTTCGATGTAAACATACCTAATGAGAACAATGCCAATAATGGACCGCCAACAACACCAAAAATTGTTAAAGATGCTTGAAGGACGCCACCCATTGATTGAGCTATAAAAAAAGTAAATAAAAAATAAATAAATACATTCCATTGTATTGTAACTATAAGTATTTTATATACGTTACCTAGAAAAGCTAATGCTATACATACTAATCCATAAATAAATGCCGTTATCTTTGATGGTAATGTTGTACTTGTTTCAAGCATTGGTCTTTTTTTCACATATTTGTATATTGGCTATTGATGAGAAAAATTAAATATTAATATTAAACATAAGTCTTTTTAAAGATGACTCACTTTAATGTAATCTTCTAAGGTAACCGCAGCTAAAGAACTAACCGCTGATGATACTGTTGATAAACTTGCAGAAAATATTCCAGATACAAAAAGTCCTGATAATCCAGGTAAATGGCTCATCGTATCCACAACGAATAATGGCATAATCTGTAAGATGTTAAAAATAAATAAAATAAAATGATTATTCATCTCATATTTTTACTTTTTTAAAAACTTACTTGATCTCTTGATGAAATTCTTCCTTGCAACACTGGATCACAGTCTTTATATATATAATAAATAGCAAGTCCACTAAATGATGTACTTAAACTTAATAGGGTTAATATTGGCCAATTTAACCATAATGATTTTTGTGCTGCTTTTAAATCCCTTATAGTTAATAAACGTTGAATTTGTGTTTGATTAACACCATATAATGATAAATAAATGAAGCCACCACCGATTATTAAAGACCACCAAGTATGTCGAACCGTTGGATCTGGATCAAAGCTATTGAAAAGAAAAATAAAGTTTTCCATTAAAATATTCAATATCTAAAAATTGTTTATGTATTACTTAAAGAATTCAATTCGTTTTCCTTTTTCAGCAGCATCCCATATTGGTCCTAAGCCTCCAGCTTTAACAGCTGCACATATTATAACACTAAATATAGCAGCAAACATGAGTATCGATTGAAATAAATCTGTAAACACAACTGCTTTCATTCCGCCAATTGTTGAATAAAACGTGCAAACAACTCCTTTATGAAAAAAAAAAAAACAATAAATGTTTGTAACATTTATATTGAATTCAAAAAAACAAAAATAAATTTTTTATGTTTTGATTTTTACCTACTGATAATATGGCAATTGTTTTGTCAATGCCAGTTACTGCTTCAAGTGCAAGTGCTGGAGCATATAATACGATACCCATATATAAAATCATTTGAAGTGAATAAGCAATTGATGCGTACAATCTTACTATTTTACCAAAACGTGTTTCTAAATACTATAAATGCACAAATGAATTGAATATTAATTTTATTTCTATTTAAAGAAAAAAAAAGTTTTATATGTATGTATGTATGTATTTATGTACATGCCTCATAAACACTAGCTGTATTCAATTTAAAGAATACTGGCAAAAATAGATAAGCTGCTATTGGTGTTGCTAGTCCATATGAAATATTTATGACAACAAATAATGTACCAAACTGATAATTTTCTGTTGAGACACCTAATAATGTAATAGCTGACATGAAGCTAGCCATTAAACTGAATGCAACTGGTAAAATGGACATATTACGATCAGCTAATAAATATTCCTATTATAAGTAAAAATTATTTAAATGAAACATTTTTAATTAATTTAAAATGAAAATTATTTATTATTACATTTGTTGTTTTTTGTTTTCCTCCAGTGAATCGATAATAAATACCAATAGCCGCTGATATAATTAATACTAGTGCAAGTACTACATAATCCCATGCTCCAAATGTCGCCATATCCTGACAAAAACAAAACAAACAAAAAATATGCCACTAAAAAATTAAAATGATCACTAGAAATATTCAAATTATAACTGAATACTGAATTGTTTAAGCTCATATGCGTTCTCTTTATATAATATAAAAAGATACCCATGTACATATTTTGTAAATTATAAATTTATACAATTTCTTATCAGGTTTGTTAAATAACATCATGTGTTGGTAATATAATCATTTATATACCTTTATGATTTACCTTCAATTAATTTCGAAAAAAAAAAAAACAAAAAAAATTTATAGGTATAATCAGTAAAAAAATTCAATGAAAGTAATTAAAATATTGTGCTAGAAAATGATAATTCTTAGTTAAAAAGTTTCAGAGAAAAGTTAAAAATCTTATCTATAACTAAATTAACACTTAATTTAATATTATTCTCTTTATTATTTTCTTTCTTTAGAGCATAATGTATGGCTATAGATAATAAAAATAATAGCAATAATTTCATTCAATTCTTATCAATAATTGTACATAGATTGACATATTATTCTATATTATTAAAGAATTCTTAAATACACAAATACCCAACAAACAAATGGAAATTATGATTATTTGTTTGTTATCTAAAACCATCACAGAGGCGTTACATTACATTTTTTTTGGTATTGGTATAAAGATTTTCGATATTTTTCAAAAATTTATTCCATTTCTATTTAATTTAAAATTAATTTCTTGATAAAAACAAAATTTCAAAAATCTTAGCTTGATAAAAAGTAATTGTTATTTTTTTTTTTTTCAGAAATCTTAAGCATTATTTAGTAAGCTGTTTACTTTTAAATTTTCAACCCTTAAAAGTTATTTCTTTGCCCCCTTGCAAATTTTTAAACACCACTGTGTTAATTGCGTATACTATGTTGCATATTTTTTAAATTTTCTATCGTAAAATCTGATCAATATATATTTTTTTTAATTCGTTTGATTTGAAAGAAAATTATCGGTTTAAAAATATAAAAATGAATACATGGATAAGTACATACATGTACATATTTTATATGTATGTATTTCTGCATCATCAGAGAATTTAAAAAATATGTTAGTTGCTAACGAATTTTAATTGAAAATTATTAAAAACTTCTTTTTTCTGTTACTTTTTTCGTTTACTACTGAGTACTGTTTAGACTTTAGAGAGTGACGAAATAAGTAATTCATCAATCAAATAAAATAAACGAAAAAGAAAAAGAAAAATAAAAGTGTAATGACGTCAGAAATCAAGAAGTCTATAGATGTATAAATATATTATATCAGATGTGCCATAGTAATCCATACACGCGAGTTATGTATAAAGTATACAAATCAACTTTAAATATGTCATCAAGGCCAAAATTCAAATTTCGTTACATATTTTTTTTAATATTTTGTTTATATTTAGATTTTCTACATTTTATTGATGCATGTGTATAATGTGAATATCAGAAGAAATATTTACATACGTACATTTCTGTTCTGTTCACTAATTGTGTGCAATTAAAGCTTTTTGGAAGCTACGTAAAGTAGTACCATTGTACATTATTATAGGTACGAGTACCAGAAGAAAAAAGACACATGTCCCATAAGGCCTTAATGGCAAACAATTAGTAAACCAGAGTACCTACTATATAAGTATTTAATAATTTAAATTACTTTCTGTTTTACGTATTTGTTTATACAATTTTGTAATATAGCCCAAACCAATTCGGACGAAAATTTTAATATAGATTTCTGTTTGTGTTGATGAAGATTTCGTGTACATATACATATATAGACTTTGATCTTGAAAATAGAAAAATATGCCTATTCCGCATCATTTCAAATAAAAATCTACACTGATACATGTGCAAATAATTTCAATTTTAAATCATGAAATTAAAATTTGTGCATATACCTTATGAGTTTGTTTTCTTTTACATTACGAAATGTTCTTCCGAATTGGCTTGGATTATATAAATCGTACCTACATTCAATTGTAATTGTATCAGGAAATTGTCGGCAAATTCTGTAATACATAAATTTTTCATTTTTATTTTTAGATTTATAGAAATTTCACGTTCATACACGTGATTTCAAATTTTCAATAATTTTTATTTCTCTCTTCTTCGGTTTTCTTTTATGTTTTAAAGATATTTACTATCAATTTAATATAATTTAGTGTTGACATTATTTGAAGAATAATTTCTCTTTGTAAAGGTTTATTTCATGATTGTCACATATTCTTATTACATCAGGTTGTTCGTTTTTAATGACAACACATCATCGTCATAATTTGATTCATGTTTGGAATAGATACTTTTTCCAAACGTTCAAATATGCACATATATTGTATTAAATTGTTAAAAGTTAATACATTAGTCAGTTATTATATGTTTTTTTTTTATTCTGTCTACTTATTTTAAATACATGGAATTTGAATTTGCTAAGTAATAAAAAGGGAAAAAAAATGAAATTATAAAAACGGGTTTCATTCGTGAATAAAAATCATACGATATGATAAATTTGATGGTATGTGCAAATACGACAATGATCTAAAAGAAGGCAAAGAATGTTAAATACTCATCCCCATTTCTTTTATTTGAAAAAATTCCATTGTTATATTTTATTTTAAATAAGAATGAAGAACAATAAATAAAATTCACGTGATATTATAGGCAATATACGATGATGGTACACAAGTAAAGAAACGTAGCGAGAAAGTCACAATTTTGACTAAAGATCTTAAAAAGTATATTTTTGTTATATTTGGCTCCTATTGTAGACATGTTGAATTGTTCTGTTCTTTTGATCAATTTTAATACAATATGAGTAAGAAGCGAGAAAAAAAATTATTTTAAATATTCCAGCTCATCGCGAATATACTGTAGTCGCTTGCATTTACATAAATTTTCTACATAAATTAAAATTTAAATAAAATGAAAACAAAAAAGAAAAATTGTTATGTACATACATACCTTACATTATTTCAAATTTTCATATTATTGAAATTTAAAGATTAACATATTTTTTGTATTATTTTTTTCTTTTTTTTTTTAATTTTTCTTTTAATGGTTTATTTATCTCATAAATTCTCATACATTATGTATTTTTACACTTATGTACATATTTATAATCTTTTTATATGTATGTACTATTCATTTAAATATGAATTTAATAAATATTTATAAATTTATCTATCTATTTTAAATTTGAGATAACGAATAATTAAACAAAATAAAATAAATTTAAATTTATTATGAAATATAAAATAAATAAAAATACGGATGAAAATAGATGCTAGCATATAGGATATTGGTACTTAAAGGTACACATGCATCATGCATGTAACACAACGTAAATATTGTTTAAGTAAATTTGAACACATTTTAAAATGAAATTTTATAAACAATGTAGGTAGTATATTAACTAAATATAAATTAAAATATTAAAATAATTATAAATATAATGTTTTGTTATATTTTTATCTTTTTTTTTTTTTTAAATTTAAATTCAAGCCTTAATAATGATGTTTAATGTTTACAAGGAAAAAAAAAAAAAGAAGAACGTGTTATTATGATAATAAAATCCTAAAGCAAATAAAATGTAATAATTTTATGATGTATACAGGGTATCAAATTGAAAATAAATTATAATTATTAAAGATAAGTCTTATCATATCAAAAATAAAAACAAAGACTAAGAAAACTAAATAATTGTTAACCATCAATTAGACCATTTACCCTGTAATTTTTGCAGACGATACTTTAATTGAATAATAAAAATAATAAGATTTTCAAGACTATTCTGGTTGTAGCCAGAAGATTTCGCTTACCATGTCAGGTAAAAATTTTAACAATTCATAAATTTTGTATGAAAGTAAGCAAAATCTGTTAACTATGACCAGAATAAAACTCCATAGGTATGACTTTTAAATTGGCTTTTCCTTTTTATATTGGGTATAGAATATCTTTCTATATCTATGTATGTGAGTATTTAAATTAAAAGTTAAATATTTTTAAATAGAATTTATAGATAGATTTTTTAAATGTAAAATCGAATTTATAACTGATTTAAACCAGTTATAAATGAAATCAATTTTTAAAATTTTAATTTTAAAACTAAGAAATCTAATTTCTTAGACAGTTTGTAGAAAAAACAAAACTAAGTAAATAAAAAAAAAAATGAATTAAAAATGCGTTTTCACGATTGGATGGAAAATTTTCAGAAATTTTGCTGAAATTGAAAAATAAATGTCACGCAATGTTTTTTGTTTTTTTTGCAGGAGTGCACGTGCTTTCTACTTTTTTTTTTAAATTAGTTATGAATTTTACATTCCCTGGATATAGAAGACAAAAAAAAGAAAAAAGCACTCAGAGGTTCAAATTTCAATAGGTTTACAAATATATATGTATGTACATAGGTCAAATTTCTAAAAAAACTGATTATATTTCTAAATTAATGCAACTGTAAATGTGTACATATTAAATCTATAAATCAAAAAACTAATAAATTTTTATTTAATATTCAATTTAAGTAAATTTTATTACTTACCACCAATCTCAAATAATTTGTTGATTTTAGAAAAATTTAATTTTTATATTTTCTATGAATAAATTGTGATTTTAAAATAAAATCAAAATTATTATTTTCACGTTCGGTAATAAAAAAATTTATAATTTAATATAAAAATCTGACTTTGTCATAAACGGCAAACAAGAAAAAAAATTAAATAAATAAATAGATTTATTTACGTTTATGTTTGATTAAATAAAAATATTTCAAATTAACAAAAACAATTCTTTATTTACACTGTTATTAAATAATTAACAAAAGTGCTTAGCACAATAAAAAAAAAATAACAAAAATAACTTCTTTTTCACAAAATTCTATTTTTTTTTTCTACTAGGATGAATACATGTTGTAATAAACGAATTCTATAAAATGCTAATAATGAAATGAAAATTTTAAAATAATTTCATTCAAAAAGATCATAGAGTAAACAGCTGATACGATACGACTAGTGATGACAACTAGAAAATTGATTGTGAGGTTTTAGACGAAGAGACATTGTTTTTGTGTTTGTGTGGGTTTTAGACGATGAGACACTGTGTTATAAAACACTTTCCAGTACTTCCATTGTAACAGGTGAAGGAACTGAGGCGTGTATATATGATGAGATAGCACACCAGCACAGTACTATCGGGCTACCCGCTACCTCATATTCGCCACAACAAGTCACCAACACTTGGTTTTCGTTTTGGTTAATTATGGCAATTTTTCTTTACAAACATATGCATGTGATATGAGGAAATTTATTTATTCTTTTATCACTAATCGTTAATTTAGATCGATTGTAGCAAATAATATGGGAAATTATATTGGAAAATGGAGAGTTAAAAAAATAAAAAAAATATTTATTATGATGTCATTTTGACAGTTTATTTAGAAGAAGAAGACTGACAAAACTTTTGTTTTTTTTTTGTGTATTTCTTATGAGATGCAGATGATGTTGAATTTGTAAAATTTGTGATTATATTGAAATTCTAATTTGAAGGAAATATTCTAATATTTTGTGTGTTTTGTAAACAATAAATTGTGTACGAAGAAAAAAGAAAAATTACAAAAAACTGTGTTATTACAAATTATAATGTAAGTAAGAGAATTCACTCACAATACAAAGCGGTTTTAATGCAAAGGCCACTAAGTTGGAAGTGCATAAATCATGTTTGGCATTAGATCATTTTTTTTTCCTTCACAATAAATAATCACAATTGTACGCACCCACTTTTCATTTTTCCATTAAAAAAAATAATAATTAATAGTTTTGTACAGAAGTTTTTGTAAAATCCATATCAATTAGTGAAAACAAAAAGAATTTTGAGAATTACATTTGATAATTTTTTGAAATCAAGAATTAATACATATGTATGTAAATAAAAAAGGCTATCTTCAAAAACGCATCACTGCCTATTTGATACGATGATTTTAAGTTGAATATTGCATCAAATAGGCAGTGATGCGTTTTTGAAAATAGGAAAAATTGGGAAAATCCATTTTCTAGAGCATCGAGTTCATACATAAAATTTGAACTAATTTAATTGTCTGCATTGTGGTTTCTGAAGTTAAGTCTAAAATTTTTCCTTTTAGATTTCAATACATTATTAATTGCATCTTGCATTATAAAAATGTCAGAAAGGAATTTTAAAGTTGGGCAACGTGTTGAAGTAGTCGGTAAAGATGTTAAAGGTAAAGTTGCATATGTTGGTATGACAAGTTTTGCTGTTGGAAAATGGGTTGGAGTTATATTAGATGAACCAAAAGGTAAAAATAATGGTTCAATTAAAGGTCAATCATATTTTACAGTAAGTTAAAAATTAATAAATTAAATATTAAAACTAAAATTCAAATAATACGTACATTTTCTTTTTAAAAACATTTTTTGTTTATTGTTAGTGTGCTGAAAATCATGGAATGTTTGTACGACCAACACAATTAGCCTTACTAGATGATGCTGGTAATCCAATTGAAAATAGTCCGGAAGAAAGACAACCAAGATCAAGATTAAGCAGGTAATAATAAATTATTAGAAATTATCTAATACAAATAAGTGTTTATTTTCTAGGAGTATAAAACAAGATTTTTTTTTTAAAAAAATTAAAAATAAAATTTTAAAGTATAAAGAAATGAGCATGCTTCGCAAATTTTCTTATTTTATTAAATCTCATTAACTTAGACAAAAAAAAAAAAAGAAAGAATTGAGAAATTAAAGCTCCACTTAGTAGATATGAAATTAAGAAATTTGGCTACAATTTTAGAAGAAAGAATAAATTGTTTTGTTTTTATGATTTTAATTTTAATTAGTTTTCCATTTCATGTTTTTATTATAAGATATATTATAAAATTTTAATTTTTGAATTTTGATTTTTGGCATTTTTGGAAATTTTTTATTTTTTAAAGTAACATACATACATACATGTTCTCAAGCTATTGCACGCTTGCAGATAGGCAAAATGTTTTTGAATAATTTCAATAGAAATTTGATTAAAACTGATATGAATTTCTCTTTCTTTTTTTCCCTTCAAAATTTATATTTTTTTTCTTCTTTAATTAAAATTAAAAAAAAATATATATATATTGTATAGGAGTATTAAGAAGACAAATAAATCAAATAAATCAAGAGACAGGTAAGAAATTGATTTTTTGAGAAAAGTAATAAAATTTTCTAACTAAAAGAGAAATTTTAGATTTAGAATTTATTAAATTTGTATGTACAATGTGTAGATTTTAATTCTAGAAGCAGAATATTTTAAAAGATTTTAAATGTTAAATTTCTAAAAAATAAAAAAAAAAACAAGAAATTTATTAATTAAGGTGTATAAGACAGAAAGATAATATCAAATAAGAAAAACAACAAATTATTACAACATATTACAATTTCTTTTCTTTTTTTTTCAAATTAAATTCTAATTTATTCAAATTATTTATTTTTCTTTGAATTTATTATTTTTAAAATTAAAAAAAAAAAATGTCTTTAATACTCATCATACATTTCTATTTTTTTCATATTTTATATGAATTATGAACCCCTTTTATTTTATAAAAATAAAATTCATCATTTTCATCATAAACGGTCCAAAAATTTTTGTTTTTCGTTTACATATGATTCTATTTGATCACAGTGCTGGTTCAGTGCGTTCATTAACTGGTATTACAAAACCAACAGCGTAAGTCTTATTTCATTTTTTCATTATAAAACAAAAAACAAAAAAAAAATCATTTTTTGGTTTCTAATTCTATCCCTCACTAATCACTATTATTTCACAAACAAAAAGTAAATAATTTTTTGATTTTTAATCATGTCACAAATCTATAAATTTTTCAATTTAAAAAATAAATTGCATGAAAAAGGAACTGGAAAGAAATATTTAAATTATGTATTTTAGAAAAATTTATAGATATATTATTTGCAATTTCACTTTGCTTTAATTTAATTTTCTTTTTTCTTTTAATTTTTGTTTTTACATATTTATTTCTGCATTAAAATCTTTGCACATTTTAATCATTGCAAACATTTTTCGTTAGCTTGATTTATGATTTTAATTATCATAAAGTAAAATTGGTTATTATTTATATATATACTTGAAATTAAACACTAAAACACATATTTAATATACACACAAATTTTATCTAACATTTGAAATGAATCTTTTCTTTTAAATAAAGAAAATATTTTTTATTTTTTTTCTTCTACTTTTTTTAAACTAAATTTCATGCTGCAATCTTTGGAATTTAATAAAATTCTGTTTTTAACAAAATTTAAAAAAATTAATACGAATTTCTCAAAATTTATGTTATTGTGCTTGAAAATGTTAACATAAACAGTGTTAGACGAAAATCACCGATTAAAACGTTTCAATCGAAAAAATCAAGCACAACAATGACACCATCAACATCAAGGTTTGAATCCTACTGTCTTTTCTTTTTCTTTTTGAATTAATATGGTAGTACATGCTAATAAAATTTAAATATTTTTGAAAATTATTATTTTAATTTTAAAATAATTTTTTTCTTTGAAAATTTTTCAAAATCAATTTTTTAATAGAACATATCTTTTATATTTAGTTCAAGATTATCATTAGCTGGTAGTCGTCAAAGTTTATTGGGTTCTAGAAGTCAACTAGCTTCTCCAGCTACCGAAAAAGCACCATCAACATCACAATCTTCAAGTGGTGAAAAACGATTAAATCAAATTAGTCCACCTGAATCACTTTCAACATCAAAGAGAGCTTCGTTTGTAGAAGTAAATTAAAAACAAAAAAAAATTCTTAAAGCAAATAAATTGAAATTAATATAATTTTTAGACTGGATTTTTGGAAACGCTTAAGCCTCAATTTACTCCTGGACAATCATTGATATCACCATCACCAGCTATTACAACGACAGAAGACAAGTTGAATGCTTTACAACAGCAACAAGAAATCGATGATTTAAAAAATCAAGTCAAAGATTTAAACGAAAAATTAGAAACTTTAAAACAACGACGTGCAGAGGATAAAGAACGTTTAAGAGAATTCGATAAAATGAGAACACAATTTGAACAATTACAAGAATTTAAAACGAGAATCATGGAAGCTCAAAGTCAGTTACAAAGAGATTTACAACGAGCACGTCAAGAAGCTAAAGATGCTATAGAAGCAAGAGATCGACATATGGAAGAGATGTCTGAATTATCAGAAAACGTTGAATTGATTACGCTCGATAAAGAAATGGCTGAGGAAAAAGCTGATACATTGCAATTAGAATTGGAACAAGCAAAAGAAAGAATCGAAGAATTGACTTTAGATCTAGAAATCTTAAAAACTGAGATGCAAACTAAAACTGGTGGTGGAGCCGTAATAGGAAACGAAGGTAGCGGAGTTACTGGTGGCATATCAACGTATGAGTTTAAACAATTAGAACAACAAAATGCACGATTACGTGAAACATTAGTTAGACTTCGTGATCTAAGTGCACATGATAAACACGAGATTCAAAAACTCGCGAAAGAATTGGAAATGAAGAAATCGGAAGTTGCTGAATTACAAAGAACAAAAGAAAAATTATCAGCCAAAATAGATGAGCTCGAATCGCAAGTGGTCGATCTTCAAGAGCAGGTAGATGCTGCTCTGGGAGCAGAGGAAATGGTCGAACAACTAGCTGAAAAGAAAATGGAATTAGAAGATAAAGTGAAATTACTAGAGGAAGAAGTGGCTGAATTAGAAGCTCTCGAGGAAGTCCATGAACAACTGGTTGAAAGTAATCATGAGCTAGAAATGGATTTACGTGAAGAATTAGATATGGCTTTAGCAGCTAAGAGAGAGATGTTACGCGAAAAAGAGGCTGCTTTGGAAACAATAGTCGATAGAGATCAGACTATTATGAAATTTCGGGAATTGGTACAAAAATTGAACGAACAACTCACTGAATTAAGAGAAAAGGTCAATCAAAAAGAAGATACAAGTAAATTTGTTAAAGATACAATTGCTGATACGATTGATTTTAAGCAAATGTTTGCCGAATCAAAGGCATATACTCGTGCTATTGATCTTCAGTTACGACAAATTGAATTGACACAAGCAAATGAACATGTTAGAATGTTATCTGCTTATATGCCTGATACTTTCATGAATCGTGGTGGAGATCATGATGCAATTCTTGTTATACTTTTGGTATCCAGGATCGTATTTAAGGCTGGTATAGTTGTTAATCAAGCGAAAGAGAGATTTCCAGCTGTTAGCAGTTTTGATAGAACTGCAATACTACAAGGACATTCAGTGCATCAATTCAGTTTTAGGTCAAGATTACTGCATCATATACACAATTTACAAACAATAATGCATCAATTTTTGTATGGTTTAAACACATGTAAACCTGACACCTTACTGAAGACTGGATCGTCATTACCAGAAATGGTGGCACAAGAAAAAATAATTGATGCCGTTGTAGAATTGTTGAAAGCAAACCAATTGGATGAAAATTCACCAACAGATAGTAAGTGTGCTAAGGTTATAACTGTTGAATTTCACTAATTTTCTTTTTTTGGTTACAGATTTAGAAAAATGTGTGTCTTTCTTCAATGCTATGTATTCAGTTTTCTTAGGCAATGAAGATTTAACAAACGAAATCCAAATGATAAGAGATTGTACAGCCGCTATTGGAGCTGCTTGTGATTCAATAACCACAGATGCTGGAGTTATTAAATCTCTCATAAAAGTAAATTGAATTCTTCTGGATTTTTAAAAAATCGACTTATCAATTCCACAATTTTTTTTAGGGGGGTGATGAAACTAGCGACTCTGGTTTGTTAATGCAATACATTATTCAAACGGTGGATGGCATTAAACAACAATTAAAGTTAGTCAAACGAAGATTACCACAAGACGCACATGTAACGAAATGTGGCCTGTCAATGAAAACCATACAGAATCTAAAGAATACTTCAGAGCAATTGAGTAGAGCAATGGCAGTTTTATCTTTAACAGCTAAGCAAGTCCTGCAGAATGCCACTATAGAAACAGATAATAATGAAACATCAATTAGTCACATAAAATTATGGGAAATTTTATCGAATTCATGTGAAAAAGTTTATGAACAAGATGATCGTGGACCATCACAAAATATTCGTACTATTTTGAGTTCAACAACTACAGATATAACACAATTAGCACAATACTTACTTGATCATGAATATGAAATTATGTCAACTACAACAAATACATCTACACAAGATAAATCTATAGCACCAATTGTATTACGGGCACAATTTATTAAAAAACAATTAGAAGAAACGAAAACACTAACAGCAACATTAGAAAATCGTGAAGCTGAAATAAAACAATTGAAAATTGCAGCTAAAATGAAACAAAGTGAATTATCTGAAATGCAAATACGTAAAGATTTAGCTGAAAAGAAATTATCTGTATTACAACATGATCATGAATTAAATACAGAAAAATTACAAAGAAAATATGAAGAAGCAGTGGCCCTACTTAAGAAAAAAGAGAAAGAATTCGAAGAAACAATGGATCATTTACAAAGTGATATTGATTCATTAGAAAATGAAAGAGGTGCTCTTAGAGAGAAATTAAAATCAATAAATAGTAAAAAAGGAGATCTTAAAAGTTCTACTGCGTTTGGTAATTATGAATTTTTTTGTTCTAAGATATAAAAAGTACATTGTTTTCTTTTTTTGTTAGATATTACGGCTGGATCACCGTACATTGCACAAGAATTATCGTTACTTAAAAAGGCTTTCCATGATGAAAGAAGCGAACGTTTAAAATTACAAGCAAGTGAATTGAAAAAGACTTTAAATAATTTAGAACCAATTTATGTGCCTAAGCCAAAAGATAATAGAATTATTGAGTTAGAAAAAGAATTAGCTAAGGTTAAATATGTAAGTACAATAAAAATTTTGTATATATATTGAATATTTTGATTTTTAGATTATTTTTTAATTTTTATTTCTCGATTTTCAAGGATTGGGTAATGTCTATGGTTAAATCGGCTGAATTCCCATCATCAAAAACATCTAAAGCAAATGTGCAAAAATTAATTCAAGATCATCAAAATAAGCAAAAACAATTGAAACAAGAAATTCAAGTAAGTTAAAAGTTTTTTCATGTAAAAACAAAAAATGTTAATTACTTACTTGTTGTGTTGACAGGAAAAGGCAAATCAATTAGCAGCAGAAGTTGTTAATGAATATTTAAAACGCAAGCCGCACAGAGCAGCTAAAGGTGATTTTTCACAATTTCCAACTGTTGAATTATCGAAAGCATTTAAAACTGCTATTTAAAATGAAATGAACTATAGCTATAATCAAAAGGAATTTTTTCTTACTTAGTTTATTTTTCTCTTTAATTATGAGATATTGTGAATAATATATATTATGAATTTTGCGCGATTTTATTATTTTTTTAATTATAATTATTTATTGCTAGTATTTCTATATTATAATAATGTATTGGAAATAATTTAAAAAAAGTGTATTTTTTTTATATGTAAACTATTTAGAAAATAATAATCATCTGTGAGATTTATCAAATAATAAAAATTATAATATTAATGATAACAATAAAAAAGACATTCCTTTACAAAATATTTAAAAATTTATTTTATTCTTATAATATATTTTCAATTTAAAAATGTTAAAATTTATTCACTTTTTCATTTTCATCATCACAATGATTTTCATTATCATTATCATTATTTTGTGCATTACATTCAATTTGAGCTTTATTAATTTTATTGATTGGTTGCATTTCTTCACCATCTAATGTATAATCTTTTTCATTAATTGTCTTTTTAATGTATGGTGATGGTCCAATTAAACTAAGAATAACTGGTAAAAGTACAACACCATGAAATAAACCAAAACTTATAACTAAAAAGAATATCTGAAGAAAAAAAAACAGTAAAAGAAGCACAATTAAAAATTCAATTTAGTTGTATTCAGTTTAAACATTGTGTATTGATTATTTACCTTGAAAAATGCTTGAAATGTATACGCTTCTGAACGCGATAATAATAATAATGATAGTAATGTTGAACCACCACCATATAATACTGCTCCACCAATATGTAATATTGTATCTAATGCGCGTTTATTACGATCACCATGTGAACAAACTAAAAATGTATGCCCAATATGTGTTGCATAATCAACGCATAAACCAACAGCTAATTCTAATCCAATACATGATACTAAATCTATTGTTAAACCCCATAATTGCATAAATCCGCATACATTTACCTTAAGAAGAAGAAACAAAAACATTATAGGATATAGGTCGTATTTCTGAAAACAAAAGAGAATCCTTACCAATGTAAGAAGGACGCTTATAAATATCCAAAAACATATTTGTACGTCAATGATAATAACAACGGTGCATACCATAACACATACTAAAGCCAAAGATATATTTCGAAAAATTTCTGTATCAATTATCTGTGGAAAAAAAATTGACAAAGGTAAATTAGATTGATAAATTAAATTACATATTTATCTAATTGATAAAAATATATGTATATATCCATATCAAAAAATATATATCTCCATATAAAAATTAGCAATTACGTAATAAAATTTGTTATTTTTCTAAATTTGAATTATTTGTAATTGTATGTAGTTTCTAAGATATTGAACTGATAATTCTTGTAGGAAATAAATTAGTTTAAATAAGATACAATTTATAATTAATAAATTTAATTAATCAAGTACATGTATATGTGCATTATACATAGTATTTACCTCATCAACAAGCCAATTAGCGAATACTCTTGCCCAAACAGCTGTAAAACCATCACCACTTTCCGTAAAATTGTAATGTTTAACGATATTTTGAATTTCATACATAGCTGGTAAATATTCACTTCTATGATTAAATTTTTTAAAACGGAAATCAATCCATGAAATCTACAAAAAAAAAATAGAATACACCGAATAACACAAAATTAAAATTAAAATAATTGAATTTAAAATTAAATTACCGCTATTGGAGGTGTGATTTCACCACATTTTAATGTTCCATTAAAACGAAAATTTGCTTGAAATTTTCCACCATTACGACTAAATAAAAATTTCGATAAATAATGCCTTAATTCGAAATCAGTTAATTTTTGCTTTATAACATCTGAAAAAAGAGTAATAATGAACTAATACAAGATGATACATAAAAGCATTGAACACTTGAAAATTGATACCTTTATGATAATATACTGACACAAAATCTCTAAACGGTTTTACCCATGAATTTACATTGTAAAAATATTCATTTCTATTTTCGATTTCTGTTACAAAATTTGAAATTTCTGATAAACTTTCTGTGTAATTAAGTGCACCCATAAAAATACTTCCTTGAGATCCTAAAGAGACAAAAATTTTTTCTTACTTTTTATTATTCATTGAAAAATTGAAATAAATAAAAAATAAATTACCAGCTTCTGGAAAATATATTCTTAAATTTTTTATATATTTATGTAAGTATGTTGATTCTGGTATAAACCAATTTGGATCAAATTTTTGTTCTAATTTAAATAAATTTACAGTACTCATAGATGATAAACCTATCACGGTAAATAATACAATTATCTGAAAAGAATATGAATTTTTAAAAAAAAAACATCAAAATTATTCTTGTATATATATAAGAGAAATCTTTTTAGCCAAAGAATGTCTTACTTTTCCAGGCTTCGTAAATATAAATTTCGAATAAATTGTTTCTAAAGAACGATGCATTAAATTTGAATCAAACCATAATTTTGTATATTTATCATCTGTGTGTTTAATACATGGTAACAATGTATTACGTTTTGCTTGAATTCGTCTTTCATCTAAAGCGAATATTGCAATGAAATATGTAATTGCAAAAATGTATGTCATAAAAACACCAATTGATGCATATAAACAAAATGATTGTAAGGATGGTATAACCTTAAACGTGATAATTATAGAAAAAAAAAAAAATAAAATAAAATAAAATGTTGATTAGATTTTCTGATATTAAGTAAAAATACAATGTATGAAAGCATACAGTTAATGATCCAACAAGGAATGCAATTATATCTGTAAATGATGTCACTGTAATTGATGCTCCAGCATGTCTTAGCATACGACCAATTTTCTCTTCGATTGATGCTTTATCATTTTTAACTTGTTTCCAACACGCCATCATAACAAACATATCATCAACGCCTAAGCCCATTAATAAAAATGGTAATGATGTATGTACTGGACCATAAGATATTCCTAAGGCAGCACATATTCCGCATGCTGAGACAAATGCTAAACCAACAGAGAATAAACCTAAACCGCCTAATCCTAACTATATGGAAAAAAAAAATTAAAAAATATTTAATAACAAGTCGAATGAAACATCTCTGATCCAAATAGCTTACTCGTAATTCAATCCAGCTGTATTTAGAAAGAACGATTTGAATATAAATAAACATTAAAGTGATCCCTAAACCTAATTTATCAGTTTCTTTGAACATTGCCGAATGACTTATATCACCGAAGCTATAAAATGCAAAAACAGATTTTGATATTTATGAATACACCGAGATTATGCTCTATGCAATTTTCATTGTACCTTTTTGCAGCTGAATAATAAATTTTCACACTCATGTCCTCTAATTCGTTTTTTAGAGATTCTAAATGCTTTAAATATGCATTTTCCCAATATGCAGTCTCTTCTGTTATCTAAATTAGAATTTATTGTTTAGTCTTTGTAAAAATTTTCATTTATACATATTTTATTTTCAGTATTTCATACCCAATCTTCAGTACCAGCCATATTACCACTTGCTTTATAATCAACTTCAGAAAAATTCAACATTACAAACCATTGTATTAATAATGCATTTGCTGATATGATTTTTCCATTTGAATCTCTTTTAATATCACCTAACATTTCTGTAAAATCCGTTTCATGTCCAGTCCATGGACTAATTAATGTTTTATTTAATGTTTCAAGTATTTCATCTTTTGTTAATTTTTCTATATTGCTCGCATTGTATTTCCATAATTCAAGTAAATTTCTTTCATAACATCCACGTGGCATACTGTTTATAAAACGACAATAAACGACTGGATTTAAATCAACACTTGGATTAAATTCTTTTGCTGGTTTTTGTCGTAATTCATCAACTTCTTGAAATAATTCACTAAATTCATCATCATCATTATTATTATTATTATTATTGTTATACATCAATTTCAAATAACGTTTTTTACGTTTCATTTTATCATCATAATTATCATCATTAATTGATGTTGAAGCAACACTTATAGCATCTGAAATAAATGGAATTCTTGATGTTATTCGTTAAATTTTAATAAAATTTCTTCAATTCAATACGATCAATTATACTTTAAACAAATATCATTCCATTTGATTTCAGTCCCATTCGGTAATTTAGCTGACATTTCATCAATTTTACGATGAATTTTTAAAGCCTTCGATTTTTATAGGAAATAAAGTCATAATTAAATCAAATTTTATTTATTTTTTTTTTCTAAATTTTT
This sequence comes from Anthrax anthrax, assembly GCA_963971155.1. Taxonomy (NCBI): domain Eukaryota; kingdom Metazoa; phylum Arthropoda; class Insecta; order Diptera; family Bombyliidae; genus Anthrax; species Anthrax anthrax. The sequence goes on along the minus strand of OZ020118.1, from coordinate 33,461,620 downwards.
AAATCTTTTAATAAATACCTTACGCAGCACATATGGTTCTAGTACATTTGGTGCAACTAATAGAACAGATTGAAGTCGAAATCCAAAATGTATGTTATCGATTAACCATTTTGTGGTTTTTAAAAATTCCGAATCTGAGAAATATGCATATACATGTATGTACATATAAAAATAAATTGAAATTATGGTATAAAAATAATATGTTAAATAAAAGTATTAAGTTTTCCCTAATTAAATAGTGTATAATCGGTCGACTATTGATGATGATGATTGCGTAAAGTTAGAAGCAATAAAACATAAATAAAATATTAGGTAATTGTAATTTACGATAATTTCAATTGTTCATAGCTGATAGATATGTAGAAAAAAAGGTTTTTTTTTATCAATTGTAACACTTAATAATTTGATAAAAATTTAATTACGTTTACAAAAGTTAAAAAAATATTGAAAAATAATAAAAAAAAAATAAATAATAAGATGTTGTAATAAAACAACGACCTTTTAAAAACTGTTATCATATGAGATCTATAAAATTTCCTTTCCTGTTTACAGACATAAATATTTTGCGTTTTAACAACGATTTTAAAAATGAATAGAAATTGTTGAAAAATTTAAGAAAATTTGATAAAAGAAATAAAATACTGTTTAGCATAGGATCTTTTTACTTACCTCTTGGTAACCACAATTCTAATGGATTCTTTTCAATATGAAATTTTATAAAACCAATAGAGCATACAGCTACAATTAAAAATGATGTAATTAATGTATTCCATGGATTTGATGCAACTTTGAATCCAATCCTGGAAAAAAAAATCAAATCAATAAATGAAAGAAGAAATTTGAATTAAATAATTTATCTATGTTTTTTTTTTCAATTTGTTCATGTTCTTATAATTAATGAATAATTCAAAAAAAAAAAAAAAATATTAACGATCTGTATAGTTTAGACTCGCATGTGAGCAATTTTAAAGTGGATAGAACAAAAATTAAAAATGATTGAAAAAGAAATTTGATCGAGATTAGAAGTTCATCTTTAATCTATTATTATTGTTGTGGCTTTGCATTATGTAGATATATATACACATACATACATATAATAATGATGAATCTATATTAATCACCCTTATAACATACATAGAATTAATGTTCTCAATTTTAATTGAATGTTGATTGATGTGTAGACTTAGTTATTAAAAATAATAAAAATGATAATAACAAATGATTTTATTGAAAGATTATAAAATTATTGATAGAAATTAGAATTTATGTTTGCGACGATTTTATTATTCTTATACACATTAAAAGAAAAAATAAAAAATAAAAAGTAAAGAATTTACATGCATACTATATATATATATGTATTAATTTATCAAATGAACAATTTAATAGAATATAAAAAAGTCACTTGATTTCATGTAAAAGATGGACTTTATTTAATTCTAGTATGTGTGTGATCTTACAGAAAACTAGATTTGCAAAGAAGATCCATGTTTCCACGAGATTTATAACGTGCGTGTATAAGTTTAACGAACTACTTTTACAGTACGACTATAATCTATTTTATTAAGAACTTGTAAAAAAAATATTTACTTATTTATTTGATTTTCATGTATACAATTTAAAATTATAAATTTTTATGTAATTTATGACAAACAATAAAAAATTTAATAACAGATTGAATAGTCATCGTCATCATCATTGGCTTGCATTTTGTAAAAAGATCCGCTTTCATTCCTCTCTGCGTCAACAAATTGGATAGTACCAATACAGTACGTACAATACAGATGATATCTATCTACATTATGTAGTTCCTATATGCTTTTTTCATAAACATAAAAACAACGTACTTATATATAACAATGTACAATCATGCACAATGCAAATTAATGTAATTATAACATTAAATTCAATGTTTGTATAACATGTGATAACGATTTTCAAATAATTATAGAATAAAAAATAATACAATAGATTAAATAAATAAATTGTTTAGTAGATAAACGGTGATCGTTTGAGTATAGAAGCATATTAAAAAAATTTTTACTGCATTTATGTTTGAAATTGCAAGAGAAATTAATACATAAATGAATAAATTTATTTTTATTTTCATAAATTGGCGCCATACCGATTAAATTGTACAAAATGACTTAATTTATATAAATTCAAATTTAGATACAATTTCCTGTATCTTTAAAGAAAATTTGAATATGTGTTTTTTTTTTTTTTTGTCTCGTTCGTAGCTTGTTTTTTCTTTGAATTCATCATCACGATTAAAAGTTTTAATAGAAATTATTGTATTTTTTAAGTTGCTTGAATAAAAACAAAATGAAAGAGTTAATTTTGAACCATTATATTCTTTCATCTCTTATAAAGCCTATGTAAGATTAAGATGAGCTGGTCATATACAGAGGCTAAATAACGTTAAAGTCATAAAAAAAAAAAAACAGGAAGAAACCATTATTTTCTGTGGAAAATTAAAATCATATCTGATTTTTTCAAAGATCTTCACAGCTTTACTTTGTGTACTTTCTATTTTAATCGAAAATACAAAGTGTAACATTTATTATGCATGATGTTTTAATTGTGTGTTTGTATTTTCAGTCTTGTCTTTTTTTCCACTTTATTGAACAGAACGTAATTTGATACTTCTTTTAATAACAAAGTTGTATTATAAGTTTAAAACGGATAAAATAGCCATAAGAAGAAAAAGTCAAATTTAATGCAATTATGGGTATTAAATGCAATTAAGATTAAATTTGATATTGTTGTGAAACAATATAGGTATTTACATGTTTTGTTTACACAAAATAAGGAAAATGAAAAATTAGAAAAAGAATAAAAGAAAAACAAAGTGGACAAAGAAACCGAAATACCTTTTGTGTATATTTATAATGGTCTTCGTTTTGTTTTGAAATTTTTCGAATAGCTATACTCTGTCCACTAAAGGATTTCACGGGCAATACCTACCACAATCTATAAAGCTTTCATACAATATGAAATGAATGTTTTGAATGTCAATGCACAATTGTGTGAAATGATACTACTTTACGTATAGTTTCTATAAGGCTTTAATTGCACATAATTAGTGGACAGAATGTACTTATATATATACATGGATACGGACGTATGAAGTAATCATCATGACATACATGTTTTTAAAATTATAAAGATAAACTTGAAATGGTAATGAATTCTTCAATGCAATACAAATTTAAAATTTGATTTTTTGTTTTAAAATTTTTTTAAAATTTGATTTAAGTTTAAGTTGTGGATTATCAACCTAGACCTGTTGAACGAGTTAAATACAATACAAAAAGAAGAAAAAAACCTACACATATTCAAGGCCATTTATGACGCTTATAGGTAGAGAGTTACAATTATACATTATATACATATGTACATACATTCATATAATTATTATACGATTTATTAAATTATATTCATGTATCTACACATGTAACAATAAAAAACAAATGAGCCAAAGTTCAAAACAATTTTTTTTTTTTTAATTTAAATGAAAATTAAATAACATAATAAGTAGATAGGTACTTACTTGTAAAATACATTTCCGATAGCATTTGAAACGTACGATGATAAATTTGAGCAATAATTAACTTTGTTGTCATTTAAATTTTCTTTTCCTGGCGATGGGACAGTTTCCATGGTTATCGCTTTTTTTTTAAATATTTTTTTTTCTTGTACAAATTAATTTCTATTTTTGATAACTTTGAATTTTTAATTTATAAACACAGACCACTTATAAATTTCTATGCACGTATTGTACTGACCTATCAATTGAAAAAATTGATAAAATGTATGTAGGTACCTAGACGAATTTATAGAATAAAATACTTTCTTATATATATACGTATAGGTACAGATAAAATATGAAATTATACGAGGCTAAAATGTATACTGTATAATTGAAAAAAAAAAAAAAAACAACGAAATCGGGAATATGTTGAATTGTTCTCATGGGGCAACATACATGCATATGTTAATTGTTCAATAGCGTGCAATGACTTCACAATTTCTTATTGTAATTTATTAAAGATACTCACATAATAAAAAAAAAAAAACAGCATATAAAATTGCCACTTAAAAATATTGATTTTGATGTGTATGCAATATCTACATACATACGTACACACATTTCATTATGAATTATTTTTTCACTGAGGAGGTAAAATTTTTCCTTTATATTTTTTTGTTAATATCATCAATTTAATACATTCAGATTTCAGATACACCCACATAATTAAAATTACGTAAATAAATTTTGTTTAACTAATTATTTTTGCACTAAAATAACTTCCGCATGTAAGTACACTGTAAGTATATATATCCACTACACATTCGATTTCGATGTCACTAATGTTTGTATAAAAATTTTCCAAAAATACTTATTTTTATACACTTGGAATTTTTATGTACATACATATGTATGTACCTTTAAATTTAATATCACTGATAACACATTGATTTGAGAAAAATATTTTAAAAATAATAATAAATTATGAAACACTTTTAAATCAATATTTTTAAAACTAATATATTCACTAAAATTATTATTAAAAAAATTATTTCGTTATAATTCACGAGACACTATATAATTTCAACCGCCTTCTGTGAAGTGTGAACTGCAACTGATGGTGAATCACCAATCACCATTGGTGATGATTGATGAAGTATGAACTTAGAAGTATGAAATGAACTGAGAACTGGTTTGAAGTGAATATAAATGCAGTGCTGCCACTTATTTTTAAACAAATGTGGTAGATAAGTCCTGAAAAATGTGGTAGATTAGAGCCCACAAAATAAATATCATATAACATAAGAAACTAAAACTTATAATTCAAAAACAAAATAAAAATACATTTTTTCAAATATTTTTATTACATGAATGTGACTTCTAATGGATAAAATAGGATAATAAATAAAGAATGATAAAATTATCATACCATTGAAAAAGATAGAAAAATGTAGTAGATTTGAACTTAATAGTGGTAGATCACCAAATTTAACGAAAAAGTGGTTGATCTACCACAATTGTGGTAAAGTGGCAACACTGTATGAATGACTAGACACTAGCTAGGCAATAGTCACTAGACACTTGGTACATATATATACATACATACAAGTTACAACAAACACTAGACAGACTGCTAGTGGACAGCTGTGTGAAGCATACTGTGCTGTTATACGTACTATTGCTATTTGTATTATGTTATTATGTACTTGTATTATGAAACATGAAAGTGAACCAAAATGTAAAATCAAAACTGGTTGTGTTGAGAAATGAGGATGAAGATTAAATATTGAAGATAAAACTTGATCTAAACCGTAAAGTGATTTTTCGAATGTGACTGCTTCAAGTTTTGAATTGGCCGTGTTTGACTTGTTAAAATTGTATTTTATTTCATACCTGTATAATTTGCATACTCTAATTTTTTTTTTCGTTTTTCTAATGATTGATTTTTAGAAATTTCATTTTATGATAAAAATAAATATTAGTAGCCAAGCCAAATGCATGTAATCTGTATTACAAACTAATTGTAATTCGACCATCGACCAAAAATTCGCTATCACCTATGGTCATAATTGTGGGCATCTTCATAAGAAGGTATGTGTATAAAATTTTTGACTAGCGAATTTTTGGTCGATGGTCAGAATTGTGGTTATGCTATTAAATAAAATGTTTGTAAACACAATGCAACAGATGATTTTGACATTTTCTTTTCTTTGTAATGAATATGATAAATAATAATATGAAATATGAATCATGAGAAATTTAATTTTTACTTTTTAATGACTCTCAAACTCTTGCTAAAAGTTTAATTTAAAATGCTTTGTGTTCATACATATGCACATATTTATATTCAAATTTTACTGATATAAATTTGAAATTTTTTCGATTTAATTGAATTAAATTATAGGTTTTTAGGATTTAGTGGTACAAAATTTGTTTGCATACTTTATGGATATAGATTTTGTAGATACTCATATGTGTCATCAATTTAAATTTCTTATAAATTTTGGTTTTTAAATTTTTTTAACGGTCGTTTTAAAAAATAATATAAAATTTGAAAAACGTCGTTATTCATCTGTTTTTAAATAACCAGTAATCATTTCTTTGCAATATTAAATAAACCATTTTTATTTTTATTTTTTCAATTCATGTATTTTAAAGGGGAATTTTTAAAGAAAAAATTTAACAATAGATTAAATTATTATGTATTGTTACAGAATTATTCATATGTATGATTTGTACCAATTTATACAATACAAAATAATAAAAGTGTAATATCATTAATAACACATACGTATATGCATATGAATTGAATGTTGAGTATAATAACCTTTTTAACAGCTTTTTTTGATAAATTTCACATGTATGTGTGTTCTATAATATAAAATAGAGTTTTTACATGATTATTTTCTTTTTTCAGCAATTGAGAAAATATTTTTTATTATTATTATTATTTTTTTTTTTTTTTTAAATATTTTTATAAAGACTCAATTAACTTTTATTCTTGTATTAAGTGTAATAAATGTACATGTATCAGTAATAAGAGTTATAATGTATATAGGTATAAATAAAAATTTTTACTTTTTTCAATTCCGCAAATAATTCAATGATAATCACATACGAAATGTATGTGAATACTAGTAAAATAAAATTAGTCGTTAAATAAATTTAAAATTTTCATAATAAGATTTTGTATGAGTAAAATTTATATGTGTGAACAAGTAACAGATTAAAAGACCAGAGTTTTTTTTTCAATTCAGCAAAAATTGTTTTTTAACAGTTTGCTGTTGTCTCATTGTTTACTGTTTTATAACATTTATTATATACTATATATATATATTTTTTTTTTTTTGGAGTAGCAGAAGAAATACAAATTCAAACCAACAGTCAACAGTCAATCGTGAACAGTACTAGTGTTTGCAACAATTTGTAAAATTATTAAAATTATTTATTGAAATAAAATTTTATTTTTAAAGTTTAACAAAAATAAAAAATTAATAATTAGTGAAAAATATCATATAAAATTTATTGATAAATAAATATAAAATTTATTCGGGAAAAATAAGTAATTTTCATTTCTAGTTCACAATAAAGCTATCATTTTTTAAAAGAAAAATTTATGTTTTATATGGACTGTTTTTTCTGTGTTTTCATATTTTTATAAATAAGTGAAAAAAAAAATAATAATAATAATAATTAGAAAAATTTTTGGTATTGTAAAAAGTAAATAACAATATTTTGGAATTTTATTTTTCAATAATTTTTAATTATTTATTTATACATTTTTATGGTGGTAATATATTTCTTTTTACTTCATTTTTTTTTTTTTTGTTTTTTAAATAACTCAAAAAATAATAAAATTAGTTTATCAGAAGTTAAACAATAAAATTATCAAAATCGTTACCTAAAACTTGATTACGACAAATTGGATTTATTGCAATGTATATTTCGAATATTTAAAGAAATTCTTGTTAACATAATTTCAATTTTACGTACATAACATACATATGTACATATGTATGTGTATATTTTAAAAATTCATTATCAGTACAAAAAAAAAAAAACAAATTTAAATAATTAGTAACTTTTTCGTACGCCGCTAATTTGTGTGTTTTGACTAAGGTACTCTGTATTTTCATAATTTGTCAATTATTTATAATAGCAATAATATAAAAAATTCCGTGAGTTCAGAAACGCATTAATACCGTATTCATACAATGCAACAAGTTCTAAAACGTCTAAAACTGAAACGGATGCATTGTCAAAAGTTTCGAAACGCATCGGTTACGTAAGTTTTATGCAAAAAATGCATCCGAAATTTTGTAAATACATAAACATATTAACTATGTTAATCTAAATTAGCTATGAGTTAACAATTAAATTTTGTCAATTTTTGTTTTGAATACGATTTTGAAATTTGTTGCAGTGAAATATCGTTTCTAAAAGTCAAAAAAAAAAGTATACACGTTGGATACAATCTGTCAATAAGCTGTATGATAATTGTATCAGAAAAGTATTGATATCGTATTAATACAGTATTTTTGTCGTTTCTGAACTCACAGAATATCTAAAAAAAAACGGAAGTTATTTCAAAACAAAATATAATTAAGTTCAGATAAAAAAAGCGAATTAACTAAATAAACGTACAATAAAATTAAAATTAAAATCTAAAATCTTTAGAGTAATTGAAATAATTTGATATTTTTATTACATAAAATTCAAAACAAAAGTTTTATTATTTAAATTATTATTATTTTTTGTTTTTTGTTTTTATAATTGTATCAAATTGTATCGAGTTATAGAAGGTTTGATGATAATAATGAGTTTTATACATTTATAATTGTATGTATGTACATACATATATATATACATAAGTATATGTATGTTCAGGTGATTGTAATAATCGTGATGACCTTCAAAGAGATGATTTCTACTATTAAATATAGGTATAGATAATAACTTGTATCAGTAAGACTACAAGAAAAATCAGTTTGTTTTTATTCTTCGTTTTGTATTTTATTAAAAAAGTTTTATAATATAGTTCTCTATACTGTCTTTTTTTGTGATGGTATAATTACTTTATTTTGTATACCGGTTTTTCTAGAAGAAAAACCTCTATATCAGTATCAAAATACCTTGCTAAAAAAGCTATTGCATCTAAAATATTGGACATCTGTACGTCTACATATACATATGTATTGGTGTCATTGAAAATTTAATTAAATCTTCTTTTATTTATTTATTTTTGTTTTATTACTAAAATGTTGAGTCAAAAATGTATTTAATTGTACAAGAAATTTATTATAATGCATAATTTATAATTTTCAAACATAAATCTTTTTTATGGATGTTAAAAGCTACTATCAATACGTTTTAAAATATCTTCTTATACAAACTTTATTCTTGATTGAAATCGAAATTTTGTTTTTTGTTTTTATCATTTACTGTATGTTATATATCTATCATTAATTTTAAATGAAATTAAAATTAGTATTGGTTGATTATGTCCATATATGTATGTACATATTTACATGCAATATTCATAAGGCATTATTGTATTTTGCATTAAACATTTTAAAACGCATGAAAAATTTGTATAAAATTTATGTTAATATTTATAATTTTTCTTAAAATGCTTAGAATTTATAATATAATACAGGAAATTTTAATTTAATTATTGTAAAAAAAATACCATAAAATATATTTTAGAATAAATAATGAAATAATAAAATTTTTTAAAAATTGATGTATTTTCTCATATTCTCATACATGTGTATATGTACAGTTGTTGCACTAATACATAATCTTTGTAGAACGAATTTTTATTTTAAATTCAAATTGTTGACAAAAACATCTGGAATAAGTCTTTTTTTTTTTTTTTTTGTTTTTAAATTTTATTATTTAATTTGCAATTTAATCTTTACATATACTCGTATAAATAACTTACTCACATCCAAATTTTAGACATGCATATACATATGTATGTATTAATGAAAATTCTCAATAGTTAATTTAAAAAAAAAAAAAAATAATAATCATTATTCTTATCATGCCTTATATTAATATGATTTTTATTTTTCTCTTAGATTAAATTTTTTTAATTTTTTTAAACGATGAATCGTTAATCAAAATAATTATTCCAAAAGAAAAAAAAAAAAATTATTTGTTTATTAACGAAAATATTTTAAATTGATGAGATTTTTTTTTTAAATTTTATGGTTTTCATCCTGAATTCAGTACCAATCTTTTAATTTTTCTAATTAAAGTAAATGTATTTTGTTTTTCATTTTTTTCATTTTTTTTTCTCTTAATGATCGTGCATAAATAATTTGTATATTAATTGTCTTTTATTTATATTATCATTTCAATATCTATGCAATTCGACACACAACATTAATTTTTTCAATAGAAAAATTATAAACATAAAAAAATAATTTATTATGTTAAAGTATCTTATGTATATGTATGACTATATGACCTTTATAATCAGTTTTGTCTTTTATTGCAGCTTTTATCAGAATTTAAATTTTTAACTTGAAAACATATTTTAACAATAATATTTTATATAATTCAAATTTCCATTTTCTAAAGTAATAATTGTTAAAAAGAAAACAATACAAAAACAATATGTTCATTTATTGTTTATGCAAATTTATAAAATGTTTAATTATATAGAAAATTCTATAATTTCATAACATAACGATGGATTTTCTTTGACATAACGTTGAATTAAATGTTATACAACAGAATTTTTGCAAAGAGGAAATGAATAAGCGTTACAGGCGTATATGATGACATACCTGTATGCACCTTTTTACATGAAAATGCATATGTTTCTTTACAGAATATTAAATTTTATATTTAATAACGTATATGTAATTGACAAACATTCAATTTATATTTGTACGTTTGTTTTATCATTCATAAAAATAATGAACGGAATTCGTTTGTTTTTTTTTTTCTGGCTTCTTCTTTTTAAATTTTATTTTAAATAAAAACAGATTTGTTTCTATTAGATAATACTTAATAATACCCAATATTTTGTGATAATAAATACTTATATGTAAATGATATGAAATCCCCTTGCACCGTCCCACAAAACTCATGGCTTTTGGCTGATAGGGAAATGTATGCTATGAAACTATACTAATCTCCTCGTATCTATATGTACGTTAAACACGTTAAAAATTATTATGCAATTTTAATCTTTTACAATATAATATCACTGTTCATATAGAGTGAATATATATGTAAATATTTTTATAATGTACGTAGATATGTGCATATGTAATTTTAATAAATCAAACAGTAAAAACAAATGTTGATAAATTATTGTCAGTAAGGATGAGAAAAGATGAAAGATAAGTTTATAATAATTTTTATTATTGTTTAAAAATATTTAAATGCATTATACAGGCACAATAAAATAATTTACGTATATCAGCGTATACATATGTACCTATGTACGTACTGTGTATATACATATGATAATAATTAATGATTGAGAAATCATAATTTAATTTGTTTTTAATTTCGAAATTCAATGGAAACAATTTTTATTATTATTTATTTATTTTTATTTTTTGATGGGATTTTACGTAGTATGCGTGTAGGCATTTACTTACATACATATGTACATTATTAAGAAATTAATTAAATAACGCATATGTATGCATATAAATATATGTATCATGTATCTTTGTAATTACATACAAATAGAAAAATTTCTTCAAGGAAAATTTATACATACATACATATGTATACTTATCTATGTATGTATGTATGTTATTTCAAATTTAACAGCAAATAAAATTTTACGATTAAAATTAGCATGATTTTCAATCTAGATTTGAATTAAAATCAGTATACATACATATATAAGTAAGTATTTTCTTTGCAAACCCTTTTTAAGGTTTCAAGGTACCTATCCTTTGGAAATTTAATCAAAATTTTTAATATTTAGTTAGGAAGACAAAAACTTTAATAATTTTAAATAGAAAAAAATCAAAAAATTGATCAATTTTGCGTCAATCGTGGACCATTGATTAATATTTTTCCTCATTTGAAAATTGATAATACATATGTAAGTAAATATTAAAAGGTCATTGTATGTATGAACTTGTGCAAAATATCTTGTAAGTAAATATCTGAGCAAATATAATGTAAGCATGTATGTATGTACATATACATATGTACATATGTATGTCTACAATTAAATATAAAATTTAAATTATTATTGTGAAGTAAAACCAAAAATTTCAATTTTTTCGTTTTGTTTTATGCATTTTTTCGCCATATTTTACAATAATTTTTTCCTTATTATTTAAAAAAAAAAAATTTTTTTTACAAGTTTAATGAAATGTTGTGCAAGGTATATGTATAATGTACGTAGATACGTATGGATGTATGAATGCAATGTGATAAATTAAATTCGTTGCGCTTTATGATTACATTATTATTTATTCATAGTTAGAAATGCATAGGTACATAGGTATATAAAACGTTTTTGATATAAAAACATTAAACATATCTATATACATACATATATATGTATGCATGTATGTATAAACTCGTATGTGGGTATCTATACATATATACATATGTACATTTTCAGCCATAATATACATATGTAACATTCTTGTAATGTTTTGTATAAATTTTCATATGAATTTTCTTCTTTTTACCTTTACGCAGATTAAACATTAAACACAAAAATAAGCTTGTAGATACATATACCTATATGTATATATATAGGTATATATATTATGTACAAAAGTAGTATGCATATGAATTTAGTTGTCGTTGATTTCTTATGATGACAGTAAATATGCATTTCATATGCAGTTTTAGAAAATATGTATTTACAGTAAACGTGTATGTACATACATACATACATCTATATAAGTATGTACGTATGTTTATAAATTATAATTTACTTGAACATTAAGCAATGTTTGGTAGATTCACGTTTTTTGTATTTTATGTACAAATACAAAGTTTTGCATCAAACGAATAATATATACTATGTATGTACATACATACATATATATGTGCAGTGTGTTTCAAAATAAATGCCACAAGCACAAGATAAATTTTTTCTTAATGTTATGAATGAAAATATCAACGTCAACGTCTAACAGATTAAGAAAATTTTCAAAAGAAAAACAAACCTTAACATGTCCAAATATTTTCAATTCTCGACATTTTTAGGGGTGAATTTCAGGGAAACAGGTTTAAAACAACTCTTTTGATACAAATTTTAAGAAAAATAGGTTTTGTGACATTTATTCTGGGATATCCTACGTGATGTATATTATAAAGGTACATATGTATGTACTTATATTTTATAATATTTTATTCTACGTTAGACCTGTGTATTTCTGTAACTGGAATTTTTTAAAGGGGTTATGAGGGGCTAAATTTTGAGGTCATTGTAATTATTGTAAACTATGCTTGTACGCAATTTATAAAATATAAAATAAAAATTTTAGTTATAAGATTATATGGATATTTAACTTATATAAAATTTCTATTGCATGATGCAAAAATGCAATATACCTATATAACAATGATCATGGTTTACTATAAAGCTTTTGTAAAATGAAACTTTAAATACACGTTTTGTACAACTGAATTTTGTATTAAAAGGAAAAAAAGTACAACAACATGTATACTGAGTGCATGTAATAGTCAACCACTTGCATAATGCAATAATTCGTGTATTTATGTTTTAATTGAATTGAATTTAATCTACAATAATGCTATACACGTTACGGCATTGTATGTACGTATAGAATACAATTAAATTGATAATCATTGTAGGTAGATAAAATTATAGAAGATTAGAAAATGAGCTAATCATGATGAACAAACCGCTAACAGAACAATGACATATCTATGTTACATAAAAAAAAAAGACAAGAAAAAAATATGAATGGGAAGTGTAAAACAAAAAACATAAAGATACTGTGTATCTATTGCATAAATTTTTCGTTAGATTAAGTAATTAAAAACGAGAAATATTTGTTTATAAATATTTGTTAGTTGTCATATGTATGAAGGGCATTTACAAAGTCTCAATTCTTTAATTTATTGCTGTGCTATAAGGAATTAGAGGTATATTAATGTTATGTACTTATGTATGCAAATACAAGAAACTAAAATTTTTTGAATATTAATAAAATTATATAACTTCAGGGTTTTGAATTTAACATTTAATTATTATTTATACAAGATTAAATTTAAAAAAAAAAAATTATACAGTTTTTGATCTGCAAGCTAGAAAAATAATTAACGTACATACATACTTAATATTTTAAAAGATCTAAGGTATATATTAAATTTTTTTTATACTTGTTTACTTTTTGTTTAAGAAGTATTTACAATAAGGAAACAAAATTTCAATTCAATTTTATCGTTACTTTTAGTTACATTACATTTTTTTATTTTTACAGTCATATAATTCAATTTACCTATACATATGAATGTTTATTTACATACCTTTTGAAAAAATTTTTTTATAGTTTATTTTTAAAATTAAAAATTTTTTAAATACCTTGAAATTACATAAGATCACGATTAGGCCTAAAATTTGCTGTCAATCAATGAATTAACGAATTAATTACATTTATGAATTAAGTTTATTAAACTTAAGACATTCAAATAACTTTGGGAATTTTTATATCAGTTAACTTACAGATATCCGCTATACAAAAATTATTCATGAAATTTATTGAATTTCTATTCTACAGCTAATAGTTAGTTTTTTTTTTTTTTTTAAATTTAAATTTAAATTTGAAATCAAAGATTTCTAGAAATAAATAATCTTGATTGTTTATTTATTTTAAAGATGCCACAATAATTTAAATGATATTTCTTCTAATATTTTCTTCTTCTTTATATTGTTGAGATTTTTCTTGATCGTCGTGACTATATAATTTTAAATAAAATTTCATAAAATTAAATATAATCGTTTTTATCATTAACATTCTTTTAGCTATTGTATATAATCAACAATAATAGTACTTAAATTACATACACACGTGTTTTTGTGTATATTATGTTTTTTAGAAAACAAAACGATTTGTTTCGACCGGTTTTAAATTCAATGTTCTTGACATAATTTAAGGTAATTGACTATACCATTTAAATCATTTAATATGTGTGAAATAAACAATTATTATTAAAAAGAAAAAAAAGAAAAAATAAACTAAAACCACGATTTAATGAAAAAAATAATAAGACAGTTACAAATTACATGTGAAAAACAATAAAATGAGAATATAGATATTTTCTTGTATTTTTTTTGTTTAAGTATGATAGAAAAATGATGTTAAAAATAAAAACATAAATAAACATTACTATTTGTGGTACTATGTCATAAAAAGTGAAAGTATCATTTTTCTTTACATAACATTGGAAAAATAAAAGCACGATTTTTTTTTTTTTTTTTGGTTTTATTTACTATACAAGCCTATTATATAGAGTTGATAAGTTTTGTATGATTTTACATACATTAATATGTACATATGTATGTTTGTACAAAGAGGTATTTTTGTTTTTATACAAATTTAAGAGATTTGTTGTAGAACAAGTTTTCTTGTTAAGCAATACATTTACATATAAAAAATAAAAAATAAAATGGGACCATTATGTAATAAAAATACAAAATTGAAATACTACTGAACTCTATAATGAATAAAAAAAATCAAAATAAATTTCGAGAAAATGTCCAACAGGTCAAATAAAAATTATATTTGAGATTAAAACTGTAGGAAATATAATTATTTTATTATCATATTTAACTCTCATGAATTCATGGTTGTATATGCACTTTATTATAATTTTGTCATATATCATTCAATTACCCTACTAGAAATTTCTTATATTCTATTTTAAATTTTTTTTTAATTTCTGAAATAAAATTGTTATAGATACGTACATTAATTTTTTATAATCACTGAAAAATTCTTTTTGAAAAAAAAAAAATATTATGAATTATTCAGAAAAAATTTTTTTCTAATCAGTAAAACATGCAATTGATAATTTTTTTTTTGTCTATATATTAAATCATATTTTACCGGATTTTACGTATTGTAGTTCGTGACATTTTTTAATCTAAGTTGTAAATATTGTTATGTGAAAACATTTTTTTTTTTTTTTTTTTTTTTTTTAAATTCATTATTCGTGATTAAAACTACCAGACTTAGTACCATACAAATTAAAATAAACGAAAAAATTAAAAAAATTTACAAAATTAGATTAATGATTAATTTCCTAAATATTAAATACTGAAAATACTGTGAAAATCTTATCAACTGTACATGCGTTATAGATATTGAATTTAAAAAAAAAAAAAAAAAAAAAAATGAAAATAAAAATTTAAAACTAATAAAAAATTTATAATTTATAAATAAAAAAAAAGTGCTTTAAAATTATGTTTACTAATTATTTGGGTTATATATGTACATGACTTTCATTAAATTTAAAAATTTCGATTAACAACGCCAATTAATTCAGTACTTTGACAAGGGCTAAAGAAAAATCAAGTTTTGGTCTGTAGGCCATACTTATTGAAAAAAAGAGTAATTGAAAGCAAAAGTTGTTGAGTACTGCTTAATGATTTGAATCAGAATGAAAAATAAAAAAGAAATCGAAATCCAATGAAAAAAGAATAAATTATGTGTGTATAGCTGACTTAAACACCTTCAAATTATTTTGGTAAAATTGAACTATCACGGAAATTGCCTTTATTTTGTATTTTTTTTCTAATTTTGTACTGAGTTTAGGTAATTAGTTAAAATACGAAAAAGAAAATTTAAATCTCTATATACCTACGTCTACATTTCATTTGATTATAAATTGATAGGCTTATAGTGAAGAATTTTGATAAAATATGAGAATTGATTCTTACTTTATTAATTTTTCTTTTAAAACAAGTTTTCAGTTATGTTCAAAAATAATTTTTGAAAATTCTTGGTAATTTTGTATTTAATTTAAACATAAAAAGTACAGAACAATAATAGAGGATTTTGTAGTTTTATTTTCAACTTTATAAAAGTTAATATAACATACACACATCTTTTATTTAATATTAATAAATGTTCATTTGATTAACTTTTAATGTATCTATTTCAATTGTTTGTTTCATAATAATAATTATTATTATTTAATGAGAAAATAATACTGTATTACGTATTTTCATATATTCTGTAATGATCGATATATTTTAATTTATTATTAATAATTTATTTTAATTAATTTTTGTGACGTATTTATGTAATTTTGATTAGAGTAAAACTTTGATAAAACTTACAGATGTTAAATAAGGTACATTCTATCGTTATTTTAACTGAGTCATTTATTATATGGAAGTGATATAAGTCACAAATGTTCAAAAATGAGATTTTCAGATAATTCTCATTGTAAGTATAAAAAATTTGATTTCTTTTTTCTAATTGAGAAATTTCGTAGAAATCAAAAATTTTGGTTTCAGCAGAAATCAATAGAGAATGAGAATGCAAACATATGTATAAAAGACTTAAAATATCCTTAAAGTATAAAAAATGACTGCCACATTTAAAATAAAAATTTAACTTAAAAGTGAAAAAAAAAAAACACTGATAACTTTCAAACATATTTCTATTATTTATACAGGCCTATATGTGCTTTGCCTCTAGTAATAAATAAACGAATATTTTTGTAGTTACAAACAATCAACGTTTTATTATTTAAAAACAAGTTTAGAAAATTTGCTTTTAAATTAATAATTTCGATAATTAATTTTTTTTTTAGAATTTCTAATTTGTTAATAGGAATTACCATTACAATTTTGTCTATTTCATTTTCGTTTTTGTTAGAGAAAGAATTATTAAATATATTTATGAGTTTACATTAATAGATAAGCCATTAAATAAATTGCTACCTTAAATTCGTTTATCAATTCTTAAAAAAATAAAATTTTAAATTTTAAGTTTAAAAGCAACGGTCGTAATTATAACAATTGAAAATATCTATAATTGTAAATACATATGTTCATACATATATGAACTGTTTACATAAAAATTTTATTTATTAAGTAAACAACAATTATTGTATAAAAATTGTTTAATATTTTGTTATTAAAGATTTTCATTTTAAAATTCAATAAAAAAAAAAAAAAACTAGTTTTGTTTAAAATTGACATTAATTATTATTTAAGAATGTACTGTTTGTACATATGTATGTATTTGGTATTTATATTGTCAAGAATTTTGTACATAAGTACGTTTTTGCAACAGATTTTAGATACATGTATAACGTATAGTATATAAACCAAATTTATGTAGTCTATTTAAATGGTTATTTTAAATTATATCATATCATATTATATAATTTTAATTTATTGTAAAATTCCAGTCTTTCTGGAATGTCTGTTAAAAATAAAAAAAAAATCAATTTCAATTTTCAATAAATTCTTTTAACTAATTTCTCAAATTTAATTATAAATAATGAAGGAAATACATTGTATATTTAAATTTTATACCGGATTTCTCTAATTATTTTTATCTGTTTTTTTTTTTCTTCAATATCACAAAGGTATAAAATTAATGAAAATTTTAAAAATCTATTTAAATAAAAATCATTGAAATGTGAATTTTTGCAACGGATGCAAGCAATATACCTACTATAAATAATTTTGTTATTCATTTAAATAACAATCACATTAATGTTTTTCTAATCAATAAATTTTTTTTTTACCTGTAAAGATTTTTTTTTGTGCAATGTTGTAAAATTGCAATTTAAGTTTACTTTCATAGCAATGTTGCTTATTGGGCGTGAATGACCTCTCCTATGTAAATTGCTTCTAAATGTTATTCGTGAAGCATAATTATAAAGTATTTTTATGAACGATGTAGTTGCTAATACATGCATACAAATTATGCAGTTGCATAATATAAAGTCAAATCCGGTTATTCGATTTTTTTTCTCGTTAAAATAAATTATACAAAAAATTTTTTTAACGTATGTGTTTAATTTAGAATATATTTAATAGATTTTGACAAAGTTTACTTTTAACAAACATTTATACATACTTTGTACATTAAATATTTTCACTCCAGATCTTATATGTGTCTTTTTTATTTTCTCATAATTTCTTATAAGAGCATTTCACGAGCAATGTTATCGTAATTCTCATACAGCATAGGACGAACTTTTTAAATATCAATAAACAAAGATGTAAAGTGGTGTACTACTTTTCGTATTTTCCATAAGACCTGTAATGAAAATTTTCCAACTACAAAGTATAGATTTTGTAAAGATTTTTATTCATAAAATTTAAATTTTTGTATGATTATTTAAAAAAATTCTCTTTAAAAATTATTGTCAATAAATTATTTTCAAATCAATTTGTGCTACTGTTTTATATGCATATGCACAATTAAACGCAATTTCTCACGTCTTTTCAATTATAATACAATGTTTGTTTTACTAAATTTTATAATTTATAATCATTTATATAGTATAATAATTAAATTTCATAACAGTATTTAAACAAAAGTTTCATTGTAATTTTTATTTATATATTAAATTTATAACTAAATTTTACAAACATGTTAAATGTGTTGTTTTTTTTTTTTGTTACTGAAATTAAAATGCATTTTTTGCAATTTATAAAAATAAGTATAAAATCTTAGATTTGTACTGGAAAATGTATAATTTTATTTTGAATTTTTTTTTCTTTTTTTAAATGAATTGTAGCTGAATTTCCTTATTTGTTTTTATTTATTTTCTCATTATTTTCATCTGTTTATCAATTTGTTTCGTTTTTTTTTTCTAATTCAAAGTAGCGTGTTATTTTGTGTTGATAGAAACGTGAATAATTGTACTTTTATTTATATAGGTATGTGATTTAAATCACCGTCTAGTTAAAATACTGTGACATGACACGTTACAAATCTCAATTGAAAAAGATATTCATTACAGTTTTATTCATAAATTGGAATTTTAATTGAATTTTATTCCCAGATGTTATATGAAAATATTTAAAATTTTTTTTAAAATAAATTATCATTTTAATATACTTAATATTAACAAAATAAAAATGAATAAAAAAGAAAAACAATCATTTATATGAGAAATAAATTATATACATTTGATAAATGTTACAGCTTATAGCTTGATTATATTTGAATTAATTTATAGTTTTTTTTTTTAAAAGTAATAAATACTATAAGAAAAAATAAAATTAATATTATAAATATAAGTAAAATCCTTTAATAATTAAACTGGTTTTACTAGTAAATATGTATTACATTACATATACATATATACAAGTTAAGTACACAACCATAAAAAGAAGATAAAATTTCTTAAAATGTTTATGTATGTATATGTGCATTTAAAAAATAAATAATATTTCTTCCTCATAAGATACCTTGAATTAAATACATGCATTTTAATATAAGCAAACATCATCTAATATGATCATATATGAAAAATATATTTTTAAAATCAATATTATTATTACATACTTTTTCTATTTTGTTCGTTATTTTATTACATCGTGAAAATTAAATGGATTATATACATAAATACATAGTAATTAATAAATCTGTACATAACATATTAACATATAGGTATTTATAATATATTACCATCAGATATTTTACTACAAAGTACACGTATATTAACGTAAATACGTATATGTATAGGTTTTTCGATGAAAAAAAGATTTTCTCTGTCTACATACTATCATTTAAACCTGTAATGCTGTATGTAAATTTACAAGATGATATTATTTTTCAGATCATATTTATATTTTTATTAAAGTTGATATCAAATTTATTTACATATGATATGTGCATTCATGTATGTACATTAGTGTACATATGTATGTATATGAACATTGAAAAATGAATTACACACTTATCCGTTTATGTATGTTTATAAGTACATAAACATTTCTTTTTTAAATAAGGTCATTGGAAATAAAATTCAATGATAATGATATTATAATATCATAACTTTTGCTATATGTTAATAAAAGTGATGCACGCATACATAACTATGTAAAACACTAAACATATAAATATATTACGTACAATCATATGTAGACTTTGTACTGCTAGTAAATTTTTAATATTTTCGCCGTTAAATTTATGTATGATTGTCACGTTTATTACTTTTATGTTTTGATTTTTAAAATTTATATGAAAAATTCAATGTTAAACATTTGTTTGTTATTATAAAGTTTCAAAGTGATATTCCTTTTAAGCATTTTACAAAATTTTTTAATCAAATATGATAAAATTCAAATTTATTTGTAATCTGAGAATTCATTGCTCAGATACTTATTTATTTACTTTTAAACAATAATATTAAATTTTGAATAATGTATGTATGTACATACATCGTATAAATGTGATCATGCAGATATTGTGCTTATCATTAATTCTTTTGAAATGTTTATTAAAATTTTTCAAATTAATTATTAATTTGCAATTATAGGATTTATAAAGACATACATACATGAATAAAGTAGAATTTTTTAAAGCTGCTATAATTATAGTGTAAAATTCAATGATGCTTTCCATATGAAACTAACAATAATAATCTTGTATTGCTATTTTCATTACAAGTATACGACTATGTGATCATTGGCATTTTCTAGATTCATTTTCTTAAACTTTACATTGAATTATTTCCAAGGACACAAGGTTTACTTGTATACACTGGTATTTAGGATGATACATGGGCATTTTTTGCCCATCTATTTGATTCTTGATTTTGAATCCTTGTATACTCTAGAAATTTGGGCAACTGATGTATATTGCAATAAATATTAAATCTCGTCTGATTTAGAGTTGATGAATTATTTCGGTTATGGAGTTTTTAAAATAAATAGTATTTATTTAAAAGAAAAAAAAAATAAATAAATAAATAGACAGTGATTTATTTAAAATTAATTTTCAAACGTATTAAAATCAATTATTGATATCAAATTTTAAAATTAAATCAAACAATAAAATCGTTATTTTTTCTACAAATTTTTATTACCATTTCATTTACTATATAGAAAATTTTTGTTATCGAAAATTAGATAAATAAATTAACAATAAACAATAAATAAAAAAGAAAATGATTAAATTGTTTTTAAGCTTCTTTTTGGCTTTTAATAATATGAAAAGAAAATAAATTAAAAATTAAGTGAATATAAATGCATGCAGGAAGAATTTATTAATTACATTTCAATGTGATAATGAATATAAAAACAATTTTAATAAAGATTTTTTAAAAGTTATGCATAAAAGTGTGTAATTTTTAATAAAGAAGATTACGTATAATCTACACATAATATATAAATTATTTTTTATATTTGATTTTGGATTACATATTTAAATTTTGTAAAATCCAATTGATATAAAATGGGGTAAGTGTATACAATTTAAAATTATATTTCATATTTATATCTATTTCGTTTTTACTAATTTAATTGTTTACATTTAATTTTTTATTTTTTAAATTTCATTTGAAATTTAGAAAAGCATCATATAATGTTAATGGTTCAACACAAAAAGGTTTTGTTGATATTAAATTGGATCGTAGTAAAAGTTTAGAATTATCACCAACAACAACAGAAAATTTACATCATTCAGTTACATCAATTATTGAAAATGAAAAACCAGAGGCTGGAAAATTTCGTACAATATTACCACAAATTCTTGCTAGTACTGCCAAAAATTTGTTATTATTGGATTTAGGATTATCAATTGCATTTCCAACTATTGTAATACCAGCTTTAAGGGGTATTACAAAAACGAATTATAATGAAACTCTTCATTTTACTGATGTACAAGCATCTTGGTTTGGTAAATAATTTATTAAATGTAAATTGTTTATCATTTATAGTATAAAAAAATAAAAATTGTACTGATCATTTTAGGAAGTATTGCATTCGTTTGTCAACCAATTGGTAGTGTTTTATCTGGCTGGGTATCTGAACCATTGGGACGAAAGAAAGCAATGATTGTTGTAAATATCCCACATATTATTGCATGGATTCTTTTACATTATGCTAATTCATTAGAAGCAATGTATATAGGAGCAATTCTATTAGGATTAGGTGTTGGATTTATGGAAGCTCCAATTATTACTTATGTAGGAGAAATTTGGTATGCAAAATGTATTTTAAATTTTTATCTTTAATTTAATGACGATTTTTTTTCTTCTGTTTTTTAATTAGTCAACCATCGATTCGTGGCATTTTAATATCATGTGCTGGTGTAGCTGTAACTCTTGGTTTATTCATTGTTTATCTTTTGGGATCTGTGACAGACTGGAGAACAGCAGCACTTATTTGCTTATCAGTTCCTTTATTTACTGTTGTTGCTATTTGTTTCGTTCCTGAAACACCGATGTGGTTATTATCAAAAGGACGTTTTAAAGATGCACAAAAATCATTGCAATGGTTACGTGGTTGGGTATCGCCAAAAGGTGTTGAAAAGGAATTTCAAGAAATGTGTCGTTACAGTGAGAATTCAAATAAATGTACACAATGCCAAAAAGCCAATGTTAAATGTGAACATCCACCACCAAATTTATTTCAGAAATTGGGTGAATTAAAAAGAAAAAGAACTTTAAAAGCTTTCTTTCTTGTAATGTCATTATTTGCTATTGGACAATTTAGTGGAATTTTAGCTATGCGACCATTTATGGTTCAAATTTTTAAAGCATATGGAGCACCAATTGATCCTAGCTGGGCTACTGTAGCAATTGGTGTTGTGGCATTATTGGCAAATATATCATGCATGTCTTGTGTTAAAATCATAGGGAAAAGACGTATATGCCTAATTGGATTAGCAGGTTCATTAATATGCTGCGCGGCATTAGCTTCATATGGTACATACGTTTTTCCTTCTGGTTATAATTCATTTGATATAAATGAGGAAGTAAAGGTTAATGAAAGTTATTTTCCATTAATTGTATTTCTATTTCTTGCATTTTGGACAAATGGTGGAGTAACATCAACTCCATGGATGTTATTGAGTGAAGTTTTTCCATTTAAGTAAGTTATTAAACGTTTTAATTTGAATGTAATTTTATATTAATTATTTGAAAATTTGAAATTTTATTTATTAATTGAAAATTTATTTATTAATGTAGGGCACGAGGAATGGCAACAGGAATAACAGCTGCATTAAATTATGTTTTAGGATTTATTACAACAAAAACATATTTAAATTTGGATAAAGGATTAGCTTTGAGTGGTGCCATGTGGTTTTATACTGCTGTAAATGTTATTGGGTAGGGTTATTGAAAATTTTCATATTTTTTCTTTTTATTAAGTTTTTCATTAATTTAATTTTAATTTCATTATTTTAGGATTTTATTTGTATTCTTTTTTATGCCAGAAACTGAAAATCGTACACTTGAAGATATTGAAAATCATTTTTCAGAGAATAGCCGTAAATTAACTGATATAAAGATTAAGAAAATCAGTACAATAAGTGATTCAGTTGATATGAGAAATGGTAATACAAAAATTAATTCAGAATCGTCACATGTTATTAATGTAGGCTGTGATAATAAAGCATACACAGAAAATTAATTTAAATTAATAAGATGTCTTAATTATAAGTTCAAAATTACTTTATTAATTTGGATGTACGCTATAATATTTTGTTTTTAAATTGAATTTTAAAATTGTTTACACGCATGTTATAGATGTTTATAGTTATATACCTATACAATACAATATATGTAGTTCTTAAAAAGTATTTACAAAATAAATTTTTTTTTTTGTTTTAAATTCAAATTTTATTATTTTTCGTATATCATATGTGATTATTATTTTTAGAAAAGAAAAGAAAAAAAAATTTTTTTGTAATTAATTGAAAAACGTATATACGTTTACATTATTTTTAAAAAATTGTCCAAAAAAGAAAACAAAAGAATAAAAAACAAAATCACGTATACGTACACACATATTTAGTGTAACAATTATGCTTAAAAATGTTTGAAACATTTTGCTTGTATCATAGTGTTTTATATTGTATTATTGAAATATTTGTTATGTAATTAATAAAAATTTTATATTAATATTAAATATGTAAGTATAACTTGCATTTTTATTTATATCTTCTTTTTCTTCTTCTTCTTCTATGGCTCTACAGTCCTAAGAAGGAACTTTGCCTCTAAAATACAGCTCCACCACTTTATTCTGTCTCCATCTCTCTATTCCCAGTTTTTCTAGTCCACCAATTTGCTCTTTGGTCTTCCTCTATATCTTGTGCTGTCAATACTTCGTTCTAGGATCTTTAAAATAGGATTATATTTTAAAATAATGTTTACATTTGTGTGTGTTTGTAATTCAGCATCCTTTTCGTTAGCGACAAATTTTTAAAAAACAAAAAAAAATTGATATTTATTTTTGTAACGTATCAAAATTCAAATCAAATTCAAATATTTAAAAGTGTTCCCAGTTCGTGATTTTGTTTCCGTTTTCTTATTTTTCAAGTAATATACTTAAGAGTAAGAAGAAGATAAGAAACAGCTGACCCGATAATCATTCAACTGTGACAAATGTCAAGTCGATTGTTTTTTATTTAATTTAATTTTGTTTTTGTTTGTCTTGTCTTCAATAATCGGTATTGGTAGTAATTTCTAAAAAAATAAGAATTAGTGGATAATTATTAAAGGAGTCACTTTTATAATATTAAAGAATTTTGTTTCGAAAGTTTTCAATTGAGCATAATAAATTGAAATTTAAAATGAATATGCATGGAATGAATCAACCAGGTATCGTACCTGGTGGTATGCCAGTTGTTGGTGTTTCACCTGGAATGATGCAGCAAAGTTCACCTCAACAACCACCACAAATGCAACCTGTAATGGGACCACAACCAATGCAACAGCAGCCACAACCACCGCCACAGCAAATGCAAACTGAAAAAATGGATAATATATCGAAAATAAAAGGTTTCATTGGTCCATTACGTGAATCATTATCTGCGACGTTTAAATCAGCGGCATTAGGTTTACAGCAAAATAACTTAGCAGATAATATGTAAATTCATTATTTTTACTATACTATATGAGTTTCTTGTATGAATAATTTAACATTTTAGGAAAAAAGATAACAACAATGCTCAGGCTAGATTCGATAAACATTTAGAAGAATTTTATTCCATTTGTGATCAAATTGAACTTCATTTGGTAAATTGATTAAAAATATAATTTAAATGTCCTTGTAATGAAATAATTTTTTTCTAAATATATCTTTATAGAAAACATCCATACAATGTATCCAACAATTATCATCATCTCAACATTATTTACCTGGTGCTGTTGCTACAATACGTATGGAACCATTTTTACAACCTGAAACACAAACAAGTGCAATGTCATATCCACAATATTTAGCAACAGTTCGTGCTCATATATCATCAGCTAAAGATATTCATGATACATTGATTAGTGCTGCCCAGAATATTTCTCAAAGTGATTGATAAATATAAAATTTTATCTTTGATTAAAATCGGATAATTTCTATTTTGAAGTAAAATCGTGTATGTATGTATGTATTTCATAAACAAAAAAAAAAAAAAAAGACAAAAAACAAAAAATAAATTATTAAATTTTTCATTTAAAACAACTTAATTGTAAAGATGTAAATTTGATTTTTAATTTAAATGATTTTGTAATTTTAAATTCATTAGATGTTTTTTTTTTCTAATGGGCTTTATTACAAAATGAATAAATTTGATACACATTATTTTGCCAATTTTTTTCTGATTTGGTATTAAGGAGTAATCTTTTGTTTTAGTTCAACTTTATTGTGTTAGAAAGAATATTCGACTTCACTTAGAAAAGACACCATTTTAGGACGAATCAATTTGTTCTCCAAAAATTAATTTATTGTAGTTTATAAGATCATTTTCATTATGAAAACTTAATTACACAAATAAATATATTTTGAGAATTTACATAGTAATAAAATAGATAATATTTGTTTATATAGTTTATTGTTTTATATTTTTCATTCTATAAAATTCTGTGTATTTTATATACAATTATACAAATACTAAAAAGCAATTAATTTGCTTCATTACGTAATTTTGATTATGAAATTTAAATGTTTTTGTGTTTGTTGAAATGTTAAATCGAATGAATTCAATAAATATAATTTAAGTAGAACCTCTAAATCAATATCATCTATATACGTTGGGTTTACGTAAAATATGTGTAAATTCATATAATAAATAAATGATTAGAAAATCTAAAGAAACATTAAACATTTAACTGTTTAGGCGTATGTATATAACCACATAGTTCAATTGAATATCGTTAAAAATTTAAAATTTACTTTAAATAATTTGTGTTATTTTATTTAAATTGGTAATATCCTGTTTTATTTTTAAAATGTTATAAATTTTATGTTAATTTTTCATACAGGGAATTTTTCAAAAATTAATGTCAGTTATTAAATTTAAAAATTTAAATAGAATTTTTCAATTAGAAAAAATTTAAAAATGCCTAAAACAGCAAAACAAAAGAATAAAAAAAAATGTAAAAATATCATACATATAAAAGGATGTAATGTAATTTTAA
Source organism: Anthrax anthrax (assembly GCA_963971155.1). Taxonomy (NCBI): domain Eukaryota; kingdom Metazoa; phylum Arthropoda; class Insecta; order Diptera; family Bombyliidae; genus Anthrax; species Anthrax anthrax. The sequence goes on along the minus strand of OZ020118.1, from coordinate 33,434,499 downwards.
ACAATTTTATTGATATTATCATTTTATTTTATTATTATTATTATTATTATTCGAAAACTTGTATCGTTTAAATGGATATTAAATAATGCCTATGTTTATACGTATAATAGAATAAACATAAACTAACACATCATATTTATTTATGAAAATTTATTTCAAATTTTCTTTTGAGGCTAAAGTTTATAATAGTCGTACGCACATTAAATAGTCATAAATTTGTATTATATTTTATGTGTATAGAAAAACTTGAAAGTTTATAAACATCTACATACGTATTATGATACCTATAAATACTTATGCGGTAAAACTTGTTAAAATTTTATGATATCACAAGTATGTAAAAGTAAAACGATAAAAAAAAAAAGCATATGTACGAATAAATAAACATGCACATATACATAAGTACGTTACATTTTTACTAGTATGTTATTGAATTTGATAATAGAAATGAAAATTAATCATGTAAAAAAAAAAAAACAAAATAAAAAGAAGTTTTCCTTAGGCATACATACATGTGTGGTTATATTAATTGTTTTTCTTTGAATTTTTTGCTTTTCTTTTCCTGTTTTTTTTCCTTTATTTTATTTTTTTTAAAAAGGATATTAAAATATAAATAAATAAACTTTTCCACTTTGCTTTATATAGCACATAAATTAAATTTAAAAAGTTTTTCTTTTTTTTTACGGTTTTTTCGGTTTTATGAAAAATTGAAAATATGTTTTTTATCCTTTGCATTTTTTTTTTTGTTTTGAAAAGAAAATTTCGTAAAATATTTCCAAAATTTTTCTGTATTGCATTTATACACAATGCAAAAGTTTAAAAATTTTTCTTTAACATTTTTTTTTTTTATTAAATAAATTAAAAATGGTTAACGAATTTAAATTATTTTCAAATTATCTCATTTTCATAAAGCACGTTTGTTTTTTTTTGTATGGTTTTTGTTGATATATATCTTGTGGTACACGTTGTACCTAAATTATGAAAAATACATACATATGTATCTCGGATAAAATTTTTTTGGTAAATACCTAGATCCGGTCAGAGGGCTGTGTGAGTCGGTGGGAAAGAAAAGAGGTGCTAGGAACCATTTTTTGGTAGTTAAAAGATTGTGGCGGAAGGGTGGCGATGAATTTGAAAATTTTAATATAGTATTAAGTGTGTAGATAATCGAATATATGTATCTATCTGTATACATATGTATCTACGCAAAACGGATCTCTGATTCATCATCCTCTATTTAAAAAAGAGGTTCTTTTTTATCTTTTTTAGCTTTGTTTTAGTACTAAGTTTAAAGCTGAAAAATATTAATTTTTTTTATCTGTGCGTTGTACACTTTGACAACATAGGCTCTGCTTTTTGGTTATTAGAATAAATAAATCGAACTATTTTTTACCTTGGCCACCTATTTTTACTCTCTTTTCCCCTCTATACTGTCCTCTGTTCAATCATTAAAACACTTAAAAAGTTAAAAATTCACTTTTAACCCCTTCCTCTTCTCCTTCCTTACTCACATTCCACCTAAAAACATTTGTTTAGTGTTGTCTCTTTACCCACCCACTCACACCCCCTCCGACCATGTGTATCTGGTATCTGGAACTATGTAGATATTTACCAATTTTTTAATATATGTGTTAGTTTTTTCTAAAATAACCTTCCTAGTGCTAATTATTTTAATAATTCTATGATTTAATTTAAAAATATGTATGTACATGATCTACCACAATTTGGATTTATTTATTTAAAAAAATAATATTTTTTTTTTATTTAAAAAAAATTCGTTATAAAGAACCAAATCAAATTTTTCATATAGTAAAATTGAAATAGAAAATTATTTATAGAATGGGGTGTCTTATTTAAGCGTATACTTTTAAATGCTTTAAAGTATCTTTAAATATCACGTTTTGTAAGTTTGACAATGATGTAATTTAATCCTGCGAAGAAATAAAATATGTGTAATGGAAAATATTTTAAGGATTAAAACGAAATTGAATGCTTCTATACGCTTTGTTGCATACTTGTGTTTTATACATAGGATTGTATGAAAATTTAAGGTTTATTTATATATTACTTTAAAATAATAAATTTTATGAATTTTTAATATTCACATTTTATATCTATTTTGTTTTTTTTTTTGTATCTTAGTTTTACAAAGGTCAAGTAGTTAATGAAAAGTATATACAACCAAAGATACAACATATATTCCCACATAAAAATTTTTATCAAGGTTCATTTAGTATGTGCGAAGGATTTTAAGTGTATTTTGTATAAATCATGACTATACATTTATTTTATTTTTCAATTAATTTTTATTTTTATTTTGTTTTTGTATTCTTATCATTTTATATATACACATTATATTATATAGGTAAATAAATTTATGTGTGTATAAATGATGACAAAGCCTATTGGGCTTTTTTGTAATGTACGTTTTTTTTTTCTCTTCCACAGCAGTAACACTTAATAACTAGGTATTATGTACTTTTCGGAATGTTATAAACGTCGCATTCATTACAAAAGGGAAATTCTAAAAAAAAAGTAAAAAAGAAACAAAAATAAAGAAAATATCAAAACAAGGAAGAAACTTGTACACATACACATGTATGCATGAATCAATTTATGTACGTCATCCTTAATTTTAAGTGAATTGTTTATGTAACCTAGCTCTTATTTCAAATTGTACTGTGTTAGTCCATAATAATCAATACACGTGTACAACCGACTAATTTTTTTAAAAAAATATTTTCTTAAGGAAATTGGTGTTCATTTCTTCTTGTATAGTGAACCATTTTTGTTTTTTTCAAATTTATGATTTTATTAATATTCTAATACCTGCGTATGTGTGTGTAATTAAAAAACATTTGATGGAAAATGAATACACATATAACGAAAACATGTATTCCAGACATATTAATCATGTATTTAATAAATTTTTTATTGAAAATTCAATGATTTTCCAATTTATATTTTAGGAAAGTCTAGAAATTTTCATTTATACATTGTCAAGAAAAATTATTACATAAAATTACATGATTCAAGATAATTCAAGTATAAAAATTCGATTTTTAAAGCAAGAATCAAGGTTAAAAATGCATGAAAAATAATTTCTATGTATGTACATATATTGTATGTAATGCCTGTATATTATTTTTATTTTTATTATTTTTTTTTTAAATTTAAATATTTACTGGTATTATACGCATATATTTGTTCAATTTTTTCAAGTTAAATTTCTTTTAATATTTGTTTAAATGAAATAAATACCAAATGTGATATTAGTATATTAAATCACAATTTTTGGAGGATATCAATTTTTGGAGGATTCATTTTAAAAGAATTTTTTTTTTTTTTACTTATTCAATTTTTTTTAATGAATTTCTATTTGTCTCTTGATTTTATTGTCCCTGAGGGTTTAATTTGTTATTCAGCAAATTTGTATAAAATGTCCTATCAAATGTCTTTTAAAATAATATCAGAGAAAATTATATTATTAAAGCATTATTATTTTCACTGTTTTAGTATTTATTTTTTTTATTTTATTTTATTAAGTTATTTTCTTTTTATTTTTCAATACTTTCTCTGTTGTGTTATATCAGTTGAAATTTGAGTATGTACATATGTACCTATACTTGTGTATTATTTTTATATTTTAATTGAATATTTACTTATTTGAAGTAATTTTCCAAAATATACATCTAGATAATTAATTAAAATATATTGCCAATGGCTTATTTATTGTATAAATACAAAAATCAAAGATTATAAAATTTAAAAATCTTATAATCAACAAAGCCAGTGTAATGCTAGTATATGGTATATACATATGTATATGATAAAATGTACTGATAAATAAATGTACAGGATGTCCCAGACTTCAACATAAAATGTCTCGTTGCAAAGGGCTAAGCTTCGATTTTTATGTGTGAATCGTTCAAAAGATATGTCCGATTATATACATCATGCAAGTGTCTGAAAATTTTCAAACCCTTGTATCTCAGAAAGGATGAATTAAAGGGGAGGAGGGAGATGGTATAGAACAATTTTTTTTGAACTATACGATAAACCTGCTTTGTGACACCCTGTATATATACATATGTATGTATGTACACATTAATTCATAATAATGAATTGTTTTATTGTTATTTATTTTATAAATTTTATCTTGATTAATTTTATTGTATAGTAAAATTCTATTATGTATAATTTACATGCATACGATATGTATTATTTTTGTATATACCCTACTAATAAGGCTATTTTCAAGGTAGAGGCCAATGTAACAATATTATTATTTAATACATTATATTGATACAAACATTTACACGGTTATATTCTACGTAGCATACATACGTATAAAATACCAAATACAATTAAAGTAATTTGTAATATACACATAAACAGCTCAATTTATAAAACATCAGCAAAAAAGCTTTTTTCACGTTATCCTTGATTAAGATCTACATATATGTATGTACATTAGATTGAAGAATTTTAAATTATTTCTTTCTTATTTTTTGTGTTTTGATTGAAGCAAAAACAAATTTACTGATAATTATTTAAAGAATTTGATTTGATTAAAAAATATCGTTTGTATAAATGAAAATTTGAAAATTGTTATTAATTTAAAATCAGACATAATTCGATAAATTGCTTTTACTGATATTCATAGAGGATATGTGTTAAAAATAATAAAATTTTCCCGCAATTTTTTTTTTACTCACATGTGATTTACATATTACTTTCATGTATATAACACAATATGGCCTACTACTTATAAATGATAAAATGGTAAATGTTGTTATGGCCCTCCGGCATGAATATCTACTATATACTATATATTATAATATACAAAGTTCAAATAACACAATTTCCCAGGTACATACCTGTTGGTTTTATTTAGAATTTTTGTATTCAATATAAATTTTCATATATTACATCTAACAAAAATTTTTTTATATATTTATTACACTGTAATGTACGTGTATAAAAATGAAATTGTGTATATAAATCATGTAAGTGCATATATGTATACGAGTACAATTGTTTTCTAAATATAAAAGACGATATGCGATTGTATTGTTGCGCATATTCACAATTTATGTTTATATATGTATGTATGTACATACAAAATTCATATGTACATTTGTAATTGTTTAATGAAATCGTATAATATATATAATATAAAATTATATGTATTCTAAAATTTTAAATGTATTAAATTTGATTGTATATATATTGACACTAATACAAATACAATTGTAAAACAAAAATGAGATTGTATTGATGAGTTATTATATTAAGAAATGCTGGTATATGTATATGTACGCTTTTCTTTAATAAAAGGATCCTTTTTATTTTAAAGGATTCTTTTTTTCCAGTTTTCATTTTACTCTCAACGGGATATATCGTAAATGTAAAAGAAAAAAAAAATAAAATTAACCAGAATGTGAAAACAAAAAAAAAAAACAAAATTTTTTTTTTTTTTAAAGCAAAATTAAATCTGTTTTATAAAATACATATTTAAAAATGAAAATTTAAAAAAATAAAAATAAAAAAATAATTTTTAAAAATTGCCAAAAACTTTTATATAATTTTAAACAAAATAAAAAAAAGAAAAAAAATTTCTTTTGGTTTAAAATTTGTCGTTGATGAAAAAGAAAACTGAATAGAAAATGAAAATTTAAAAAAATTTAGAAAAATTTAAATTTTAAAATTAAAATAAAAATAAATAAATAATAAGGAAAAAAAATTATAAGTTTTACTATTTCAACTTTTATTAAAAAGAAATAATAATAATAAGGAAAAATTATTTAAAATTTTATCGTTGAAATTCAAAAATTTCAAAATGTAGAAAAAAAATTTCAATGATACAAGTAATGTAAAATTTTAAAATTTCAAAGTTATTTTATTTTAAAAATTATGAACACATAAAAATGAAAATAAAATAAAAAGAAACCTAAAAAAAATCTAATTGAATATGTACGCATGGATATTGTACTTTGCTGTGTAATTTTTTTCTTCAGGTTTTATATTTAGTTGTTGAATTTTTCGTTGATTCTTTTTTTTTTGTCGAAGACTAAGAAGGATGGGTTTTGTTGTTTTTTCTTTTTCTTATTATTATTATTAAGAAGCATATCTTAATAAAGTGATAAATTTCTTTTTTCACTTTTTTTATTTTGTTCATCCGTTCGATTATGACCAGGTGATGTAACTGAATGTTTTTTATACGTTTTTTTTTTCATCTTCTTCAAATACGTTCAATTGTGTTTTTTTTTTTCGAATACTGTTGTTGTTTGTTTTTTTCCTTTCATATACCTTGAAGGAAACTTTTGACGTCAATGTTTTAAATTCTTGGAAATATAAAAAAATAAAAACATTAACTGAAGATACAAATACTATATGTAGGTATGTATAAAGGATATACGTTTTGCTTAAATAAACTAAATAAATAAATTAAATAAAAAAAAAATTAAAAGAACAAGAAAATGGTATAGAAGATAGATTAAATGAATCAGAAGATAAAGTAAAAGATGAATTTGTATATTTTTTGTTTACCTTTTAATTTTTTGTTACCGTTAATATGAAAATGTAATCGTAGAAAATTGAAAACGTGGGCAATATTTTGTTATCCTTTTAAATTAAATTAATTTTTTTTTTACATGTATAAAAAAAATAAATATGAAATTAAATAACAAATTATTTTACTTTCACTTAATTAGATATAAATTTTAATGAAAATGTGATGAATGTGATAATATTAAATTTACAAATTAAATATCAATTTTATAAATATCAATTTTTCGTAAAAATTTTCCTTTTTTTTTATGAAATTCAATATATGCATATACATACATTATACGTACATGGTGCACACATTTTATACATATTAAATATGTATATAAGCATATGTGGCACGTACTATAAAATGATTCAATTTTTTATTTTGTAATTCCTCTTGATGATAAAATGATGAGAATTCAAATGATTGATTTTGATTTAGGATAAAAATTTTATTTTCTTCGTAGTACTTGCTTTAGTGATGATGATGATCATGATATCCCTAAATAAAATAATTTTTTTTCTTTCTCTATACATTTATTTATTTTTATATTTTAAGTTGAATTAAGTCCCTTATGGCCTCTGGATAGACAAATGTACGCTATAATATATCATGATGAATTCAATGCGCAAAAACATAATATAGGATCAAAAACTTTTAACATGATAATCTTATACATCTGTTCAATTGAAAGAAAATGTAATATCATCTGATAAAAATTTACAAAAAATAAAATAAAATAAATAAATAAATAAAAAACTAAAAAAATTATTCAATACAAATACGTATAAATTATATGTATCTAAATTTCCAAAAATCATTCAAGTTATTAACTTTATCTTTGTTATGTGTATGCTTATCAATGATATCAGATCATAATAAGATGATAGCCATAAAAGAAATAAAAAAAATTTTGTACGCACATATGGATACGTACATATCAAGAATACAATAAATTTAATTGAATATGTATACAGTTAAATATAACATAAAATTAATGTTATTTCCCAGATTTTTTCCGTATTGAACAATATATGTAGTTAGATTTTATGAAAATTATTTTATAAATTAAAAATCAAAATACACACATATTCATCTTTAAAAAAAAATAAAAAAAAAAAAAAAACAAAAATGGTTGTAACTTTTTGTTTGTTGCGAAATTGTTTTTATTTATATTTATATTTTTATTTTTTAATTTTATTATATACAAAATGCGTAAAAAGCATGTGTTTAGAAATGAGATTTTTATACTTTATGCAAATCAATCTTTGAATTAGTTCTTTTGTTTTTCTTTTTCTCTTGAATATCTTTTGTAAATGTTGGTTTTTATTTTTATGAAATTTGTGAATAGACAAAATAAAATACATTAAATGAAAAAAAGTTTTATTGTTTGTATAAATGTATGTACAAGAACATGTTTACCACACGATTATTATAGAAGAATTTTTATTGAGGTACTTTATGAGACATATAAATGCACGTGTAAACAAAACAAAAAAAAAAAACCGAATATAAAATATGAAACATATTTAAGCTTCTAAAGTTTTACCTAAAAAAATTTTACTTTTCAAGTTTTATCCTTCACGTATGCGCTACGCAATACAATTTGGATTTAAATATTTTTTAAATAAATTTTTAAATAAAAATACCTTTGTTGTTTTGGGATATAACGACCCGTTTCAATCTTATTGGTTTTTCTTGCATGCACGTACATACATACATATATGTATAAGTACAATATTTGAATTTGTTGACATGTATTATATAATCACACATAAATAAAAAAATGAATTTTAACAATTTCTCTATCTTCAATATTAAAGAAAAACATCAATAATGCATAAACGAAATAAGACAAGAATAAATAAGTAATTTTTCAAAATTAATATGTTTGTCATATATGTACAATGTGTTTTTTGAATTTTAAAATGATAACGTATAAAATATTTGCAATGGAAAAAATATAAATAATAAATCAAAGTAAATTTATGATAATTTAATACGGGTGTTACAATGCAAAAATTGTACTTATACTCACGTACTTGTTCTGTAGTGTGTACAAATCTCCCTGCATACATATACACAATATTACACATGTATGCACCTATTATACATACATATCTTTGGATTACGTTATTTTCCCAAAAAATTAAAATTTAAAGTATTTAAATGTTATTTATTCAAACCAAAAAAATAAAAAGAATTTAAATATATGTACATATAAACATCTTATATAAAAAAAAAATTGTTATCTACATATTTATGTAAATACTAAATTTGCAAATAGACTTTGAAATGTTAAGCAGCTTATAGCTGTTACATATGTAAATGAATAAAAATTTTTTTTTTGGTCTCCTAAAATTTTTGATTTACAATTTTCGTCATTTTTTTTTTTATAGAATACATTATTCTATTATGGTAACGTTTCTTAATTGAATTAAAAAAAAAAAAAAAAGAAAATGAAAAAATTTGAAAAATAGTGCGTATTACAACAGTTTTTATAGTTTTCACTTTACCTCTTAGAATATCGAATTTATTTAACATTTTATTTTTATTAATAAGAATTCTTATTAAAAACTTTTTAACCTTTTTTTGTTTTTTAAATTTTTTATTTTTATTTTTTTGTAATAAGCCTCGTGATGTAAATTCTTAGTTAATATTTATATAAAAGAAATTTTGTTTTTCCACAATTTTATTATAATAACAAATTTTAATTAAAAAACAAAAAATCCTGGAAAAAAAAGAACAGTGAAAAAACATCGAAAAAGCAATACATCTCAAAAACCCTTAAATTTAATTTCCTTTAAGGCATATACAATAACATCGTATATTATTTCTATGCACGTACATAAACACACGTACTTTTTTACTTATGATATATACTTTGTATGTTTACGTACATACATATAAGAGCGTAATTCGTACATAATTTATTACAAAATATAAAAAATTTCTTCTATGTACATATACTTGAATGAAATAAATGAAAAACGAAAAATCTTTACAAAAAAAAAATTTTTTTTTCTTTATTATTTTTAAATTTTTTTTTTTTTTTTCCATATAAGTACATATTTAGCATTTACTTTTAGTACATAATACACAGAAGTAATAATGATTTGAATGTTCAACGTGACTTGTTTTAGTATAAGGGGGAAAAACAAAATTATATAAAAACGTTCTAACACATCAACATAATGTTGTAAGCAAATACGTTTTAAATTCCTTTTTTGTTTTTTTGAGTAAATTTTGCAAATTTATAACGTTTTGTATTACGCTAGAAACAGACATTATTTGTACATACACAGTTTCTCAAATTAATTTTTATTTTTTGTTTTTAAATCAAAATTTGAAAAGGTAATTACGCTATAAAAATCACATATTTCTTTTCTTTTAAGTTTAGAAACAAAAAAAATGTTCGTTTTCATTTAATTTTTTTTTTTCAATTTTTATATTTTAATCATGATTTTGAGCAATTGTAAAAAAATAAAAATAAAATTTTTCTTTTTTTCTAAATTTTATTTACTTATATTACTAATTTAATTTTTTTTTTTTTTTGATTCGTTTCAATTTTCAAATAATAAACGAAAATGATTTATATGACACGCGATTATAATAAATTTTTAATTTTCCAAGGGATTTATTTATTTTTTTTTATTTTTATTTTATTTATTTATTTGTTTATTATTTATTTATTACATCTTTTGTTTTTTTTTTCTAATTTGCTTCAAACAGAAAGTCCTGTATAATAAGACGTGTTATGTATATTTGTGTTTCCTGTTAGATAAATGTAACAGATGTATATACGTACTATAATAAAGTATATACATACATTGAAAATGACTCCTGTTGCGCATCCTTATGTATAAAATGTACCTGTATAAATTTCAATAAATAAAAATAAAAATAAAAATCTTATGTTATATGAACATAAAATATAAATGTGTATGTTGATCATCTACGTATGTATTAACATACATATATCCAATTTATATATACAGGCAACAAAAAGGATTTAAGCTTTTATTTGTAATGTACGTTGTATAACAATTTACAAATACAAATGCACAATTAAATTCGAATACATACGTAAAGAAGTTTTTTCTTAGCATAGTACATTAATAGAGTACAAAAGTAGATTTAATGAAAGCTCATTTTTATCATCGCATTTTTAGGGCTTTGATAATGTTAGTACTTATATCGTGTATGTATATAATATGCTTGATAAAAAGTTCACATAAAAATTATTTGTGTATACGCGCTTTAATATAAGCGCTTTAATTTACTACACAGATTCACACTATAAAATATAATATAAATACAAAAACAAAAAAATATACAACAATTTTTTTAAGGACCTATATAAGGTGTAATTTCTGTATGAAAAATTTATTTTTAGTTGTAGCATCCAGTTTTGCTTTTTCATTATGTCAGGGTAGTTGTTATTGTATAAGAATTTTTTTTTTTTATATGCCATATAATAAGGATAAAATGCAATCAGTTTTGTATTTAAAATGTATGTATACACTTGATTTTTTTATGACGGTTGATAAATTTTATATACATATATAACGTCTTCGTAGTTGAAAATGTATAGTAAATATATAGCTTGTAAAAGATTTGTAATGTAATAATGTAATTTGAGTAAAATATGCTACCAGTTGCTTTAAAAATTTATTATATTTATTTAATACATATACATTACAGATATGAGTATGTATATTGAAAAATGATAAATTTATCATATAAAATTAAATATAAACGAATTTTTTCTTTAAAAGTGTGAAATTAATGTAGCAAAAACAATAAAAAAGATCTAAATAAAATTTTTGATATTAAAAATTAAAAAAAAAAAAATAAACAAATAAATGTGTTAATAAAAAATTGAAGTTAGAAATTTTGAATTTTTACATTTTTTTCATTTTTTTTTTTTTTCAATTCAAATATTAATTTTATAGTGAATTAAAATTTAAATCAAAAATATTCAAGGATTTTACTTTTGTGTTTGGTTTAAAAATGTTGAAATACTTTTTACCACTTTTACTTTTAATTTGAGATAAAATTTTATTTTTCTTTATGTTTATGAATTTTAATCAATAAAAAAAAAAAAAAAAAAACAACGCACACTTGTACTAAAACCAGGTTAATTGTACACACATTTTCGAACCCATTTTTACCCATGTTTTGAGGAAAATAAATATATAAAAAAAAAAAAAAACCGTTTCAAAAGTCCTTCGAGGTCTATAATAAAAAACCTCACAAATAAAATTAAAATAAAAGGAAAATATTTTATTAAAAAAAGAATTTAAAACAAAAAAGAAATTAAATACTAACGGCTACAAAAAAAACGAACTTTTTTTTGTGTTTTTGAATCACATAAAAAAAAAACAAAAAATATTCACAACATAAAAGAGTGTACCTTAAAATTTGTATGCAAACCAGACACGATTGTATCAAAGGCACGTATATTATGCGTGTATGTATGTATTACAAATGAAAATTATTTTTCACATTAAGACGTGAAAAATGAGAAAAAATAATAAAAAAAAAGGATGCAAAGAAATAAAATTGTGTGATAAAAAAAAAAAAAAAAAAATGAAAAAGCATCTAAAAAAGTTTTATTTTTCCATTAATTTTAACTTTCATTTAATCTTCGTTTTAGCTTTTTTTTTATCTAAGTGTAATTCATAGTCGTGTAATAAAAAAAATTTTCTTTTTTACTTTCATTTCTTTATTAATTTCTTTTCTTTTTGTTTTAGTTTTACATGGATAGAGAAAAGCAAAACAAAAAACCAAAACAAAAATCAAATTATATTCGACTTTATATTTCCACCTAATTAGTGCAAAATAAACTGTACATTATTATTTTGTATATAATTTTTCTTCTTTTTATGAGAGTTTTTTTCGTTTGTTTAATAACAAATTATTCATTTATTTCAGTATTATATGTTTAAGTCTTTATTTTACTTTAAAAAAAAATTTAATTTTTTATTTATTTTTATTTTTCAAATTTTTTTTTGATTTAATTTTCATTTAACACTTTTTCAATTAAATTTTACTCTACTGAATTAATATTATACACGTGTATTTACGTATTAATTTCATTTGAAAAAAAAAAAAAAATCTATCGACAACAAAATATTTCTTTTTATCATAAATTTTATCATGTTATATAAGATGAAAATGTTTTTTAAACGATACTCGTTATATGAATTTTAATTTTTAAATAAATTATTTGAATTTAAAATATTTTTTAAAATTTATTCTAGAAAAATTATTTATAATTTTCTTTTTTAAGAAATTAATCACTTAATTTTGTACTTATAATCAAGTATAAATTCATTAAAAATAAATTTTTTCAAATTATATTTAAAATGTTTTAAGATTTAATTGGATTAAGATGATAGATATTAAAGTCGATAATGCATTTTTTTTTTTTATTATTTAAATTTATATCTTATGGCTAAATTATAAAATGTAAACTAAAAACTTGAACAAATTATTCATAAGAAATGAAAAACAAAATAAAAAAAAAGGAATTATAACAATCTACTTACAAGTTTTATAAGGGTTTTAATCTAAATATTTTCAAAAATTTGAATAAATAAAATCAAATTTTTTCAATTTAAACCCTTATTCATTTAATTGACCTAGTTTAGGATACAAAAAATCAAAGTATTATCAATAAAAAAGAAAATAGAGATAGATAGAAAAAAATAAATAAATAAATTGATAACATTAAAATCTTTTAAATTTGTGAAAAATCTTTTAAGGATATTATGTACATGAATTTAAAAAAAAAAAAAAAAAAAAAAAAAAATGTATCATTCCACATTATTTATATAGACTTGATGGTAATGAGGTATTTGTAAATACTTTTAGATGATTTTCAAATGAACTTGACTTTTTCTTGTCAAATTAAGTGTTCGATTTCCTTGACATATTTCTTTTTTTTTGTTTTTTGATTTAACACAGAATTTCAATTATGTCTGATTTAGAAAAAAAAAAAAAAAAAATGTAAACACATGTATTTGTTTTTTAATATTTGCATTTGATACGTATGTTGATGTACAAGTAAACAAATTTTTTAGCTTTTCCATAATATCTACATTGCTTAACATTTTCAATGCGACTTTATAATTGAGAAGGGTAAAGTGTGAAGTTTATTTCACATGAATTTTAGTTGAAATAAAATCAAAAAATTCTTCTAGATTATTTCTATCGTATTTTTAAGAAAAATAAAGGATTAAGTAAAAATGTGAAAAAAAACACATTATAAAATAATGACGCATGAAATCCTTCTAAATTTGCATACATTATTATGATTACAATAATAACAATTTAATATGTAATATCAGCTTACAATTACCATATTATATGCGAATGTACATTCATATATGTATGTACATATGCACAATAAAAGAAAATAAAAAAATAATTATTTTTCACTTACATATATTTCATATTGAATACACATACATATATACCGTATGTCTCGTATATGTGTTTATGTAAGTACATATTATAAAATTTTTAAATAAAATCAACTATACATACATATAAAGTATACTCATACTTGCCTATACATGTGAACAAAATCTAAAAAAGGCCCTTGTAAAAGTTAGGAATTTAAAATTTTTATTTTATGTAAATTGAATATATATATTTGTATGTGTGTTAATATTTTTAAACGTAAACAACAACAAAAATGATTATAATATAATAATGGAAATGTTACAGAGCTTAAATTGACGTAGTAAAATGAAGAAAATAAGCTTTTTCAATTTCTGTTGTATGCTTAGTCCTTGTTTTGTTTAGGCTGAAAATGGTACAATACTATATACATACACATGTACATATTATATAAAATGAAAGGTGTAAAGAATATAACTATATATACATACGTATATGATGTACATATGTATAATGAATTTATGTACGTGTTGATTCTAATTGTAGATATGTATATATACATACATACATATATGTATAGTGTATACATACATATGTAGGTGTATAAATATATTAATTTCTATATGTATATTTTGAATGGTGTACGTATGCACTACATATATGGGAATAGATATCCTGTTTATTTCATTTTCCTTTTTCATAGAAAGTACATTCATATTTAATTTATATAATATTCTTGTACGTATGGTATACATACAAGTAAAAACTGACTTTCCGACTTGATGCGTATTATTTTTGTGGTATATTTCAAAATTTGTTCTCTTTTATTTTATTCAACATTAATCCTGACAAAAACGAAAAAGACAAAAACGAAATTTTCTTATTAAATTTATTTATTTTTTGTATGCATAAACATCATTTTAAATGGTTTTGTTTCCTCTGTTATTTTATTCTTAAGAAAGGACATGAATGCATGTGTACATGTTTAGATATATGTGTAATAAAGATACGTTGGATAACTCTCTTGCGAATACCAGAATAGAAAATATATGTATGTATATATTAAGTGATAGTATACAATAAAATGTAATCTTCATTATATTGTCACGTAAATTTTTAAAAAGATAAAAAAAATGTATTTGTTATACACACCTGTAAGTAAAGTACATGCATGTATGTACTATCAGATACTATGTATATAGTAAAAATTTGAAAAAATATTCTACGCAAGGTGTTTCATTTGATTTATTTTTGTTTTCAGTTTTCATAAAATTCAAATTCAAATAATTGAATAACCAAATCATAATCGTAAAAATCTAAATCATTGTTCATTGTTCTTCTGTAGTACATAATTTAAATAAGTAAATATATAAATACATAAAATAACAAAAAAAACAAAAAAAAAAAAAAATTTGTCAGTCTTGATGAAATTTTTTGAGTAGTAATTATATTTCAAACACCTTGTATACATGTGTATGTACAGGTACACGTAAACCAAATGCTTAAAGTACACATAGTAATTGTTACACGTTTATGCAGTATATAAAAATTTTTTTTAAAGTGCTGTATTTTACATGTCCTATATGTACGTGAATAAAATACAATGTCCTTCGAGATTCGGTAATTACACTGTTTCTTATTCTCGTTTGGAATTAATCCTTTTATCCTTTACTTTTCTTTTATTTTCGAGTTAAATAATCTTTATATATTTAGGTTTAATAGGAAAATACAGAAAAAAGGAAAGTCGAAATGGAAAGGGTCCTCAACCGTTTTATGTTGATGTACAAAAAAAACACAAAAAGTAGGAATTTATGTACAATCTTATTTTTCAGTTAATCATGCATAAGAATAAATTTCACCTGATAGTTAATAAGCAAAACCATAAAGAGAGTCTTTTGCTTTTTAATGCACGTATACATATTTGAAAAAGCGAAATAATAAACACGCTTTCATTTTCCGAAAAAGAAAAAAAAAAACGTAAAAAGGGGAAACCGAAAAATTGCTTGAATTTAATGAAAATTTTAAAAATTGGTTTCCATATAATTATAGTGATATTATATATAAACATTGTAATGTTCGTGTGTAATCACAAAAATTTCTTTCTTAATGTACTGGATTGTACTATTGCATATGCAAAATATTTTCAAAATATTGTATAGATTGTATTGAGCATTTTGAGATTGTATTAAGCATCAACTTGATTTTTTTTTTATGATTTTCAATTTTTGTTTTGTCCTTTTTTGGCAATGTTAAAATACATACAAAAAAGATACATAGATACATTTTAATATTTGATATAAAATATCTGAAATTTTTAAAAGTATCTGAATTCGGTTTAAATACAGAATTAAATTTGTAATATTTTATCAAATTTAATTTAATGTGACGCGACACTCCTACATAATAATCTGGAAGTATTGATACAGTATTTCATTTTTATTTCATTAATTAGAAAAAACAAAATAGCTAAATTCCTTGGGAATTTTTTTTTTTTTTCAATATATTTATATTTCTTCAACCGGACGTTTTCTGTATAATTGAAATAGTCGTATATCCTTTTTGCTGATATTGTTCAATCAATTATGTTGTATACTTTACATATAGTATTTTTCTTAATTATTGTTATAATTATAAATTTATTAATGATATCGATTAAATGACGAAAAAAAAATAATTAAAAATTGATTGTACTAATGGTAATATGTATATATTTCATTAATAATTTATTTTTGATTATTTTCTAATAGAAAATATATACAATAAGTATAATTTGATTTATTGTAAATGCAAGGATAAATTATTATCTAATTTATATCTACCATAATTCATAATGTATGTACATATAATATGTAAATTTATTTATTTATTTGATTATACCTACATATTTATTATTGTTTATTTAGGTTTTGTTGATTTTATATTTTTGATAAAATATACATATGAATTATAATACTTGTATGTTTACTGTCTGAATGTTATTAGATACGTACATATGTAATTAAATATGTACATACATGTATGTATGTATTCACATTTCAAAAAGATAAGGTCTAACATTTGTAAATACATATGCTTATACACATTGACTTGTCATAAAATAATGTATAATTTGTTGTTTAATTATGTTTTACATATATTTGTGGTTTTTGTGTATACATACATACATATATACGAGTATATACATTAATCATTTAACATATACAGATTTCATTGTTAATTATGGGAAATAATCATGAATTAAAGCAAAAATTCTTGTTAACATAAACAAATTCAAGTAAATACAATGTATGTATGTATGTACATACTTTTTAAATTTATTTTTATTTGTCAAGGAAGTCATTATGTACGTGTTTATATAAATAAAAAACAAAAGAGCTTCGTAAACAAGATCCTAAAATTATCCCATATTTTTTTTCTAAAAAATAAATATCGTCTTTTTCAAATGAATTTATAATTGGGTTTTTGGATAAAAGCTAATTAATAAAGATTTGATTTATATTTTTACAAATTCAAAAATTGAAAATAAATTTTCAAGAAAAATTAGATATATGTATATACGTGTGCATGAAAATGTCTAAATTTTAATATCTTATTTATTTTGTATTTAAATTTGAAATGAGAAAAACAAATAGGTTCATACAAGTGTAAGTATGTCAAGGTAACACTTTTTTTTTTAAATTTATCAAAAAAAAAAAAAAAAAAAAAAAAAAACAAATATTAATTAAAAGGGGTTTTAAATTTACTTATGGTAGGGAAAAATGACTTTTCGCAAGGACTTATCGTTGTTTTTTTTTTTTTTTTTTCATTTTAATTCTTTTTATTCTACAATGTCACACATTAATTTATATTACATTTCGAAAGACTTAATATTTATAAAAGAAAATAAGAAAGCCTAAAAAAATACAAATTTTGGATTAAAATTAACAATTTTCTTCTTGTTTTGGAAATTCATGAAAATTAAAATAATTTCATAATAATTCAGCATAATTTTATTATTGCCATGACGTAATGAAATGATAATGGTGGAAATAATGATATTTATGTTTTTTTCGCATAAGTAAAAAATTAAAATTTTATAAATATTTTGAAATGTGTATACAAAACAACCTTGTTTTGTTTTTTTTTTTTGTTTTCAAATTTATATATAATGAAATATTTTTTTCTTATTTCATTAATTTATAAAATCATACATAATTGAATCTTGTATTATTTAACGTATACGTTAATTTAATATTTTTATCTGTTAATGAATGGTTTTAACTTGTTTTCATTTTTCTATGTACATATTAAAGGCATAAAATACAAAAATTTATTACGTTATTGTACACATGTACTTGTACATATGTATATAAATTACATAAACAAAATATAAAAAGAAAAAAAAAATAACATTTATATTTTTGTAAGCTTTTTTAGGACTTTCTAATAAATTATGTATTATTTATTTGAAAGAGAAAAAACAAAATATTCCTGTTGGTAAAATGTGTGACGTCAAACATCAAAAACATATTTTCTTCTGAGTTACACGTACATACATACATGCAGATATATTATTTATATATGTATGATTCATATAACATGCGTACATACACATCATTTTTAATATATAAAAAAATTTTGTATGAGTTTGTAATCGTGATGTATATACACAAATAAACAGATACAATCAAATTTCGTTAACATTAAAAAATAATTTGTGAAATTTGTATAGCTACGAGTATATACAGAAAAATAAAACGAGCAAAACAAATAATACACTATACAAAATTATTTCGTTTACGTACATTTATACATGTATACTTACATGTTGTATTATTTTTATAATTTGTTTGTGTAATATTAAAATACATACATACATATGTATGAATTAAAATATGAATATAATCAATGTTAAATTATTAGAATTATTATTTGGTTCTATAATTTAATTTTTATTTATAATAATTAAAATTAATTTCATTTTGAGATATTTTGTGGTGAAAATGTTTTCCATTTATTAAACAAATTTTATTAATAAATGAATTTACATATTTATAAAATTTTTAAAATAAAAAAAAAAATAATAATAATTATTTATTTCAATTTTCTTATAAATTATTCATTTAATATATTTATTAATACTGTACATGAATAAAAAATTAAATTTTATTCCATTAAAAATATATATAGGAAAATTTAATAAATTTTTGATTCTATTCAGTCAAAAAAAAAAAAAAAACAAAAAAAAAGATTATGAAAATTTATTGAATATTTAATAAACATTTACATATACATACATATGTATATTTATTAATTTTTATGTAGTAGATACTACACACAAATAACAAAAAATGCCAAAAAAAAAAAAAAAACCAACAATATTTCAAACACAAAATTTATCGTATTTATCCTCTAAACAATTTGTCAATCATGAAAATTTAATTTTCCAAGAGGAAAAAAGAAAATGAATAAATAATACATACTTATTATATGTACATACAATATTTTTATAATTTTTTTGGCAGTTGAAATAGATACATACATATGTATGTATGAATATATGAAAAACGAAAATTCAATTTAATATGAAAAAATAAAAACGTAAGCGCCCCTCTTCTGTAATATACATATTTATATAAATACGAATATGTATACGTATTTGAAGTCGTCATCGTTTTCATTTGAAAATTTTGTATGTCATAATTGTACATTATGTATGTATGGAATAGTTAATGCCCTTACATTAATGTACATATATACATAGATGTGATTACAAATTGATGCTATTCAAAAGAGAATTTATCAATTCATCGTGATTTTTTTTCCAACTACTTAACCTTTTAATTTGTAATTTACATACATACATACATATGTTCGTGTATAAATCAAACCATACATTTAAATATACTTTACGTAATCAAATATGCTTGTATGTACATACATACAGATGTGAGATGATTTATTTCAATGGGATTAAGGATATGTAAGTTTAAGCAAGTTTAAGTTATATAGATGTACATGTATGTCTTGTACATTATAATAATAAAGCTAAGATTATTTTCATTTATTGTATAAGAAAAAGGATGTACATACTTATATGTACTTACATAAATGAAAAGGACTTTTTTTTTTTATTATAATGCTTAAATTATTGCACACTAGATTTTCAGTTGCTTAGATGATTTTAATACGACTTTGATGTTTGTGATCAATTATTATACAACAATTTATTTATTCTTCTGATTAATTATAGATTTCCTTCAACTAAATTTAGATAAGGTTTTAATTACTTTTTGCAATGAACACAAGAAAATGAAATTTAATTATCTCATTAATTTTATAAATAAAGAGATAGAATTGCAAATACATAAATATTTTACATACTAGAATTGTTATTATGTTGTTAGATTGAAATAAAAAATATACAATGTAATATTTTTGTTTTTCATTTTGCTTGTACAATTTAGATGTGTATTTTTGTCTGTAATTTTTGATTTTTATGTGTATTTAGATGTGTTATTATAGTGGGTGTGTACATGAATTTAAATTATTTATATTCTACTATTTTCAATATTTCATGATTATTTTCCGATTTGAGTAATACGAGTATATTTTATTTGAAAAAATTTTTATTATTAGATTGAGTAAATGCGAATTATTCGATAATAAAATTTTATGATAATTTGAAATTAATTAATGTCAGTATGTAAATAAAATATAACGTAATAAAGAACTATATTGTATATTAATGTATACATGTAGGTGTAAATTTCGAATTTTGCAACAAGTTAGAAATTCTGCAATAAATATTATTTATTTATTTTTCAAACATACATATATACATACATATGTATTTACATGTACAATACACATTCTTATATAATTATAACTTATGTTCAGAATATATGAACATAATATATATAGGAATAAATATGTATGCATAATTTAATTTAAACCGATAAGAATGATAACACAACGATGATAATGTTTCTATACAAATGTGTATGTACATAGTACATACTTGCATGTTTTTCATATGATTTGCATATCATATGTCGTATAATTACATTGTAGATACGAGGATGCTCATATACATATACCACTTGTATGAATCTGATACAGTGCTTAAATAAACAGATATTTATATTGATTTATGCACGCAAATTTATTACCAGAATAAATATTATAACATGACATGCATTTATACGTACATATTATATATAATATATGTACGCAAAATATATTGATAATTTGTACATACATGCAAATGTACCGACTTGTTTACGCACATATGTTTGTGGAATATTTTTTTAAGCACATATATACGAATGATTTTATTAAAAAGTTTATCTGTACATAATGTGTGTACATACGATAATTGATATATGATGATGATACTTTAAATATGTTCCATGTGCTATGAGAATCCTCTTATATGATGCCAATTTTGTATGCACATATTTACATGTATGTATACGTATAAAATGATATGAAATAATAAATATGTACATACATATGCACACTGTAATACGATTGTGAGCAACAAGGATATTCCTAATTTAATCAACTTATTTATTATACTCCCAGAAGCTTTTTCACATATTATTGGTTCACTGGATATACGTATATGTATGTATATATGCATGCACATCAATTTACAAAACTGAATAAGAAAAAAAAAATAGCAAGCAAAAATATTTTAGTCTTTACTTTTTATTTGAACTCATTTTATATGCACACATGTTAAAAATATAAGGGTATGGAGTATGGATGTATTGTGAATAATTTAAAAATGAACACGTATGTATGCACGGGCAAATAACTCATTAAATAGCATTAACATTTTATTGCATATTGGATTCAATATTACGAAAAAAAAATCGATAAACGAAAAAAGAAAAAAACGAAAAAATTCCAAAATGAATTTATAAGCACTCAGAAAGTCATTATTATTTCAATATGGAAATTTTGATAATGAATTTTTAATTTCATACATCAAAGAATGCAATTCAAAGTATGGTAATCTCCATGGACAATCGGTAATAAAAAAAAAAAAAAAAATAGTTAAAAAATAACAAGTTAGAATGAAATATATAACAGAAAGTATTTATTCTGTTTTTTAAATACATTTTCTCAATTTGATCCTTATATTCTCGTATTACCATCAATAAACATTATTTACAATTTGCCAAATTTTAAATTAAGTTTTTTTTTTTTTATCTCTGAAATATTTTGCATGTGTATGTGTGTTTTATTCGAAAAACAGTTATATTCAGAAAAAAATCAATAAAATATGTTTATATTTAAAATGATGAATAAGTACAGACTAATGAATATATTTGAATGTAAGAAATGGTAATTTTTAATTTGGGCATTTTCACAAAATGAAAAAGCTAAGAAAAATAAGAATTATTTAAGAATAATTATTAACTAATATTTAATTAAGTTCTAGAGAATGAAATATAGCTCGAGTTACTGTTCTTCCTTTTTTTTTTTGATTTAAATAAATATGAATATAAATATTTAAATTTTCTTTTTTAAACTTGAAAAATAAAACTTTTACTCATCAACAAACTAATCAAAAAGTAAACCTTTCTTATATGATATGCTAAAAATTTATTTTTTTTTTCAAAAAATTTATAAATTTTAATTTTCTACATTTTGATTTTTCATCTCTGTATCTTTTTCATTATTATATATAGATGATAATAAGAAATGTTGAAAATTACAAAATAATAACAAAATTGAATTGTTAATTTCAAGGACGACGTGATATAAAAAAACAAAAACAAAAAAATGTAAATGAAAGCAGTTTTAAATAAAAGTAGAAATTTAATAAGAACTTAATTTTTCAAAATGTATATAAGGTAAAAAAAAAAAAAAAATAATGAGAAAAGTGCTAAATTAATAAAAGAAAAAAGTAAACAAAAATTTAAATTTTAAAGTAAAAACAGTCACAACAACCTTAAGAAAAAAATTCATTAAATTTTCGAAAGTTTTTTTTTTTGTTTTTTTTTTTTTTTTTTAATTTACAAGAAAAGAAATACGTAGTAAATCGTATCTTTTAATTAAAATGTTATTTTGAAGCCGGCCTCCCGAGGGGGTTGAAACGTAATAAAAGTATTTTATACAAATGAATGAAGACATATTGTTTAATTACATGATGTATGTGTTACAAAAAAAAGGAAAAAATAAAATTAAATGTTACATATGACATAAAACTAATTTTTAGTATAACAAAAAAAAAAAAAAAAAAAAATAATAATACCAATAACAACAAAAACAACAACAAATGAAAATAAACAAAAAATAATTCGAAAAGTAAAAGAAAAGTGTAAATGAAATTTGTGTTTAATTAAGAAACTTTTTATTTCTCGTTCTCAATTTATATATAATTTCGTTTTTGTTATTTCTTAGAAAAAACCAAAAGTAATTAATTTATAACAAAGACATATTATTCATTCGTATTACCAGCTCACATTATTATTTTCTTAATATAAAAGTTAGATAAAATTAAATGTATATAAATGAAGCGTAAAAAACTAAAGAAAATTGTTCTATTGTTTCATTATGAACTATCACATATGTATGTGTGTGTGTGAATAATGATTGGATCATAAATATATGAAAATTAAAATATGCTGATGTGAATAAAATATTTAAAAAAATTAATAATAAAATAAATTACGTGAAAATTAATTAAAATAATAATAAAAAAAGATCTCTTATATGTTTAAAGCAAATAAATTTGTTTTTTTTTTTTTAAATTTTAAATGTTTTAAATGATATTATTAAATGTAGATATATTACGAATAAATGTTGAGCCCAAAAATGCAACGTTCCGTTCGTGTGAACGATAGTCAACTGTTAATGTTATCGGATCGTGCACAATATGATCACTCTATGGTAAGTAATTAAATGAAATTTATCGAATATAATCAATTTTATTTACATTAATTTTAATAAAAATTCTATTTCAAATAAATTTATGTTATAATTCAGGTTTTAATTGAGTTATCTAACATTACAAGATAATGTAATTATTGTAAACGTTTTTAAATATGTTAAATTTAAATGAACCAAAAAAAACAAAAAAAAAACTGATAAAACAGTAAGTTTTGAAAAATATGATTAAAATCTAAACAAAATAAAAACATTTTGCATGTTGTTTAAAAGCGTTTTACATTTTTAATTGATTTTTATCAAAGTTTCAAAGAGATTTCATGAATCTTTAATTGAATTATACTAGATTTTAGATTTTTAGACAGAAACAATAATTTACACATAATTCGATATTTATTTTATTTCCTGAATTTGACTTGAATTCATTTCGGAAATACTTTGTATAATTAAATATGTATACTAGATTTTCAACAAAATTATACGTATTTATGTATGTACATTTTAATGCCTTTTATTCATTTAACATAGTAATACAAAAATTGGATTATTTAAATTCCTTTTAAAACTTTTATGTATTAAAAATGGATTAAAAATTATATGAGCAACCTGTTGAAAAAAAAAATTTTTTTTAAATTCGAATATTTCATACAGAATAAATTATAACGAACTAAGAGATTTAAATGCTTTTCAAAAAAATTAATTTTTTTGTTCACTTTATTCAAATGGTATATTATTTTACTATATTTTATCTTTATTAATTTTGAATACTTTTTTTTTTTTTTTGAATTTAATTTCTGAAAGTTTTTGCACGTGGAGGGAAACATACATAAATTTAAAAAACAAAAAACAACTCATGTACATATACTCGTATCTGTATGTATGTATGTTTACATGTAGCTGTTTAAGTTTCATTCTTGATAAATTTAAATTTTATTTTTTTATAACAAAAAAAATTTTTAATATAAAGTCATTTAAAAAACTTTTATTGTATCGGGTATTCTACACATAATGTACTGTATCTATATATTTATTTTTGAAAAAATTTAATACTTAAATAATTTTCATTTAATACGTATACATATGAAAAATATACAAATACAAGATACAAATAGATGTTATTTTAATTTTGTAGAATAGAATTATTAAAGATCTTGTTCATTGAATAATTTATGGAGTATTTATAATTTCTATTTTTAATATGTGTTAATAGAAATTTGTTAATATATAAATCAAATTCCGTATTTACTCAATTGAATAAATAACAGAGAAAACAGAAAAAAAAATAAACTCTATTAAATCAATAAAAATAATCAAAAATAAATTTTTTCATATCCTATTTTCTATTTATAAAAAAAAAAATGTATACATGTAACGAGTACCTAAATACATGTATACAGATTTTGATATGAACGTAACATATAATTTACAGATTTGAGTGTAATAAAGTGTGTGTAAAAATTGATTGAGTGGAATCATAAAATAAAATAAAAAATTGTTTTCACATACTTGAATGAAAATTAAATTTGATTGATTTGAACAATGTTCGGAAAAAATTATACCGTAAAATTATCATCGAAAATAACATAATGTATGTACATAGATTTTGATTTTATTATTTACCTATTTTACATTTTTGTTTTTTATTTGCTTTTCCTTTTTTTTCTGTTATTTTTACATTTCATTTGTTTTTCCAAAAAAAAGAAAATTGAAACAAGGGAGAAATATTATTGTAGAAAAATGATTTTTAATACATTTCCATTTATTTTGTGTTACAAATATGATAAATATTATTTCAGTATTATCTACATACATATATGATATAATAATACAATACAATTACGTGTGAAGAAAATTCTCTGTTTCGAAGTACATTAATTTTTTTACTGTTCATCAAGATGAACTTGACTTGATTCACAGTTGTAGGATTAAGTATAAGTACATACGCATATTTCTTCAATTTTCGATTACTTATTTTTTGCTATCTAACATCCTGAAAACGATTACATATCTATAACTATAAGTACAATGTTTTATAGTGATGGGTGCTTAGTATGTATTTGGAAATTTTTCTACAAAAAAAAAAAAAAAGAAGAAACACTTAATTAAATAACAAGTTAAAATGAAATACCCTGTAAATACATACAAGTCTGGAATATTTGTTGAA
Source organism: Anthrax anthrax (assembly GCA_963971155.1). NCBI lineage: Eukaryota > Metazoa > Arthropoda > Insecta > Diptera > Bombyliidae > Anthrax > Anthrax anthrax. The sequence continues at coordinate 33,408,487 of OZ020118.1, read as the reverse complement.
ATCCTCCTATATTTCATGTCAAAATATAAGATCCTTAATTTTATTTTCAAGTATACGTAAATAAACCGTGTGTGAAATAATACATCAAATAATTGTTCATAGCATTAGAATAGAGTAAGAACGTGTACCCATCTACGTGGTAGTGTTATTTTACTAGGATATAATGCGGATATTTTCATTATACGTGCCAGGAAAAAAATAGCTTTCTAACATTTCCTTATTTTCATATTTCAGTTTGTTTTTTGTTTGTTTATTTTCTTTTTACTCTTTTTACTTTATTCAAATAAATTGCCATAATCAAAATTTAAGTATTGTCTGGATACTAAAAAATTAAGAAAAATATGTGGCAATATTCATACACATGAGTAGTAAATATTTACATACACACATGTATCACAATTATCTTGGAATAGAAATAAAAAATTTGAAATATATATTTTTGTGTAATTATAAAAGAAATTTATCTTATAAATTAATTTAATTGAATATTAAAAGTTATTCTTTTGTTTAAATTCATATAACCAGCATTTATAAATTTTTACAAGTCTTTTGGGATATAATAAACAAAAATAGGAAATCTGTTTTATTATCGGATGTTAATAACATTGGATGATGATTTCATGAAGTTCTTAAGTTTTCCTTTTCTTGGAAAAAAGAAAAATTTGTTTTGATTTCTAAAAGATTTTATCATTCTAATGAACTAATTAAAATTTTAATTCTTTCCTTTCAATAAAAAAAAAAAAATAAAAAAATAAAAATAAGAATTTGTAAATTATTACAGGAAAAGGTTTTAATTTCATTGATTCAAACAAATAAATTACATTTAATCAATTTTTTCCAATTTGAACGGTTCATAAGTTACATTTGTATTATGATGTCTTTTTTAGCATTACATGTACATATGTTTGTGTGTGATTGTGTGTGACCAATTAAAATCAATAAGTAGATACAATAAGAGCATTAAAAGTTTTTTAAAACAGTTTTTTTGTTGTTGTTTTACTGACAATGTATGGCAAAAAAATGTTTAAATAAATAAGACGAAGATAAAATTAAAGATCTTATGAGAAACACTAATAAGTATTTGAAATTTAAGTTGATAATTAAAGAGGAATACTTATAGAAATTAAATTTTTTTTTTTATCTGTATTACATTTCAAAGAATATTTTTTCTTTTGAATGATTTTTTTTTTTTATTTAAACATGAAAAGAAAAACCATTATACCATAATTAAATTCATTCTCTTAGCAACACAATTTAATACTATGAAAATAAATATTTTTTATATTTATTAATTTATATATAATATTTTGTTGATTATAATGATGTCAAGCAATTAAATCTTCAAGAAAATTTTCATGAAAAATTGAAAAAACAAAATATATAAAGTAAATAAACAAATAAATAAATGAATGAATTTTTCATTAAAGTGATTTAATAGAGATACTTATAAATACATACATACGTATATGTAGTATTACAATGTATAAAATTTTCTTTGGTATAACATTACAAATGAAAGTAATAATCTTTTTGTACACAAATTTGTGTATATAACACAGATTTATTCTAAGGATATATTTTCACTTTTTATCTATTTAATATAATTATTATTATTTTCTCATAAATTTATAGATATTCAATATAAATACAAATGTGTGTATATTTATGTAATCTATGCGTTATCATCACAGTAAGAGAAAAAAAAATTTTTTTTTTCTTATTTCTTTTTCCTCTTGAATTTTCTGATGAAAATATTATAATATAGTGGAGAGAAAAAAGTGATATTTATTTCTTAAAAAAAAGAAAAACAAAATGCAAATATGGCAGTGAGAATATAGTACAAATTAAAGATAAAAATACTACAAGGATTTTCATGTAGAAATATTGTGTTGATATTTATACATATTAAAATTCAAGGACATTTTAAGGATTTAAACAAATTTTTTTTAATATTTTGTTTTGATGAGTACATGCATATATACACATACGAGAAAACCAACTGTTTGTAATTATGTTTAGTTATTTTATTTATTTATTCTTATTTTTATTTATTGAAAAAAATATTTTCATTTCTTTGCTTTATTTTTATTTGTAGGTCAAAATAAAATTATGATGTATTAAAATTAAAGTTAAAAATGATTTTAAGTTTTTAATCATTATTTTTTTCTACTGTGGAAATTGTGTTCAGTTATACATGAAAATAATGGAAAATTTAATACTATAACTGAATACTTACCAATGTACAAACATACATTTATATACATCTACTATATATACATCTATATAAATGTATTGAAGTGTAAATGTATGCAATAACAACCCTCTAACTTACTCACCTATATGTAAAAAGGTTTTTCCATTACTTTTACATTGTTTTTAAATTATAGTTGACTGAATACCAGTAAATATATATGAAAATGAAATTTATTTTATTCAAATTTGAAAAAAAATAAATGAAATAAAAATAAAATAAAATCATTTTTTACAGCGCTGTAAATGAAAGAAAAATTCAGTTGATTATAAATAATTTGAACTCTTAATATCAATTATTTTTCACTTCTCATCTCTGTTTTTTTATTCAAATCAATGAAAATTCTGACTTTTTGTGTTTTAAATTCTATTATCAATTAAAAGTAGATTGCTTTTATTATTTGAGTTGCTAACGGTTAGAACATTTTTTCTCATTGAAATTTTGCATAAAATTCACATCATGTTTATTTTTTTATGTGTTTTCATTTAAATTTATAAATTCATTGAATAAAGCATGTATGTAAATACGATCAAAGCTATAAAATTTAATAATTGGAAAAAAATTCAATTTAATTTCTTTGAATTTTCAACATTTTGTTGATGAAATAAAAATACATAGAAGAAAAATTTGAATTATTGAATCATTTTTCATTATTCGAAATGAATTTTATTTTAGTTTTTTCAATCTACAAAAATTTGTTTATTTTGTATTGAATTTTATTTTTAAATTTTGTTTCACTAATTACATTTAATTGAATTTTTGTTTTTTCACAAAAAATAAGCATACATAAAAAGCACGAGTATTTTTTAAAATGTAACAATTAAAATTTATTTGTTATTATAAATGAAATTGTAATGACGACATTAAATAAACTCATTTGAAATTTTTAAAAAAGTTCCATGTGCTATGGGTATTTTGTATGCAAATATTTTTATTTTTGGTATGATAATGATCAAATGACATTCAATAAGCCATAGCAATACAATTATCTGTAATTAATGTTTTATCAATTAATTCTGATCGAATAAATATTATTTTGAAAAATATATAAATGAAATTGCGGATTATAACATAAATATGAAAATCTTTTCTATGTAAGAAAAACAAAATTGTTATTAATTCTATTAAAATGTTATGGTATGTTAAACATAGAGGCTTCGGTAGCTCAATAGGTGTATTGGCTTCTGAAGCACAAGGTACCAGGTTCGATGCCAGATAATTGCAGACAAATGAAGAAAAATATAAAAATTTTTTTCATCATTTATCTGCACTATCGGCATCGAAACTATCTTACCCCAAAAAGTTCACTCAGCTTTAAATAAGTACCATAAGCTTTCCGTTTATGGGTTCAAGTGCTTTCTAATACCGATCGAGTCTACTTGCTGTGACAACAGCAACATAAACAAATGATTGGTGTAAGCCCTATCTATCATACAAAATTGTGTTTGAGGTCCCTACTTTAACAAACTCAGTGGTTCGCAACCTACGTTAAACTGTAGGTGCACGTATAATAGAATCGTCAATCAATTTAATAATATATTACATAAATATAATACATAATAATGTAAGTGTTATAAATTAAGTTAGAAAAATTTTAACGATTATTTATGATTGTTATGTGTATATTCAGTGAAATATTAAAAATGAAAAAATCAGAATTCAAAATTCAAAACACTTCCATGTAAAAAAAAGATAAATGTTGTTATTTCTCTTTAATTACATACACTATTTATAACACGACTATAACTAATAAATGTATGTATGTATATGCATGAAAATATGTTAACTTGTACATAGAAATGAAACATAATATTTTCAATTGTTGACAAAAATTTTGTGTTTCATTTCAGATACCTGATAAAAATTTTTTGATGCCAACAATAAGTAAACAGGTAATTTTTTTTTTGTTCCAAATTTTTCAATTGTTGTAATTGTAAATGTAACATGAAAGGAAAAGTTTTTCAAACATTTTATTTAATTAATTTGTTGGAATTTCTTTCAAGTAATAATATAACGTATAAAAATAAAATGAAAAAAATTTTTATCAAATATCAATGTATGTACAATAAAAAATTATTTTCAAATATTTTTAATAAAATTTAATAATATATTTAAAATTAATTAAATTTACAAAGGTATTCTCTCATAATTTTCATTTTTTTATTTTTGTTTTTTTAAAATTAAATTACAGCACGGTTATTTACATAAGCGAACAGCAGACAGTAATAAATGGCAGTTACGATGGTTTATATTATATCAGGTAAATTTTTTAATGTTCATATAATGTTATTTTTCTTTCGTTATTTTTTTTTTAAGAAACCTATGAAAATTAATTAAAAATTTTTGAATACTTAAATACATGTAATTTTCTTAAAAACAAAAAAGAAAATTAAAGTTATTAAAATTAATACTTTGGAATTATTTCTAACCAAACAATTCAATTAAAAAATAGACACAAAAATATTGATTCATGCATTATGTAAACATTTCTTTCTTATTTGATTATTATGTTAATGAATCATTCGGAATGACATTTTATTAAAAAAAAAAAAAAAAAAAATGAGTGGGTGTTCGTGTTAAAAAAGAAACCAATAACTTTTGACCTTTGTATTTTTCATTTTTGTTTTTCATGTTTTTTTTTTTTTTTTTATAAATATTAAATGATTTACACATAATACATTTCAGTGCTCATTAATTGATATTCAATTAAAAAAAAAACCTAATCCAAATAAAAAAAAATACCTAATCAAAATACAAAATAAAGAAAAAAACTTATAATTAAGTTTTAACAATTCAATTTAACTTGAAATTAAATGGTTGTAAATAATTGAATGGTTTCTTCTAATTTGTAGATAATTAATTAGAAATTCAAAACTCCAAATAAATAAAAAGTAATTCTAAAATAAGTCCAATTATAAATTAATGTTTTGTTTTATTTAAAAAAAAGAAAAAAAAACAATTTCATAAAGAAATTGAGATTTACTACCCCTGGAAAATAGAAAAATAATAATTAATTTTAAAAATCCTTAACACTATTGTTGTTTAAATTAAAGAATATTGTTAATAAATATAAATGTATAATTGATTAATTAATTATGAAAATTTTTTGTTTTCGAAACAAGAAAATTAATATTTTGATTTTCTATTTATTGCAGATTTAAAAATCTTAAAAATGAATATAACTTTTTTTTTCAATCCATTTTAAATAATATAAAGAGATACATTTATAATTTATGTAATATGTATGCAAATTTATATTACAAAAAAACAAAAAAAAAACAAATTTGTAGAAAAGTGATTTTAGTCCTTGAAAAACTTTTCAGATAACATGAGTATGAAACAATGTAGAATAATAAGTGACTATTCAACTTTATAATATTGCTCTCAACTTTTATTAAATTTTAGAAAATGAACATTTAAATAGCATCACAATAACCATTCAAACTTTTAATCCTTTTGTTTGTACATCCTATAATAAAAACACTAAAGAAATAATAATAAAAAAAAAAAAAAACGAAATGCAAGTGATAAAAACAAAATTAAGAAAAATGAAACAGAGTAATATTATGATGTATATGCATAAAGTGTTGGTGTACAAAATGAAAAAAAGAAAAACGAAAAACAAAATTAAAAAATAATAGTAATGTTATTCTTGAAAAGAATAGAAAATTGTTGTATCCTAATGACTAGACGTATATACGTACGTATAATATGAAAAACTGAATGTATCCATATTCTTATGAATAAAAAAAGGGTCTCTTTTGATTATTGTAATAATATAATAACGTTCTTATTTTATAGTTGGGGTTTGTCTTTTATTTTCAATTTCCTGTCCTACATTTCTAAGTGGTGATATCTAACGTCTACCAAAATTTTATGAAAAATGATATTATGCTTCAACTTGTTGTTTAGTTTTTATTTTATTGAGTTGTAGTTTTTAATTTTTTGTTATGTGATAATTTTAGGGTCTTTTATTACTTTTTTATTTTATTTTTTATTTTTAAATGATGTGTACATACATACATATGCATACATGTATGTATGTATGTTGTACATAAAGGTGAAAACATTTTTCCCTTGGAACTTTTAAAAGGTGTCTTTTTTCAACAATTGTTTTTTTTTATACTAAATATTTTATTTATGTATTTGGTTTTATTTACAGAATTTACTTTTTTACTATGAAAATGAAGCGTCTACAAGACCATCGGGTATTATATTTCTAGAAGGATGCTATTGTGAAAGACTTGTTTCAACCCCCTCGTGTATTAATTCGGTAAATAGTATGACATCAGGTCAAGGTTCAAAAGGAGGCAAAGAGGAAAAATTGCAGGTAAAAATATAATGCTTAAAAGTAAAATATAAAAATGGAATAAAAGAAAAATTTTACAAAACTAAAAATATCATGTATTTATATCTGTAAATGTATAAGTATGTTATTTAAAACTGATGTCATGTGTGTATATGTACATAAATGCGCTACATACATACATTCATGTATGTATGTGTATTATCTGACAATATAACACGTTCATGTATTAAAAATATTTCTTTTTTTTTTTCAATTTCGACTAAAACTCATTAAAATGTTATATATGTACGTATATATGACATAATTTACATATAAGTACATACACACGATAAAGAAAAAATGAAATGAGATGAAATAAAGGGAAAAGAGTAGTTGGAAAACCAACTAGAAAAATAGGGCAATATTTATATGAACATAAATTTTTTTATTTTGTTTATACATTACAGAAATGGGTTTATATAAGTATTTACATAAATGTATGTACATATGTACATTATTCTCGATTGTAAAAAATAAAGTTTTCCCAGAGAACTTGACTAAAAGATATTATCTTATATGACCTTATTGAATGTACTAAGAGGATTACGTGATTGAAAATTTACAGATTTTCATGGATTCAATATTAGTTTCTACAAAATGTAAACTTTATATACAATTTGTATTTGTTACATTAAAGTCAATCATTGTTTTTACACATAAACATGTAAAATACATTTATCATGAAGAATAAATGGAATATACTTTATATAAGGGATTGAATAACAAAAATCAAGAAAAAAGAAAATTTGTTAAGATTTTATTAACAGAGTCGATTTATTTTTGGTTTTTATTAAAAAATTGGAGAAATTTGATAAGAGTTAAAAGACAAAAAAGACATTGTTTTACGAAATTGATATATTGAGAATAATTTTCCACAAATTTTTTCTTTTTAGCAAAAATTTACGATGAATTACATAAATTAAAATTTGATCCGTGTATGTATTAAAATTATTAACTTCTTTTTCCTTTTATGTAAATTTTTTTTTGAAATTTTAGCGAAAATATATATAAATATAATCGTTATATGTTTTTAAAAATCAAAAAAAAAAGAAAAAAAGTTGTGTTATTGCGTGAAAAGTTCGTATAAAGTATACATACATGTTTTTCTCGAACAATTTTTTAAGGATTATGTATAATGTTATGTGAATAAAGCATAAAAATGATTAATAGAAAAAAGAAATGTAATAAAATAAATTTCCAATTCATTCAATTACTTCATTTATGTTCCTGAATTATGAAATATTGTAATATCGTTGTCGGTTTTTTTTTCACCATTAAACGCAGTTAATTATTACGTATGTATTAAATGAATAAGTAACCAAAAATATTTATTACAATATTTAAATGAATGTTGGTCTGAAAATAAATAAAATTAACTAGAATTTTTATTTAAGAAATATGTATAAATTCATGGGTATTACATACGTATAAGTATATGCATGTACTATATATGATATTAGCTATATTTCAAGGTGAAAATTTGTCTTGTGTAAATACAAAATTTGAATATAACAGAGAAGATTTTATTTACATTTTCACGTACCATTTGTACTATATGTATCATATCTGAGAAAATTTTTTCTCATTTTTTGGCTATATATGTATAACTGTGTGTAAAATACTTATCCCATTTGTTTTTGTTTATGTTTAATTAACTGACATGTATATGAATGTATAATATTTATATGTATGTAATTATATCGTGTATAATGTATTATCTGTGCGTTTAGTAATTATTCATGAAATATACGTATGAATGAAAAATATATGAAATTAATTTACATGCAAGTAAATTTTCATTGGTTATACCAATCTTACTATATCATCAATCATTTTATGTACATACATATGTATATATGTATATTTAAAAAAAAATTATTAATTTTAATTGTTATTGTCACGCAAAAATATATATAAAAAATTTTATAAAAAATTTAACTAATTTTTTTTCTGTATTAATTTATTCATACACATATTTGGTTTTTAAATTTAAAAATGAAAATGTATTCCTGATATAAAAAAAAAAAAAAAAATAAATAAAAAAAAATAAAAAAAAAAATAAATAAATAAATAAATAAAATTAAATAAAATATAAAATTATTGAGAATTGATGAGTTATGTATTTCAAAACAGACAAAAATGTGTGAACACATATTATCAATGAAAATTTTTAAAGAAAAATATTTTCCATTTTTGTCCCAATTTATTGCTCTAAAATTAGAATTGTCTTATTTGTTATACCAAAAATATTAAATAAATACCAAATTAAAATTTCTATTTTTTATTTTTATTTTTTTTTTGTTTTTGTTTTTGTTTTTATAATAAACAATTGATTTTTATTCTTAGAAAAAAAACACATGCTTTTTTATTACTATTATTATTGTTTTTTTTTTTTTTTTTTTATCTTGTGGCTGATTCTCCAGTTAACCACCCACATCTCAAAGGTCATTACAAGATTTTAACCCCACGCTAAAGTTTATTTAAAGATTCAGTATCCTATATGAATTTGAAAATAAATGTTTCATAATAGAAAAATAAATAAAAAGGTAAAAAAAATAATAAAAATAAATAAAAAATAAAACATTTGTCATTCACAAATTCTAATTTGTTAAAGAAAATGAATAAATAAATATAGAAACCAGTGGGAAAAATATAAAATAAATTACGTTTTACACGTGTAAAAAGGCTAAATAATGAAAAATACTATACATCAAAAGGCCTTATTAAGAACGTGTACATTTCAAAGGATATGTAATTGCTTTTTTATTCGATTGTATAAACATCGTTTAATGATAACCATTAAATGTTAAAATTTTCATAAAAAGTAAAAATTATACAGTTGCAAATTTTATTATAAAAAAAGAACAAATTATCAAAAAGAAAAAAACAACAACAACACGAAAAAAAAAAAATGATTTCAAATGCGTGTACAAATACAAACAAATCGTGATAATATAAACAAATAACAATTTTTTATTAACATTTGAAAAAAAGAAAAATAATAATAAAAAAAACAAACAAAAATGTCAGCGTCATTAATAACGACTATTATCGGGTAACAAGAAGTTATAAAAATAAAAAAGGAAATTATAAAATCCGATAGAGCAATATAAAATAGTAATTTCTCACTTTATGACACAGGGTTAATAATAATAATAAAAAAAAAAGTTTTGTTGTTTTATCCTTTTCTTTCCATTTTAATGATTTTTCTTTTAAAACTAGTAAAACAAACTTTTTTTTTTTTTACATTCTTGAATGTAATAAATAATGAATTCAATGACAACAAGAAAATTATGTATGTAAAATAGAAAATTACCTTCTTTAATAAAAATGAAAATCATACGATAAATATATTATTTATGTGTATCATGAACAATAATAATTGTTAAAAATAGAAATTAAATTGTATCTGTTTGTACAAATGATTGCATTATTGAATTTATGACTTTATTTGCATTATGTTTACATAAAACGTATATGTACACCTACAAGAAGAGTTACTCTTTAATGATGTCTCATGTGTTATTTTTTTTATTTTTCTAACTTTTACTTTGTATAAATTCTAGAAAATATTTTATATCCTTTTAAAAGAAATATGTTTAAAGTTTTCCAATTTTCATAGTTAATATTTTCATAAAGTTTTTAAATTTCTGAGGTTTTTCATAAAATTTTATTTAATATTTTATGTAATATTTTCTTTATAAGAATACAGAATTTCATGAATACACTTTTGAAATTTAATAAAATAAATTTTATTTTGTTAATTTCTCCTAGAGTGTAATAAAGTATTCAAAACATTTTTTTAAATAATGTAAAGAGAAACTATAGTATCCAAATTCATAAAAGAAAATTATGATAATATTAATAAATACATTTTGTAATCATGATAAAAGGAATCATTCAATCGAGTTAAAATAAATAATAGGTGATATGAATATGTATAGACTAAATTGAAAAAAATGTGAGACTATGTATATATATTTTTCTGTGTTTATTTGTTGTTTGTACATACTTAGATTGCTGAATTCATTTTTTTTTAAAAGAATGAAAACTTGAATTTATGAATAATCAAATAAAAATAAATCAAAGAAAAAAAAATTAGTTTTTTTTAAGTATTTTGACGACAAATTAAAAAAAAGAATTTTTTTTTCCTTTTTTATAACATATAATGCTGTTGTTTTTCTACATTATTAATCTGTAAAGATATTATGCCATTGCGAACACTACTACATAATACTTTATTCAAAAAGAAAAATAAATACAAAGTTGAAAAGTATACAGAAAAATATAATCATAATATAAAAAAAAAAAAACATAATTGCAAGGACATATGATATATCTATAGTTATATACATATGTATCTGTCTGTATTCAGTTAGAATGATTAATAATGATAGTTTTCTTGTTTTTTCTTTAAGTAAAAATATAGAACGATAAAAAAGAAGAAATTATATAAACTGAAACTATGCATGCGTACAGTAGAACTGACATTAAGAAAAAAAAAAAAAACCAAAATAAAAATAAAATTTTCACTGAAAAGAAGAAATTTCAACATGTATACGCGTGTACATAATTCTAAAAATTAAATACATGAAAAGTTTGACAACAAAAGAAAAATAAATGTTTGTACTTTTAAAAAGTTATTATTAATATGAGAAAAATTTATTAAAATATGAATTATATAAAAGTATAAAACATATTTTATTTGGATTTTTACAATTTATGTTTTATTATTACAAATGATTGTATTTGACTTACAAATGCTTTTGCCTTAATGAATTAGATAATTATATGTATGTAGCATGAAAAACAAAAATTTAATAACATTAATGATATAGAAAAAAATTTGTTTTTCAAAAAAAAAAAAAAAACCACATAATGTGTTTGTATCATGACTTACGTAGTAAATATCATAATCCATGATGTATGTATTTATCATTAAAATTAAAATAATTTTGAAAATAATATTTTACATTACAAAATTAAGTCAAAATTAAATAAATACATATAATTATTCAATAATTCCAGTTAAGAAGTTAAGAATTTCTATAATCAAACAATAATATATTTTTTTAATAAATTCAATAAAATTCTATTATTACTATTTTATATTTGTAACGTTATTTTTGTTGTATTAAAAAGCCAGTATACATATTATTATATAATCAGTCATGATTAACAACATTAATTCTTACTCAATTCAATAAATAAGTTCTATAATTGAAATTAAATGAAGCTACTCTGTCATCCTATTTTATTTATTATTTAATCTTAATCCTTGACGTAAATACTTTACATTTTTAACGGAATAAAATGGAAGTTGATAACAGTTAGTTAATTATATTTAAGTAATTTTCAGTACAATAGATTTGTAATTTCATTTATTATATTTTCATCAAAGTATTTGTGTGCAGAGAGTATATATATAATCCATATAATAATTTCTAAAAAAGGAAAATACAATAAACAATACATGTATATAGATAATACCGTTTGAAAATCAAAGGACATATACTTACATAAAGAATTACAATGCATTCAATATTGTGTATGTTTTTATATCGCTTTTGTTATGATCTTAACGGACGATGATTCTTAAATATATGTACATTATACAGAATAGCAATTGCTGTTCACCTTTGTTCTTGATATTCTACTATGAAGGTCAATACAAAGAATAATATTACGAGTATAATAGCAATGATATTATATATGTATGAATGTATGTACTTGCATGTACAATGGTGTATGCGCACAATTTTGTATTTAATATATGATAGAAAAGCAACGACAGTTAAGTTTTATAAAAAGCAAACATTTAAAGAGGCAAAATATGGAACAGTTAAAGCAAATAGATGAGTAAAAAGCATGAAATATTATCATTATAAATATGTATGTGTATATAAAATATAAAATGTAGGTAAACTATAAATAAAAAATAAATACAAAATTTTCAAACTATTTTCTATTTTCCTGCCTTATAAATGACATGCTATGGAACGTATAAATACATTAATGCAAAAGAATAATGCATGATAAAGGATGAAAGGATTTTCTATCCTATTTTGCTCTTTTGTTCTCAAAGAATAGTTTGAATTGGGTGTAAGGTGAAAAAAACTATTTTCATAATAAAACGAAAATAAATGTAAAAATTTTATGCATATACAGAGTAAATTCCCATACATACATATTTACATATTTATATGGGTGAATGTGTGCTTGTGTCTGTGTGTAATCTGTGTAAATTCAAATAGTTTCAAGTGCATTTTATATTCTCTATATGCACTTATAAGTGCATTTTATTTAAATCATAAATAATTTTAATTTATTTAAGATTTTTTTCTTTTGATTCTGTTTTGTTTAGGATAAATAAACTGTGACTTTTATCTTGATAGGATAACCTGATGATAAAGAATGTTGAATTTTCTTTGAAATTTTCTCTCACTCAATTTAAATAAATTATTTTTTATTTAAATTTAAAAAAAACAATAAAATTTTTATTACTATTGTAATATTTATAAAATTTTTAAAAAATATATTCATTTTAAATTTTTTGTTATATTTATTTTATTTAGCACTGTTTTTCAATATCATTTCGTCGTGAAAATCTACGACAATATGAACTTCGTGCTGCAACTGAATCTGATTGTTCGGCTTGGATTGTTGCAATACGGGAGGCCAGGTAAAAAATTTATTTTAAAATATTTGTAAAAAATTTAAGCGTATACATACACACACATATACAACCAAAAGAATTTTAATTAAATTGAAAATATTTTCAAAATTTTCATCTTAAAATTTTCATTTGTTTTTCTTTTGCTTTTATTTTTATTAAATAAAAAATTAAATAAAGATTCTGATATTATTATACATACTATATGTACATATATCAAAGGACCAATTATGTATAATATATGTGCAAGTAATTTTCTGAAAAGTAATTTTCTTCTAATTCATCAACTTCAAAAAGATAAAGTTTTGAGAATATTTTGCTAAATGTATATACATACTATATACATACGTTGGAGTTTTAATTTTGTGTAGGTGTACATATCCATGCATATATATATGTAAATACGTTTATTTTAACAGGATAAAAGTAATTCTGTACTTTCTAAATTAAATTTTATTTTTACTCTTATACTACTTTCATATATATTTTTTATATAATATTTTTTTACATTAGGTATTTGATAATTTGACAAAGTGAATAACATAGAATGTATAAATAAATATTTCTTTTCTAAATTCAAAAGGATAATACAGTCTGACGTAATATAGAAAGTATATACTAAATTCAAGTTGTGTTTTTTAAACTTTCAATAGTATCATTGATGTGGTGTATTCACACATATGTATGTACATATACGAATATTCATTCTTGTACATGATGTGTACATATATGTACTGGGTAATATAAATATATATTTTCACCTACACATGCACACACAAAATATTTTGAATTTTTTATTCTCTGCAATCTGCATACACGTAAATTACATGTATCTAATATCTTGCATGTTATATTTACTTAAGTTGTATGTGTATGTACATATATTGTTTTTCTGTTTATATAGTTAGATTTATTAAATTTTTTAAAAATATTTTTATTTTGATGATTTTGTTTTTTTTTTTTTTTTTTTTTTTAGCTTCAATAAGCTCTTACTGCAAAAAGAAGAATTGGAACAGAAACACGTTCATCTACTACAAGTTGTCGAAAGTGAAAAAACAGCTAAATGGCAATATACACAACATTGTGAAGAGTTAGCATCTGAAATAAAAAAATTGAGAGCAGAGGTATGTATGTGTATTAACGAGTATGTGTACTTTTAAAGCTGTAGAGGATACAATATAGTTTAAAGGGTTTCGATGGCAATATGTGAATAGATTTTTCTTTTTATGATGGTCAATTTGATAACAAACAGTAGATACACATGTAATTGTTTGCACAGGCACATATTATATCCCTTTAGGTCAGGATATGCTTATGTTACAATTCTTGTTATTGTCGTATTTTTTTTTTGTTTTTTTTTTTGTTTTTCAAAATAATTCTGATTCTGTAACTTTAAAGTACTTTTTAAAGTACAGCTCTCTCCCTTTAGTACAAAATTTATAACTATATACAGTACATTTTATTGACACAATTTTTATTATTAGAAAAAATTTTCCGTAAAATTACCAAGCAAACGAAAAAATTAACTTATTTCCACTCTATTGATTTTTATTTCACGGTTAACTTATCAGTATACTGTACACACGTATGGTTAGTCATAATAAATAAATATCAATGTATACATTAAAGAAAAATATGAAATTTTTGTTCATGTAGGTCATTTACGGACATAAATGCTTTTTAGTTTAGAATTTTTTTTCTTTTTTAAACAAGTTGATTCGATAGATTGATTATTATTTTATATAGGAAAATGTATACGTACATCCATGCATATGTATGTATATGAACAAATGTATCTGATTGAAATTTAATTTTAAAATTCTTGCAATATACACACTTGAGTTAATTTTTAGTTCTTATTTTCATTTTGTTTTTTTTTTTTTTTTTCAATAATAATTTAAAACAATAGAACTTTTAATGCAAATAATTGTGTGCAATAAAGTATTAAAAAATATGAGAAAATTTGTTTTTAGAAAACCTAATAAAACTTTAATAATAATAATGAAATAAATCGTTTTAAATTAAATAATTTTTCATTTTTTTTTCTCTTTTCTTAAATTAAAACACTTTTAGAAATTTTAATAAACTATAATAAATTTTCATTCATTTTAATTTTGAAATAAATTAAATATTGATTATCAATTACGTATTCTTGAAAATTGGAAAATTATTTTGTTTCCTTTAATAATTTTATCGTTATTCTTACTATATAAGGTATATACATAGGTATATGTAAAATTACTCATTAAAAAAATTCGTAATGAATTTATAACAAATGTTACAGTCATAAACGAGAAAAATTATGTGAAATCTATTAATTTTTATTTACATATGTAATTATTATTTTTTTTTTTTTTCAAATTCTTGATTGTATTATTTCAATGATTTAATCCTTTTTTATCCATTAATTTCTAATTTTATTTTTATATTATTATACAAATTATTAATTTATATTTTTCTTATTTTTATTTGTTGTTATTTTAATTGAATAAACTTTGTTTCAATTACATCACAGCTTTGTACATTACGGAAGGAATGTCGACCATCAGTATCAAGTACACCAGCCAGAAGAGAAAGTTTTACAGTGGCTAATGAGCCTCCAGTTGAAAGTTCTAATTTAACTGGATTATGTGCACAAGTTCAAGATTCAGTTGAATTAAGAAAAATTAAAAAGGTAATGTACATAAATATTGTAAAATTATTTTTATTTTTATTTTTTATTGAAAACAAATAAATTGTTTAAAATGTTTTATTTTATTATTTTCTTTTCAATATTCTTCTTTCTTGACAAAAATTTAAAAATTTAACAAATTTAAAATTCAACAATTTTTTCATATAAACATTTTAATATTTTATTTTTTGATAAATTTTTCTGACAAACCAATGCAAACCAAATATGTAATTGTATACATATGTATATTGATAATTTAAGTTTTATTTTTGTTCTATTTAAATTTAAATCATAAAATAATTGTACACGTGTCTTTCTAGATTTATTTAAAAAAAAAAAACAAATATCATTTAAATAAAGAAAATGTATTTTTCTACGAATATAATAATAGGAAATTTTCAAAGTAATTACACAAGAAATAAGTTAATATATATTTTACTTTTAATTGTGTTTTCCTTAAAAAAAAAAAATAGAAAACATAAAAAATTATTTATTTAAATTTTATATAATGGAGAATTAAATGTCTTTTTTATTTTTATTTTTTTTATAAAACAAATTCATTATGAGTACATTATTATATTTTTGACATTTTGTTAAGAAAAAGGTTCACTTAAATATTTTATTTTTTTCTGTCTTGTATTTATATATTCAATTTTTAGTTGAAGGTCATGTACACAAAATTAATGAATTATATATATATGTATTTATTTATTTTTTATTTTTGAGGGTCCTTTTCTATTTTATCTATTTTCTTAACAAATTTTAGAAATTGCTTACTTTAACTTATACCTCTGCTTATTACATATAATATACCGTAATAAATTATTTTGTATGAGTAAAACATAAAAGTGAAACTTAGTTAATTCATTTTACGTTTTCTTTAGACTATTTATAATAACAATAAAATAAATAAGTCAAAACATCAAAAGTTTCTGTAAAAAAAAAAAAATAAAAAAAAAAAAATAAAAAAGAGAACAAAAACTAAACTAAACTAAAATAAAAAAAATAATAATATAAGAAAGAAAATGAAAAGTAATTGTTCGACCATTAAATATAATCAATCAATTTATAAGCCCCTAAGTTTGGATATTAACAGTAAAAAGGAAAAATAGAAAACATAGAACGTGCCTTGAGAATTGATTTACTTATACCAACTTATACACATATTATATATATATATGCCGTATATATAAATTGTTTGAAAACATGAAGACCTATAAAAGTCTACAATATATATAAAATATTATATTTTCTTGTTTGTGTGTATATATTACACATTGTTGATTATTTTATAGGTAAATTTTGTGTGTGATATCGTACGTGCATATACAAATATATTTTTATGTATGATTTCCGTCATTAAGGAAAATATTACATACAAAATAGAAAAAAAAAAACACACACACACACAAAACAACAACACTAAATCAAACACATAAAAACATAATGCTTGTTTGGATCTTAGAACGTGATTCAAATAATCGTATATACACTTTTCTTTTTCGAGATAATAATTTTAACCAACTTATGACAGACACACTAAATATAATGTGAGGATAGCATTTATGTATATCTACTGTACACAAATATGTGTGTATAGTATATGTATGAAAATATACACGTAATAATGAATTGGTTACATGAGAATTGTTATAATGTTTCCGTAAAGTCTAATTTTTGTATAAAGGTTTAATATGAAAATAGAGAATAACGATGTAGGTGGTTATTAATCAGATACATAATATATTGAAAATGTTACGTAAATGTTTTAAAAACAACATCGGTTACATAAAATTTAAAATAATTAATAAACAGTAAAAAGTAGAAAAGTTTTCGTTTATTTTTTTTTTTACTGTAATTTTAATTTCTTGTCTGCTTATTATTATATTTTATTAAAATGAATTGTATTATACACTCATTTAATTTGAATTGCGTGCAATATAACTACAATATAAAAAGAAAATTAAATATAAGAAACTGTAAAATTTCTCTAGAATGAAGTTCTAGTCCTTTAGTAAATATTAACTGAAGTGAAAAAGGTAGAATTAATTTTTATATAATGGAACAGTTTTTTTTTTTTTTTTTTTTTTTTTTTTTTTTTTTTAATGAATACATGGATTTATGTACATAATTTCTGTTTTTTTATTGTATATAATTTTCTTTTGTTATCTAAATCTGCGGTTTTCATTTTATTCAGCTTAGTTAACATTATTACACATAACAGAAACAATGTTGTTATTAAGTAGGATAATTTTTATTAAATTTAACTAGATGATAAAATTTTACATTGAATTAATAAAGATGAAATTGTAAATGCAAATTCAAACAAAAAAAAAAAAGTTTTCTTCTTCTTATTATTGTATTCTTAACTGTAAATTTTATACCGAATTTTTGTGGAAAATTATTTCTAGCATATTACGGCCAAAATAATTTCATGATTTTATCTCTTATTTTTATTTTTATTTTTTTTTTCATTTTATAATGATGAATTTTTTATTTTATAACAGGGATTATATTCGGGAAAATTCAAAATATCGATCTCAATTTCACTACATTTATTTTTTTGTTTTTGCATTGGGTATATATGTATGTATTTTTTATTTTTACCTTATTAAACATTAAATCTATGTACATATGTATGTATTTCTAATTTAATAATCAAGGCAAATAACTTGACCAAATATGTACTTAGATCCCAATTATTATTTTATACAGTTGATTTCTCCTTTTTTTTTAATTTTATTTTTTAGCAGTTGAATTTTTAATTTAATTTAAATTTGTTTTAACAGTTGAGATTTTTTATTTTCTGAATAATTTATTATTTATTTATTTATATTCGATTTCTTATATGTGTTACATTTTCAAAGGTACAAAGTTTTTTTCGTGGCTGGTTATGTAGAAGACGTTGGAAACAAATTGTTGAAGAATACATTAAATCACCACATGCAGAAAGTATGAGAAAAAGAAATCATTTAGTATTTAGTATGGTCGAAGCTGAGGAAGAATATATGGAACAACTTGAAGTAAGTTAAAATAAAAATAATAACAATTACAATTTAATATACATAATACCAAATAAAAATAGAAAAAAATTATTATTATTATTTTTTTCAAATGTTAAGAATATACAAGATTATTTTTGTGCGTTAAAATATATTCAAAGCTCTTGAAAATCTTGTTGTTGATCTTTTACAATTATCTATTTACTTCTTCTTTAATTTGATTTGATGTACATATATATACATACATACATACTTCAGATTTTTTGTAGTACCATTAACCTTACGAATAAGATGAAGATAAAAATGTGTAGGTTTTATCAAAATCATCGCAATTTTATTTTAACCAAATAATACTTATGTATATGTATATATCTATGTATATGCTTGCGTACGCATGGACGAATACCACCTGTTTTACAATAATTTCAAGTTTATTTACGTCATCATGATTATAACAAAATTCTTTTATTAACATAATTTTATTTTTTATTCATGATTTTACCAACATATACATACAGATTTATATGTGTATACTTATGTATATGAAAATATTGTTACATATAGATTATCTTTTTACATTTTAATACACATTTGTGTAAATTTATCTTTTTTTTTTTATTTAGTTTTTTTGTTTATGTTTTATTAAAATCACAAAAGTGTCAAAGAATCACACTAACAAAAACAAATCTAAATATATTCGTACATGTATATTACAATAAATCTTTGTATATTTATTTCCTACGTGTACACGTATTTTTATGTACATTTATGTATATATATAAAAAAAAAATAAAAATACTATACTTTGTATATACGATGGATATAAAGTGGAAGAAAATTGAATTTTACAATTTTTTTTTTTTTTGTTTACATTTTATGTTTTTGTTTTTTCTGAAAATTTATGAAGATAAAATAAAATCAACCATTTATTACGTTCGTTTCATTTTGAGTAATACACGCATATACGTACAGTATTTTGATAATAGAAATTTTTCAATTGAAAAATCCGTACATTGTACATATTGTAATGGGAACAGAAATCCATCAGAAAAAATACATAAATGATGGAAATTTTCTTTTATTTAAATTCCCTGTTCGATTTGTTTTCGATCATAAAACAAACGAACAACATGGTATAACATGTACATATTTGTAATGCAAACTATCATTTGCTATTCATTGTTTTTTCAGGAATATTATTTATTCTTTATAGTGTTTATACAATTTAATAAGTACTTAAAATAAATGAATATTTGATAAAATATTTTTTTTTTAATCTGATTTATATGCATCAAATGCTTGTATATATGTATCATATACAATATCATATGTACATATGGAAAATTTCAATATGAAAATCTGTTATTTACTTCATAATAAAAATAAAAATAAATCAACAAATAAGTAAATACGAGTACACATGAAAATGTTTTTATACTTTTTAAATTTCAGTTTTTTCTCCAGTTTTTCATAATCAATAAAATTGATGACATTTAAACATGGTCTTTCATATTTTCCCATTTTTACTTTTTTTCACTTTTTTTTTTTCTTGTGTAAAAAAGAAAAACGAAAAACAAATTTCCATTAAGAGGTAGTCATTTATTATAAACGAATTTTTCTCTGTACTTTTTTTTCCGTATTTATGTTTTTCGTGTATATATGTAGGTTTTAGTATCATGTTTTTTACGACCATTTCGTATGGCTGCTAGTTCAAAACGTCCACCATGTTCTCATGAGGATGTAAATTCAATTTTTCTTAATTCTGAAACTGTGTTGTTTCTTCATCAAATATTTCTCAAGGGATTAACATCACGTTTAGAATCCTGGCCAACATTAGTTTTAGGTAAGAGAATACAAGAAAAAAGAAAAAATAACGATGAAAAAAAGAAAAAGAAAATAAATATAAAAAAAAAGAAAAATAAGGCTGAAAACAGTTATAGTTTTCAGTAAATATTGAAAACTTGTGCTTGGTTAATTTAAAAAAAAAAAAAAAAATGTGTTACTTTCAATATATACTTTTTCTTTTTTGTTATTATTTAAATAGGTGACCTTTTTGACATGCTTTTACCTATGTTAAGTATTTATCAAGAATATGTACGTAATCATCATTACAGTCTTCAAGTATTGACTGAATGTAAAAGTAATCCAAATTTTGCAACAGTATTAAAACGTTTAGAAGCTAAACCAGCTTGTCAAGGTCGTAGTTTAGAAACATTTTTAACATATCCTATGCATCAGGTATGTTCGTACGCTTAAATTTTTCTGAATTATTGATATTTATTATGAATAATATTTATTTATTTTATTTTTCTAAAATGTAATACAGATTCCAAGATATATAATTACATTACATGAATTACTTGCTCATACACCTCATGATCATGTGGAACGTAAAAGTTTACAAAATGCTAGACAACAACTTGAAGATTTATCACGACAAATGCATGATGAAGTATCTGAAACAGAAAATTTACGAAAGAATTTAGCTGTAGAACGTATGATTGTTGAAGGATGTGATATATTATTGGATGTAAATCAAGTTTTCGTTAGACAAGGTTAGTGTAAGTTTATAATAAAATGTCCTGGAAGAAGCTTTTATATTTTCACATTTTTACTGATATACATACAAAAAAGTCCTTTTCTTATGAGTGAAAATAGACTTTAATGATTTTTTACGTAAAAGTTTAAATCAAATATAAGCTTTTTGATATTATGAAATTAAAATTAATTTGAAATTTCTGTTACACACAGGAAGTTTAGTTCAGGTTCCTCCTGGAAAAGGACGAATTCGTAGTCGTCTAGCTTCGTTTAAAAGTGAACGAGAACAAGTACGGCAATGTTTCTTATTTTCCAACCATCTTATAATTGCAACACGGTAAAAATTATCTGTTCTCGTTTTTCGTTTAATTAAAATATAACCGAAAATTATATTTTATAAAAATAATTTTAGAACTTCTGGTGGCAGGCTCCACTTAGTTCCAGAGGTTGGAAAAATAACACTAGCAGATGCAACTTTAATTGAAGATCCAAGTGATTCCGAAAAGGAAGATGATGGTATACGAAAATTAAATTATAAAAAAATCTTGTTTTAGAAATATTCAAAAATTTAAATAAATTGTTTTTTGCTTTTGTAGACACAACGTCACAACAGACTCAGGGAAGTTGTTTAAGTGTAAATGAGTCTATAAGTGCAGGAACTAGGGATTTTAAAATTCTCGTAGATACAAAAACTGGTGCTAGACATTGTGTCCATTTGGTGGCTCCAACAGTACAAGATAAAGAAGCATGGATATCAGACATATCACAGTGCTTGGACAATATCCATTTGCATAGCATGTTATCACCCGGATTGGCTGGATCATCCGGAGGTGAAGGGTATATACGGCATTCTTTTACATATGTACAATAAACGTATTAATTGTTTTTAGGCTCGATAGCCCATCATCACGCTCTGAGAGCAGATCCTCGACTGTTTAAAGATGATGTAGATATTCGCTTTTCTAGAACCTTAAATTCATGTAAACTTCCACAAGTACGTTATGCTACCCCAGAACGGCTATTACAGAGACTAACAGGTATTTATTCAAATTTGCATTCATTTTAATCGACATACACATCTGACTTTAAAATTTTTAGATCTTAGATTTCTCTCTATTGATTTTTTAAATACGTTCCTATTAACATATCGTGTTTTTACTGATGGAGAGACTGTTCTAAACGCGCTTAAGAAAGTTTTTTATGAACCGCCATTAGATCAACAGTGCGAATGTGAGCATCAAGGTGATTTGCTTGATATTCCTTGTTCATATGATGGAGGATATTCTTTAAGAAGGACATCTGGTGCTAGTTCTGTATCAGGTGATAAAATGTTATGTTATCAGTTGATGAAAAAATTATTAATTAATTTTTATTCATTTTTTAAAAATAGGCTATTGTTCAGAAGGAGCCGATAGAGATCGATCTTTAAGTACAGATTCATCATTTATGAGATTTAGGCCATCTCGTAAAGTAACACAACAGCAATCAACTGTTGAAGAAACGCTTACATGGATACCTGAACAACCAGTGCCCACAACTACTGTGAGTGCTATTGTTGTTCAGGACCACAGTGCTGTCACAACTGTAAGTGAGTCAAAAACGAACATTACAACAACAAGTGTACCTGCATCTGTGACGGTTAATGTGACAACACATGAAGAAGGTTATTTGTCTGTCCCTGGTGCAACGATTATAGCTTCAAATAGTTCCGATACTTTAACGACAATAGCTGGTAATGTGAAAAAATAAAAAATTGTTTGTTGAATTTTTTGTTATTATCTGTTATTTATCATTTTAGAAAACACAACCAGTGGGCCATCATCTCCTTCAAATCTCAGTTCGAATACTCTTGTAGGTTCCACTGGTAGTCAAGACAGAGGTGATGACCAGTCGTCAGATGAGGCAAAACAGTTTAAATATTCTAGAGCACCTACTAGTCCCTTACCTGAACGCGTTAGACGAAAATCGGCAGCTGGAAAAGATGAAAAGGAAGTAGGACCATCAGCAAAAGATGCAGTATCGACAATATCAGAAAAAATTATTACAAATGTTCAAGTTCATCAACCGTCACTTCCAACTGTTACAACAACACCGTGCGATACTCAGCAACCAATAACATCCGGGACAGCTCCTAAAAATATAGCAAGTCCACCGTCATCTATGGCTAAATTAACGACAACATCAATTTCACCTCCAAAGGTAAATTTGTTAATTGATCGTCGTCCAAGTGCTGGAGCAAATGTAATACCACATGCAGCACTATGTCAACATCGTCATAGCCTTCAAATAAACGGTGAAGGCGGTGTATATAGGGTGAGTATTCATTTTATTTTTGAACATAATTAAAAAAGAAATTTTCGAAATATAAATAACTAAAATAATGAAAAATAAAGGATGAAAAAATTAAAAAAAAAAAAAAAAAAAGAAAAAAATTTAAAAATTATTACTTTTTGTATTCGTGTTTAACTTTAATTAATTTTTAACGCCAATGATGAAATTCAAATTAATGTGTTTTACGTTATTATATATCTATATAATCTTGATTTTTACACATACAAACGTACAAAATATGTGTTTCCTCATGTTGATACATACGATTATTTGTATGGTGATAAAAGATAAGTTAAAAATGAACGTTAATAAATTTTTATTAAAAATTTTCAATTTATATGTATATATACAAACATTTATACATTCAAATTATGCATGATAAAACAAAAATTATAGAAATTCATATTCATTTTATATTTACGAAAAAGCTAATTAACTACCGAAATTCAGAAAATTAATTGAAATTAATGACTTGTAAATGTCATGTGAGATTTTTTTTTTCTCTTTTCCTTAAAATATGTTTATGTATTGTTTTATAAAATCATTTTTTATGTCATAAGAAATTAATTGTATATATTTTGTTTAACATATATACGAGTATACCCGTTTGATAATTTATCATTAAAAGAAATTAAATTATGATATAAGCATAAATAATTTATTTATATTTTTATAGGGAGCTGAAAGAGGAAGTCCTCGTGTAACACGTAGAAGTATTAAAACACCAGAAAAGCAAAAGAAAAATTCATTTTGTTCTCCACAAAGAGAGCCACCGAGGTATAAATCTAAATAATAGTAGTACTTATTTAGTAGTGCTATACATTTATAATGAAAATTAGTAAAGAAAAAGTAATTGTAAATGTATGTATATTATCATTTTTAAAAATTTTGTTTCAGACGATTTTCTGAAAGTGATGATGATATGGCATCATCAATTTATACAACACCGCGAGGTTCTTTAGGTGGTGCATCTCTCGGCACAATATCGTCAAGAGCATCAATGCAACATGATACGATAACCCATTGTTCTAGTAAAGTTGGTGTAGTTATAACATCATATAAACAATCACATCGTAGGTAAGATAATAAATAAACATTATTGATACGATAGATTTAATTTTTATTTTTTATTTTTTATTTACGGGATAATTGATAAACATATTATGTATTATGTTAATAAGAATAATGATTTAAAAAATGGAATGATTCAAATCTAGACATATCCGAATGGTATAAAATTTAATTTAAGTGATTTACTTATTTGTTTAAAAATTTAAATTGAGTAAACTATAAATTAATTGAGTAAATGAAATTCATTAAATTATTTAACGATGTCTTTATACGCGGATAAATAACATCAAGCTACTTAAAATAATATGTATAGGACATCATTAGTAAATAGTACTCTTTCACTTGCATTGATAAATAAAATTTGACATATGATATCTCAAATAATGATGACACTATAAAATTTTAATTAAAAACTTCGATGCCCAAATTTAATGTTTATACATGCATAAAGACATAATAACATAAAGTGTACATCCTATTTTTGTTGTTAATTCCAAATTTAATTCACTCAAAATGCAATTATTTAGTCTGCTTAGTTTATTATATTTGAAATGATATTTCAGTTCATTTAATTATTGTTATCTTTTTCTTGTATTTAGTACTGTATGTATGTATGTATCTATGTATGTATGTAATACATGTATATGGATGTATATCATATGAATTAATCTTTATTTTTTGTATTTGCATAGAACGAATGAATGTGTGTGTGTTTGTATGTGTATTACCTAATAAACAATATTTGTGATACTCAATATAAACGGATAATATTCACACAATGTACGTGTTGCAGTATATTTATTCGTTTAGTTATAAACCATTTACGATTGAAAGCTATTCATGTCATGAATATTAAATTTTTCTATATGCAAAGATATAAAGTAACATTATTGTACATACATGTGTATATTTTTACTCGATCATCTACACATTTCCACATTCATACATACATATGTATGTATGTATGTATATAAAATTGCCAGGTTATATGGGATATTTTGTCCTTTTCAAATTTGGTTCTTTTAATTCTTTCGAAGGCTTATACTATATATAATTTATATACATAAAAAGAAAATTTATTATATAAACAAAAAATAAATGAAGTAAAAAATGAAAAAAAAATGTACATATTCAGGGAATAATTCAGCCATTAATAAATTAATGAAAAGTAAATATTTACTTGATAAATTAAGATTTTTACTAAATTTAATATAAATATAATTAATCATACCACATGTAAATTCAGTATGTAAATATGTATAATTTGTATATTGTATAAAGTAAAAATTATATACATATTCATACACATTTCTACATTGTTGGTATGCTCTTCGTACACATGTACATGTATATGTATGTATATGTATATAACAATTCTCTTAATTTAGTGTTATCGAGATTTTCTTTATAACATGAATACTATTTAATACTCTTATACACATACATATGTGCATTATTAGCCTGGGATAATAATGTTTTATTGTTTCATATTTTTGTCATACATTATTAGAAAGAATTAATATAACATCTATTTATTGATCCTTTTAATCCTATTTTGTTCAAAAGACAAATATAATAATTAATAATAATAATCAAAATAAAATTAATTAAATTAACCGCAAGCTCTTTGTAATCATTCAAATATTTAATGAAAAGATATAGTGAAAATAAAAAATAAAAATGAAAAATCGAGATTATTCACTTTAGAAATTAATTAGGCTTTCATTTGACTTATATCATAACAACTAAATTTATTTAATTTTTCTTTTTTTGTTTTGTTTTTTTTTTTTTTTTGTTTTTACAAAAAATTGAATACATTTAAGTCTTCATAAAAACTGTCCTAATGTAATATCAAATTATGCACATATTATGTAATACGAAAATAGAGTACAAATAAGTTTTTAAATATTTTCAATGATTTTTCAAATTCTCTTTTTGCATAGTTTGTCTGTTTTCTTTATTAAATATAAATAACATAAATAGATGTATTCAATTTTTATTACTGATTTTTTCAATCCTATTTAATGTCTTTCACTGAAATTCTACGTTATTATATTACTATATCTTAGTGTTTGTTGCTCCTAACGTGAATTGAATTATTCATAAATAAAATGAATATCCATGATTTTTATTATTTTGTCAAATATTTAAATTCAAATATGATATCAATACAAGTATGTTATCAAATTGTTTTATGTACATATGTAAATTTTCTTCTAAAATTTTCAACTTTTGTGGCCTATATATTTTCATGAATTTACACTTGAATATTTTATATACATAGTACGTTAACCGTATTTTATTACCTTTGTATATTTCAATATATGTATGTATAATTTGTATATTAAATGTTGTCAATGTATGATAAATGCACGTATGTATGTTTGTTTGTGAATTTAATCAATGAAAAATCTCTAAAATTATAAGTTTTTATTTAAAAAAAAAAATATATATATTGTTTTGAAAATTTTCTTATTTTTGAAGCTATAATTTTTAATTGCATAGTTTTACTTTAAATTTACAATCATTATGAGGATTCTGTTTATAGTTGTAACGCCTGTTTTTTATTTTTTTTTTCAATGTATTTATGTCTCTTTTTGTAACATGTTAAATATTTATTTTCAAAAAAAAAAAAAAATTAAATGAATAAATAAAAATAATAATAACAATAATCGATGAAATTAACAAATCAACGAAAAAAAAAACAACAAACGTGAAATTAGTATGGGACCAGATCCAATATGGTAAGTTTAATTAAATGTACTATTGTATTTAAGCATTTTAAAAAATTTCATATTTTTTACGCTAAATTATTTAAATTTTTTTGAATTTTTATAAGTTGTTTTTTGAATGTAGCATGGATTATATAGCTCAAAAAAAAAAAAAAATATATTTTCTTACTTAAATATTTTTTAATTAAAGAATGAAATTATACAAAATCTAACTATTTTTCTGCTTCGTAATGTATTCTTTTTGCTTCATTTCCATGAATCACGTATGCTTTGTTTCTCTTGATTTTTTTGTTTTTTAAATTTTTTTATTCTAAAATAATTTTAATAATTAAATATCTCCCGTAGGATAAAAAAACCAAAAACACAAGTTGGTGCAATTATAATAATTCACATTATCATATTATTTAAATTTAAATAAAATCAATTTCAGAAATTCAGTTTGTTTTTGTAGATCATTTTTTTATTCACCGTATTGTATATTGAAATAAAATCACATGTAGATTTGATAATTTCAATTATGATAATTAATCATAAATTATAAAGTAACGTCGTAGAAGTTGAAATATTTTTGAATATATATATTTTTTTTTAAGTTTTATTATTTATTTATTTTTTTTTTAATTAAAAATTTGTACATAATTGTTTAGTTTTTTTTTCAATTAATTTCAAACAATATTATCTTACAAAACAACAAAGAAAAATAAGTTCTATTTTATTCAGGAGTAGTACATCAACAGCTGCGGCTGCCTTTGCAATCGCTACCTCAGCTTCTAGTAATCCTCGGGATGAGCCCCCTGAGATAGAAGCTAGGAACCGAAAAGAATCCGTAGTTAGTTCGCCAGCAACATTGCGCGTTCTAAATGTACTAAGGTACATACATTTCAAATTTTTTTTTTTTAAAGTTTTTTCAATCCTTATAAAATTTTCTAATATATTTAAAAAATTTTCGTAGACATTGGGTTTCAAAACATTTTCAAGATTTTGAACAAGATGCTGCTCTACGTTCACAGGCAATTGCATTTTTAGATGATATTACATGTAGTCCAAATTTATTGCCATCTGAACATAGAGCTGCATCACAATTATTACGATTATTATGCCGAGATGATTTAGATACAGGATTACATAAATTAGATATAATCCTAACACCACCTACGGTAAATACTTAAAACTTTTATTCGATATTATGTTAAATTGAATTAACAATTTGTATGATGTTTTATTAGGCACCAAGCAAAGAAAGTATAGAAACACTTTCAGCTCTTGAAATTGCTGAACAAATGACATATTTAGATCATCAAATATTTTTAGCAATTCGAAGCGAGTACGTATAAAAATTTTAAAAACTGTGTAAAATTTTGTATAATTTTCATTTCATTTAATTTTCATTTATTTATTTTTTTTGAAAATTATATATGAAACCTGTAGAGAATTTCTCGGACAGGCATGGATGAAAGCTGATAAAAAAGAAAGAGCCGAACATATAATTTTAATGACTAAAAGATTTAATGATGGTTCACGTTTAGTTTCATCAGAAATTATATCGAGGTTAGAGGTTAAAAACATACACATATTGATTATTTAATTTTGTGAATTTTTTTGGTTTTTCATGTTTAGGACAAATATGGCCTCACGAGTTGCAGCAATAGAGAAATGGACAGCAGTTGCTGATATCTGCAGGTGTTTACATAATTTCAATGGTGTTCTACAAATATGCGCAGCCTTTACTAATGCTGCTGTATATCGTTTAAAAAAGACATGGGATAAAGTGCCAAAAACTGTAAGTATGGAATTTGTTTTAAAATATTTTCATTTTACATGATTTTACATATCTTTAGACCGTTCAATGTACCTGCCTATACGAATATATTTTTTTAAATTTTAAATAAATTTCGATTTATTTGTTTAACGAAGATATAATAAAATTTTGTATGAGTATTTCAAGTCAAAATGTACGTACCTACCAGTAGGCACATTAAAGCGTTAATGAGCTACATTGTAATTTGCATATTAATTTTGAATTTATTTTTCTTTGAATGTATTGATTATAGTTTATGGAGATTTTATTCTTACAAAGCAAAGTCGACTTTTTGGTCATAGGTTTTTATATTCATTATCAAGTCAAATTAATTGATATATATTCAAAGCATCGTAAAATTCTTTGTATTATTTAAAAATTTACCAAACTAATATTAAAAATTAATAATAAAAAAGTAATGAAATTTTCGAACTTTCTATTTTCAATAAAACAACAAGATAATTCATATGTTCATTTAAAGCTTGTACAGCTTTACCTTCCTTTTTTCAATTGTTTTATTGTATTTGCTTTTGTTCCCGAATATTTATCAAATCATAATTACTCAATCAATCAGTGATATGTTTCTTTTTGACTATGCTCTTATCATTTTATTGATTTCTTTTATTTTAGATGATTTATACTTGATTTCCCACACAAGTTCATTCATTTCTTTTTTTTCATATTTGATTTTCATTGTTTTTTATCTGATTTTTTTTATATTTTCTCTCTTATCATTATTGTTTTGTTCTTTGCTTTTTTTGTTGTAAAAATTTTTTGATTGATGTTTTTTTCATATTATTTTTTCATAAGATAAAACAGACAATCACAAAACTTCAAGCTGTCGTATGTTCAGATGGACGTTTTAGAGCTATGAGGGAGGCATTACATCGTTGTGATCCACCTTGTATACCATATCTTGGAATGTATCTAACTGATTTATCATTTATTGAAGAAGGGACACCAGATTTTACGCCTGATGGTCTTTTAAATTTTTCGAAAATGAGAATGGTAAGTTTTCAATGCTTGTGAAAATAAACAACACTTTTACTTTTTAATTAGAATATTCAAACACTTAGTGTCATAGTAGAAGACAAAAAAATATATAATGAAATGACAGTAGATTTTCCTATTTATTATAAACGAAAAATCTAAAATTAAAAGAAAATAATCAAATTGAATTCGATTTTTTAATTAGATTAGAGGGTTTCATATAAATATTTTTGATTTATTTGTATATTTGATTTTGTTTCTGTTTTCAATTTATTTAGATTGCTCATGTTATACGTGAAATAAGACATTTCCAACAAACACCGTACAAAATTGAACATATACCAAAGGTAACGGCGTATCTATTAGATCAATCACTTCTTCTAGATGATGATGAACTGTACAGTAGATCTTTGCAAATTGAACCAAGGAGTTCAAGATTGAGTGCGCCTAATACTCAAGCAGTTTAAACTATTCATTTGAGTAAATGAATTTTGATAAGAATGAAAGATAAAGAATAAAAAGAGAATGAATAGAAATTATAATTTCATTTATATTCTAATCAGTTATCATTTATTCTAAGATATCTGTGGAGTGTTGATATGAAAAGTTTCAAAATTTAATTTAGATGAGTTAAAAACGTAGTATTCGAAATAATTTGGCAGAAATAAATTCTTAAAATAATGTACAGGTGTACACTACAAAATCTAGATTAGATAATTTCAATTTATTTATTTTATTTTAATCTTAAAACATGTACCATTAATACTTTTATCTTGAATTTCGAGTAATTGAATTTAGTAACGAGCACAAACGTGAAATCACAAGATTTAATATTAATAAAAAAAAACAAAAAATTATTTACTTTCAATCATACATAGATACGTGAAAACATTTTATTTTATATATAATAATAATCAAATAAGAAAATTTATTTACTTGTATTTGGAAACATATCATTGAGAGAAAATAATGTTATAATATTATATATTGCGATGATTGCAGCTAAAATAATTATATGTATATTTCATATTTTTAAAAATTAAGCAGAAATAAAAATAAAATTTATGCCAAAAGTACGATGTTGGGATAAATAATAGATTTTCCCGAAATATCCTTACAATTATTTTGTTTTTAAAATGAAAATTTTACAATGCTTTCTTTCTACATACATACATATATTAAGAATATAATAAAAAATAGTTATTTGTTTAAAAATATCACGAAAATGTTTGAATATAATACATAGGTGAATATGAAAGTCATATACGTACATGTGTATGTAGAAAAAAAATTGAAATCTAAAAGAAAGGATAAACTAAACAAATTATTTTGGGATCACTAATTGGTATCAGTAAATAATGAGTATAATGTCGAAAAATTTTTGAAAGTTCACAATATGTACATTTTCATAAATTGAAACGTGCATATATGAGAGATTTAAAAAAAAAAAAAAACTAAATGAAATAGCTATCAATTAAAAACCATTTTATCGATAAATTTATGTATAAAACTGCAATATTCAATAGAATTTTAATAAAAAATAATATATTATTTAATGAACGAATGACATAATTTATTTTATTTCAATACAATTTGTTTTTTCAGCACACAAACAATATGCATTTTTTATTTAAACTATAAAAATAATAAAATACATATTATATAAACAAAAATACAAAAAAGAGAAAAAATAAAAAAAAATTAATTTTGATCCCTATAATGGTCAATTTATATTTAATGTACACATATCACGTTTTATACTGTATACACAAATACATACATACATATATAAATAGTGAGAGTATGAAAATAATAATAAAAAAAAATATATATATGTATGCTTGAGGCATATAATTTAATTATGAACTAAAAAACAAACAAAATTGAATAAACAAAAATAAAAATTCGTGTAAATTATATTTAATAAGGGGATTAAAAATCATACAAATAATTTTATTATTATATTTATACAAATTTGGTTACCATAATTACTGAATACAGTTTCAAATCCTTCTGAATACGTAACTACTAATTATTGTGTGATTTTTAATGATAATATAAATTTTGTTTTTTTCATTTTTATGTGAATATAAACAAATCAAATAGTCAATTTTTCTATTAAATTAATTGTTTTTTTTTTTTTTTTTTGTTTATCATTTATAATTACTTTTTGATATGATTACGACAATAATTTGTGTTAATATTTTTGACTATACACATATTATACAAATTGAGTGAAAAATTTTATAACATGTAGTACCATGAATTTAATGCTAATGACAATCCATCTATAATTAATGTTTCATTAATCATTAATTTATAAAAAGAGATATATACATAATTTAACAGCGCTATACTAATTTTCAACATTGTACTTTTGACATAAAATTTCAAGAATTTCATTTTTTTTTTCTCAATCTTTTTTTTTTTTTTAACACTTAATTTTTAAATTTTAAAATTAATAAAATTAAATAAAAATAATATTTTATCTCTATTCACATTACTTACATTTATTTAATTACATAAAAAAAAATGATCTAGCAAAATTTATAATAAATAACAAATAATTAATTAATTAATAAAAAAAAAACAATAAAAATATTTATTCGTATTACTCGTTAAGAGAAAAACAAAATTAACAACAAAAACTCTTTTTCTGACAATCTTATATATACAGGTTGAAAAATTTAAAATTAAATTTAAAAAAAAAAAAAAAAAAAATTAAAACTAAATCATAAAAATATAGATACTTATATGTACGTAGATTTAATTGAAAAGCTAAACAAAAAACAAAAAAAAAATAAAAATAATTAATTCAAGATAATGTATCAATTTTAAATCAGATTTACATTTATATATAATAAAAATACAATTAAAAAAAAGTAAATCTCTTAAAATCTTATGAATTTTACAAAATGTATAAGAGTATTAAAAATAGTATATGAAAACATTTTTTGTGTAATTAATGAAATTGCCATTTTACAATTAATTTAAATACAATAAATGAATTTAAAACAAAAAAATGATAAATTAAAAAAAATATATATAGTATATACAATCTATATTCCAAATAATTTAGAATAATGAAATGTTATTTGAAAAAAAAAAAAAAATTAATGAAAAATTACAAAATTATATATATAAAGCTTCAAAATGTAACAAAAATGATATAGTTAATATAAATTAAAGCAAATATCAAATATAATTAATATGTTGTTATTTCTTTTTAAAAATATTTATCAAAATAACTATTTCTTGTTTTACATATTATAATAAATTTAACATAGAAAAACAAATTTTAAAACATCATTAAAAAAAAAAAAAAAAACCAAAAAAGGTAAAAATTTATTTATTTGAATATTAGTATTTACAGTTTTAAATTTTAGAAAATAAATAAATAAATTATTGTAATTATTGAAAATAAAATAAAAATTTTAGAAATGAAATTTTAATGTTAATTAAAATTTTAAAAATTAAAAAAAAAAAAAAACAAATTATAATTGGTGAAATAAATTCAATTTCAAATTAATTTATCACCATATAACATACGTTCACGATGATTTTGTTTATTTTGTACAATATGTACAAGTTGATGAAAATTTTTGAGATATTAATCTAAATCATTTTAATTAAAAAATTCGAAATTAAATAATTTCATAAACTTTATAACGTTTAATGACTGATACCTTGTTGGAAAGATTATATCATGTTATTCATCATTTTATTAAAATCTTTCATTAGCTGACAATTTGTACAAAGCAAGCAAAATCATTCTAAATACATACATATTTTAATTTAAAAAAAAAAAGCAAAGTTCAATTTGAATTAAAATTATTATGAAAAAAAAATAAAATATATAAATGGAAAAAAAGTGTTAACATTATTAAGTAAATAAACAAGGAAAATTATAATAAAAACTTATTTTATTTTCATTTGTTCCTATATCATAAATATTATATAATAGAGATTTTATTTATTGTTAAATTGAATTTAAAAATGAAAAATATAAATAAAGTTAAGAAAAACTAAATAAAAAATGAAAATTATCATTGCAAAGTATATAGAGGAAGTATATCATTTAAAAAAAAAAAAAATATATATATATATATGTTTCAGGTAAACATATTTAATATAATACATAATAAATGTAAATTAAAAATGAATTGTGAATGTGAATTGAACAAAAATAAAATCAGCAATTTAAGTTAAAACGATTAATTAGTAAATAAAAGAAAAAAAAAACAAATTAAATTTGTAAACATAAGTCTGTATAATGAAAAAATGAAAAAATAAATAATTAAAATGATGAAAAAAAAAAATTTTATGATTTTTTTTTTCCCCTATTTTTCAGTATTTTTGTTATTTTTCATAACATCCTACTTTCTTATTTTACTTTTAGACTTTTGCATATTCTTCAATATGAAAAGTTACAATAAAAATTCAATATCACTTTCACTTTCTCTGTTATTGTTTTTATTTATTTTTTTTTTTTTTAGATAAATTCAAAACTTTACAAAGTTCGCATCTTATATTACATATAGTTGAATTTCCAGAAGAAAATAAGTAATTTAATAATAGTTTAAATAGTATATTTATATAAGTATTTATTATTTTATTGTATTAAAATAAAATGTTATTATGTATTATATAATTTATATGGGATTAAAATATTTTAAGGATAAAAACAAAAATTCTAAAATCAAATAAACCATACACTTATTACATAAAATGTACACCCACAAGGCATAAAAGTTAAACCAAAAACTACTGTATGGTAGGGTATTAACTTTACAATATATCTTTGATATTTTCCATTTCAACAAATTGTAATGCATAATACTTACACACATATGTACATATATATGTATACAATTTTCATTTATACATAACATTTTCGTACAATTAAATTTCTTTATATAATACAATAGATCGAATGTGTATAGTCATTTTGTTTTTGTAAGTTTGTCTATGCTATTTTCTAGATTGTAAAATCTTAAATCGATGAATGTAAATCCACCTGAGCCTTTAAATTAAATGCAAATTGTAAGTTTTTGTTGTATACTCATGCATGTAAGTATCATGCATGTACATAAATATATGTATGTATAGGTATGTTCGTGTTAAAAACAAAAACTCATTTTGTCTAAATATAAATAATTTAAGTTTAAGATATTAAGAATTGACCTTACAAGTTATTCCAATCATTTTAGATTGTCATATACATATGTATAGTATCCAAATAGCTTTTTGTATATATGTTTATATGAATATGTTGGTATTTAGTAAACTTAGATATTTGGTATTTTTGTTATATATACAAGAACAGGATTCAGTTTTAACAGAATTAATATTCTATGTAAATTGTACATTAAAATTTTATTCTTATGCAAATTTTCTAATCTACATACATATACATAGCTATTTAATTTTAACCATTATGCTCATATATTTTTGTATGTGTGAATAATATATATAAAAGATATTAAATAAAGATTTTGTGGTATTTAAAAATGTTTGTGTAAATTAGGATTCAAAGTAATTTTTATAAGATTTTATTGTCACCGCATAATCAGAATATACAGAAAAATATTAAATATATTTTTCCATTAATTCTGCCTATTTAGGATATTAATTTTTCGAATTTAAAATAAATAAAAATTAATCAATAGTAAATAAGTGTTAATATATCAAAAAGAGAAAAATAGCATTAAATAAAACAAATTGAAAATTCGTTATCATTTTTATCAGTTGTTTAATTATTATTTTCTGAGAAATTTAAAAAAAAACTTTTTTTTTTTAAATCCAACATATGTTTATGTACTCAATAAACATATAACAAAAGTATTAATTGGTATTTCATATTTGAATCTGAGCCTCAGACCTATTATCATTTGTTATTTATCTCCTTTTTGGCAACAGTAAATTATATGTGATATTTTGAACAAATGCTTTTGACAGCAATACCTGTAATATGTAATGATCAAACAAATATTGTTTATATGAAAATACTACACATTTTTTTTCTAGTTTTTTTTTTCTTTTTTAATTTAATTAATTTCATTACATTTTTTGATATTTTTAATTTTTGTACAAGTACATATGTATGTAATGTACTATTTAAATAAAATTCTATGGAAGTAAAAATAATCAGATAATGAAAATGTGAAAAT
This sequence comes from Anthrax anthrax, assembly GCA_963971155.1. Taxonomy (NCBI): domain Eukaryota; kingdom Metazoa; phylum Arthropoda; class Insecta; order Diptera; family Bombyliidae; genus Anthrax; species Anthrax anthrax. The sequence goes on along the minus strand of OZ020118.1, from coordinate 33,371,912 downwards.
TTTCACATCTGTTGTTTTATTATGCTCAAAAAATAAAAAAAAATAAAAAAGTATTGTACGTGTCAATATTTATACGTAAGTAGTTTTTTGTGTTCATGTTTTTTAAAATAATATAAATTCAATGGAATTTTTAAAACAATATTTTTAATTTATAATTTATGTTATTAAATGAACATGTATACCTACATATACAATGTTCATTATACAATGTGAAGAGTGTATGTGTATGTATAAACAATATTTTTCTTAATTAGTATAAAAACCTAGATAAAGAAATTCAAACTTTTCAAACACTTTCACGGTCACTGAATGAAAATAACGGAAAATTGTTTTTATTTTTTCATTTGCAGGAAAATCATTAATTTGAATTTTAAATTTTCCTGTACAAATTTTTTTTTTTTTTGGTTTTTTTTATTAGTTTTTCCTTTTGTTGTATTAAATCTTCAATCAATTTTGACGTATACAAAAAAAAAAAAAAAAAAATTAAAATTCTTCATCAGCACATTGGTATGTAAAATGTACATTACCGTTCATGTTCTATTTCTTATAAAATTTTTGAAGTAATAAATCCATTTTACATCATATTACGCATATACGAGTATGTATGTATCATATTCATGTAATATTAAAATCTTCAATCTAATTTTAATATATTCATTGATATCAAAAAGTTGTTTAATAATAAGAGAAGAAATAAATTTTACATTGCAGATAGGAAATTTTGAAGAGTATAGATAAAGCAGATACGTACACAGAAGGGTACATACTCGTATATTCATGTATACATGGGTTAAAAATGTTATATTAACAGTCAATTGTGTAGTTTTATACGTACGTAAATTGAAATTGAGTACTTTATCATAAAAACTTATTTAAGAATTTTCATTTTAAATCAAAAACATTTGTTAATTTTCTTAAAATTTAAATATAAAAATGTCTTTTTTGAATTTTTAATATATAAATAATAAATAATATTTTGAAAATTTAAAATTTTTCATTGCATTAAAAGAAAATTTTAAGCTTTTCCTTAAACTTTCTGTAAAGTTTTGTAATTGTGTAATAAAATCTTAATATATTTTAAATTGGAATGGAAAAGCTTTTCCAGTATGGTGTATTGGAATAACAAAAATGGTGAAAATTTTTGTTAAATACTTATTTCGAAATACTTTTATGTATATTGTTCATTTGGCTAATGTCTGTAAAATGTGAGAATAACAATCGAAAAAAAAAAATAAATAAATAAAGGACCTTACAAACTTTTTAGTAAAATAATAATTTAAAAAATTTTTATGTATGTAGGTATATAAACTCAGTTGTTCATTTTTTTAAAAAAAATTTAAATTTTTTTATAAACTGTAAAATCAAATTATAATTCATTAAATAATTCTGAATATGGTTTGACTTAAATTAATTAAATGAAACGAAATAATAAGTAATTAATGCTATTTGTAAGTATAATTGATTTAATTCTTTTAATCGCATTAAATTTTAATTAAATATAAATCAACCGTATATTTTTGATAAAATATGAAAACAAGTAGAAGAAGAAAGAAAACGAAATGAAACTTATATTGAAATAAATTATTTTAATTATACAATTGATTATTTAAATTTATTATTTTTAGATAATATTATTTTGCAAATTCATTCAAATTTGCATATTTGCATTCCGAAATTATTTCGAAAACTGAAGAATGAAAAAAAAAAAAGAAACAAAATTATTATTTTTTTTATTTTTGTACATTTAGAAAGAGAAAAATTATTTCTTTAGTATTTAGTGAAGCGTTTTAGAATTTGTCTTTTGATAAAAATCAGTATAAATTTTGAATAGATTGAATACACTTACATATGTATGTACAAATATTCAATTCATTTTACCCAGAAAATTGTACAAATAAGTACTTTTATTTATTTACGTATAAAAATCAAATGAAGGAAACAAATTTCATGAAGCAAAACAATATCAAGAAATCTAGGTAAAAGGTTAAATTAAGTCAAATAGAAAAATTTTTGTGAAGACTGGATGTGTACAAATAAATTTTGTGAAAACTTAACAAATTACATGTTAGCAAAGATTTATTTATTATTTTATTATTTTCATCCTTTTATATATACTATATATGCTCAAATTATGTACTTATGTACATATAACTTAAATATTATAACACATTTTGAATTAATGTGTATGTATAAGAATAATTACATATATTGTTATTTTTGTAACGGTTTATAACAAATTCAAATTTTAAATTTAAAAGATAAAATGAAAAACAGGCATTTATCTACTCTATACTATGTAAGCGTGGAATAAATAATAAACATTTATTTATATATGCATGATTTTTATTTTATTTCAAACACTTAACCATACTCATGCGAACCATATTTTCCTTGTCATGTTTCACAATTTTTATTAAAACGAAAACAAATTAAAATTTACGTGGGACAAAAAAAATTTTTTTTAAACGTGAATATTTAATTATTATCTAAATATGAGATAACTGGTAAAAAATGAAAAACCCTGAGCCATTCAGTAATTGTTTGTAATATTGGTTTGATAATAATTAGCAATCATAATTATAATTTAAAATTGATAATATGATGTGCAATATTTGATTACGTATAAAATATGTATATAATTTTAGACATACACTATTTATTTTGCTTATTTTTTTTAATTTCGATTTAAATTTTATTTTTTACTTTGTTTTTTATTTATTTATTCAGTCCATTATCAGTCTATCGAGTTCGTTCGCTCGAATATACTTTGTTCATTAGTTTCTGTATATTGTTTATGATTAATCAGCTAATTACATCGTTTCAAATCAATAGTATTTTTTACTAACTAATTAAACAGTAATGATACAATTTTTTCTGTCTTTTATAAACAGAAAAGGAAATAAATACAAAAAAGAAAAAATTATTACAATTTGAATATTTAATTTACTTTGTATAAAAACATAAAAAATAAAATGTAAAATTCATATAAAATTAAAAATTGAAATGAATGGTTTTTATTTACGATAAAGAATTAAAATTTGAAAGTTTTTCTTATTTAATGTACTAAGTTTTCAAATCAAAATGAATATATTATGTATGTTAAGCAAACAGAGACATACTTTCACATGTATAAGTATCTATGAATATTATGCAAGTATGTCAACCAAAAAAAGAAAAAAAAAAGAAAAGGTCGATACATACATAGACAAAGTTTTAAACTTTGTTTACAGTGAAATAGTAAAAACTTTTTTTCGGAACTGAATTTATTGAATTATTATTATTATTTTTTTTTTTTTTTCAAATAAATTTTTACCAACAAAAATTTATTGGTTTTGTTATTATTACGAAAAAGAATTACTTCATTAACTAATTGATGATTGAATGCTAAATTAATCCACATAAATATTTTTATATGATTTGATTTTATTTGCTATTTTAATTTCTTAGATATAAAATCTAATAAAAAACTAAAATCCTTAATTTTATTAAAATGATGTATTTCACATTTGTGCGAATATTACAAAATTCTTTGCTGATATTTTATTTCACAAAAGAAAAAAAAAATTAAAAAGATTTTATTCATTTTATATGCATTACAAATTTTGAATATTAATGGATTTCTTCTCATTCTGTCATTTCTGTTATAACTTTAGAAATTCAATTATTTAACTACCAGTGACAATTTATAAATTATGGTATTTTAGCATAGTTAAACATCAATTTTCTAAATCATTAGATAATCTAATGGCAACTATCATTATGGTTTCCTGGTTGTGAATTTTTTCTTCCATATAAATGAGCATATGAAATTCTTTTAGAAAACAAAGTGAAAATATAAGTAGTATATTGTGAATGAATTTCTATCACCATTTAGTTCTATATTGTATACATATATATTGTATATATATGTAAGTATGTTTTAGAATAATATTTGGCATGAACATGATGTTTACAGACGAACACGTATTTTGTATTAAAAAAAAAACAAAAAAAAAAAAAATACAATAAAAAATAAATGCTGTTTTATTTCTTTATATATTTATAAAGGTTCTATTCTATATACTTTGGTATAAAACGAAATATTATAGGAAAAAAGAATACATGTACATGATATTAATGTGAAATCATTAGATAACGGATGGAGAGAAATTAAGATAAAAGCAAAAAAAGAAAAAAATAAAAAATTTCAAGACGTGAACGTTTTTTTTAAAAAAATGTTTATGTGGATTTTTTTTTTTTTTTTTATTTCATTTTTTTTTCTTTGTTCATTCACTTTACATTGAAGAATTTTGTAACTATTCAATTATGATTGTTATTAATATTTCTACAAGAAATATGCAGAAAGTCTTTTCCCATGTTATGTATTTATGTAAATACATATGTGTATGTATGCTTTACAATCATGACAATGTGTTTAAAAGCACACAAAAAAAGGAAATAATTTGCATTTTATTTAAAAATATTTTCAAAACGTACGAGTATGTACTTTAAAAAATGAAGTTCAAAAATATGTATGTACGTCGGTAGATGTACATGTGTATACTTACGTGAAGACATTATTTCAAATTATTCAAAAAAAAAGGGAAAAAAAAGAAAAATTTAAAACAAAATTTTTGACAATAAATTTCCACAGCATATTATGTAGATTATGATGATTATATAATAGCAATTGAAAAAGCAAATATTTCCTTTGTACATATGTTAGTTCCTTTTTCTATATTATTTTGTTCAACTACAAAATGAGTCCGTGCAACACATCGCATATCATTACTTTTACTTTATAGTAATGTTATTTCCTTCATTTTACTTTTTATTCTGCTATTTTTAATGTTTACAATGAAAAAAAAAATTATAATAGAGTAAAAAGATCAAAAAATTAACGTGTACAACTGTGACTATTATTAGCATAATTAAAAATTAAAGAAAGAAAATATTTTGAATACATTCGTTATTTGGTTATTTTATGCATTATCACTTTACATCTTCTGCATATTAAGTCTTATACGTGGATATACATACATATGTATGTATGTACCTAATGTAGTAAAGGTTTTTGACATTTTCTTGTTTTGTTTTCGTAAATAAGAAAAAGATTTTCTTATTTAAATTTCATTTTAGGAACTTCATACAGATTATACATAATACAATGAAATGAAATAGCACAAATACTGTACAATATCGTGAATTTGTAGATATGTAAGTTTACGTGAAGTTTATTTTTAACATTCAAAAAACATAAGAATTTTCTTTAGAACATAGACATTTTCTTTAGAGGATATTATGATGCCTGGCTATATGCACTTATTATTATTAAAAAGAACGAATATACATATAAAAAGGACATACATATTATTTTGTAGTAAACATAAATTTTGAAATCATAATAAACTGAAAGAAATTATTTTGAAAAATTTCTTTGTGATGAAGACCCTAACAACGATGTTTTCTTGAATTTTTATCGTTATAAAGTACTGTAGTAAATATGTACAATTGAAAGTTAAATTAAATGTTAAATTTTGTTTTTAAACGATTGCTCTATAAATGTATGTACAAAAATTGAAAAAAAGACCTAAATAAATAAAAGAAAAAATGAAAAAAAAAATGAATAAAATAAAAAATCGAACTGAAAAATATTTATTTTATTACAAAAATTTGTCGAATTTTTTATACATCATATATGTATGTATGTGTGCATGTACATGCAAATGTAGACGTTCGAACCAATGTTAAACATATCATTTTCAATACGATATCAATTAACATTAAAAATCTTATATCAATTATTTACAAAAAAATATTTTAAATGATGTTGAATAAAATATTGATTTTTCTTTTTATACTCTCCATTATAGAAAAATATAATAACACACAAAGAGAAATATTAAATATCGAAAAACGAATGAAAAAAATATGAAAATTTTTAAATTCTTTTCCATCCTTTATTTATCATTTAATGGAAATGAAAATAATAAAAAATAAAAATTTATATGCACACATGCAAAACGATAAAAAATTGTTTTGTACAAAGCTGAATACTTATTTTAATCATTCAAGTATTGAATTTATAAAAAATAAAAAAAAAACACAAAAAAAGAATGAAACAAAAAATAAATTGAAAGTGATAAACTACTTTATTTTATCTATATTCGACTTCATATGCATAGATAAATAGATAAAAAAATTTACTAAACACACTAACAAATACATTCACACATTAATTTTCATTTTGAATATGAACACAATAAATTTGGTATTATAAAAGCATAAAATCAAATCATTGTAGAACAGCTATAAAAAGCATAATTCGAATAAAAAAATTCATTATGTCTGTATAAAATAAAAAAAATGTTGTAATTTGATCCTAATAAAATTTGAAAATATTATACGTAATTGGGAAACAAACAGAGACAATTTAAAATTAATTATTTATCAAGTTCTTTGGGACATACGTATACATACGTACATGTAACGTATGTAAATTGTGTTGAGATTTTAATGTGCATGTGTATGCATATTCGTATTATAAATAAACTTATTATACAAACTGGAAGTCTGTATGAAATATAATTATCTTAAATGGAATTTTGTTTTTTCTAGCCTTTGGAATAGTTCATTTAACATTTGAAAAATTTTCTAAATAATTTTAACTATGAATAACAAAATGCACATACATTTACGTACATACCGTATGCATGTATATGTTATGCATGTATACGTACATGTAAAATTATTACTAAAAACTAAGAAGTTTGGTCTTTGCAATAATCACTTTGAAAATTTTCAAGAAATCTTATTTGTAGTTTTAAATAATGTACTTCATATGTAGTATACATATATGCTATTTATATTAAATGCATTTGACAGGATAATACTTTTGGTAATTTAATTTAATTAACTTAATTATTAGGATTTTTTTATAAAAACAATTTTTATTCTATACTAGAACTTCAGAGATCTTATTTATGTATATTGACCGAAAAATGTCCGTACATATATACAAAAAAAAAATTTAAATTATAGGAAAACGAGAAATGTTTTTGTACTATTTGGTACTATGAATTTTTTAAATAATTTTTTGCATACTCTATTTATAATTGAAATTCAAATTTATTGAAAATTCTGTTTTTATTTTTTTGAACATTAAAAAAAAAAAAAATTCAGATTGTTTAACGCATTCTTAATTTCTTCTTCGGTTGTGTTTTATAAAGACTGAAGATAAACTTCGACCGTTATATTTATGAAATGATTTTACTTATATGCATGTACATATATGTACATACGTTTTTGGGAATGAAAATAAATGGCAGAATTTTTAATTTTATTTTTGTTTTTATTTTTTTAAATTTTCTTTATAAATTCTATTTCAATGAATGTCCTTTTTTCAACAATAAAATCTTGGTTTTTAAAAAAAACCAGATAGTGGTGATACGAAAGTATATTTTTAAAATTTTTTAATTAAATTTTAAATTGAATTTTAGGTTTTTTTTTTTTTTTTTAAATTTTATTTTAATGATACATACATACATACAAATAAACCTATACATATAAATGTACATATTAGAAAAATATTTATTTCAATAAAATTGAAAATAAATTGAAATAATTACTGATATATTTATTCGATTAAGTGATTGTTATTTAATTATCAAAATGAAAATTAAAAATATAATTCACATTTTGAAATAATATAAATGAAGTGTCTCACACATACAAAGTCAATTACTACTATTCAATAAATATAACGTACAAAAAGAAAACACTTACATATATAAATTTTTTGTCTTTTTTTTCATATTATAAAAATTTTAATTGGAAAACAATTGGAAATTCAAAAACATTTATTTTCCAAATTTTTTCATATACAAATTTTAATATTAAAAAAAAAAAATTTTTTTTTTGCTTAATTGAGAAATTTTTCTTATTAATATTTAAAATTTATTTTGAATTTAATTTTAACAGAAAATTTCACATGTTTATATAGTGAAAGAATTTTAAATGCACAGTGTATTATCAAAAAAGAATTGTTTATTTTGTACATATAAAATATACATGTATATATGTGCAAATGATGTTAAAATTTATTTTAATTATCTATTTGAACTATTTTCACTTTTCATCTGCATATACTCGTATATACACGCATATAAAAATTATTTATGTATGTACATGTGTTTAATTGTAGGAAAATTATTTTGAACGTTTAATTTAAATAAAAATTAAAGTCGTGTTAATGCTCTAGCTGATAATAATAATAATATGAAAGCCACATTTATTAAACATACATATAATACAAATTGCATACATACATATACGTATATAGTAGTATATACTAGACTACATACTATTTGATGCCTTCATTTGTAGCTGGTGGTTAAATAGTATTATGTATGTAAATTTAGTACAAGGCCATAAAATAGCAAATAAAATTATTTGTAATCCACATACTTTATATCGTGTATATTGCTTATATACAATACATAGATAAGCATTTGTACGTGCACATATTCATTCATATGTATGTATATTTTATGTAAGTGTTAGTACTGTATGACAATTTTATTAAAGTTCAATTTAAACAACTTGTATTCATTGTCTTAGTTAAGGCATAAATTGTTGACATTCAAAAGTGTAAAATAAATAATATAAAAAAAAAGAAAAATCATGGAAAACATCCTGCAGAAAATTTTTGACAGAATTGTGTCATTTTTTTTTTTTTTTGTATAACATATAGAGGCATAATTCATCGAATAATTAAAACAGACAATTTCAGAATTTATTTGTGCTTTTCATTTTATATGTCTAAGTATATACATATGTATGTTGTATGTAGTATGTTTTTTTCAAGAGGAGCAATAAAGTGATTTTTTACTTTGTGTTTGTAGCTTTTACAACTGATATAAGCGGGCATTTTTTCAAAAAACAAAAAAACAAATTTTTTTTTGTTTTCATATCTTTGTTACTTTTATCATTTTTTTTTTAGGTCCAGTTTTTAATTTCTTTTTCTTTTATTTCATTACTCTACAGTAATTCTTTTTAGTTGGTGAAATATAAAATTAAAAACAAAAAATAAAAAATAGAATTGTACACATTTTTGTGCTTGGTGAATCTTTCCAGTGAATAAAAATCGTTAAATAATGCTGCCATTTTAGCGTAAAACCATTAGACCAAACTAGGTATGTATGTATGTACATATGAATACACGTAGAATTTTATTTGTACATTTATGTAGGAGTAAATACATACACGAATTAAATTCATACATATATTTAACACGGATATTATATACATACATATGTATAAATCACAAATCCACACGTACATGTACACATACATATCTACACATATCCATGTTTTATAAGGTATACATATGAACACATATTTTCCTTTTGGTAAAATATATTTGTGCAAATCACACTATTCTGGTTATTTTAATAAAATACATTTCCTTCACCAGGGAATACAATTTAATTTTATAATATTTCACGTTTAATAAAAGGATGAATAAATGACATGTACGTACGTATGTTTATTGTTAGCTACTTTTATGTATGAATGTATACTTATACATATTTATAAAATCTGCGTTTTTATATGTGTAGTGTACAGTAGTATACATACAGACATATATGTATGTATATAATTAGAGATTACTATTGTATGTACTTATATATGACCTAATTACAAAATATATATTATTTACATATGTTCTATATACACATATGTTTATACATGAACAAATGATAGTATCTACATATATGTATATATGTATGTGTTATAAGATGAAATTTAGTCCTGACAGATGTCACAACGTTTTGTATACATACCGTGTGCAATATAACCAACATTTTTGTTATATTTTATATTTTATTTTAATATATTCAGTATACCTTTGAGACAGTCGGTTGATGTTTTTGGTGGTGTTATTCTATACATTTTTATATTATATATTATTTTTATCTCGTATACATTACATACATATGATATAGGTGCACATGTGATATTCGTACATAAATATGTATACCAATTTTTTTTTTTTTTTTTTTCAAATTGATTAAGAGGGATACAAAATTGTATACAGATTTCACTCATGGAAAATTTGCAGATAGATAATGTATACATATGATGATATGAATACACACATATTTAAATATACATATGTATGTATGTGTTTAAAAAGTAAAATAATATAATAAAATCCTTTTCACATACACACACATGTACATGAGAATTTATTAAAATGTTAAAATTTAAAATTCATGTCTAAACATTGAAATATTTTTGATATAATTTATTAATTTAATTTTTCAAGATTTTCGGTATATTATTTATTACGATTGTTGGTATACAAATACATACATATGTAAGCACATTTAAATCCATTTTAATTCAAATTTTAAATAAAACCACTGTATCTTATGTACATAAATATAAAATAAGACAATTAAATATGGTTAAAATTTCGTAAATAAAAATTGAATTAATTTGTAAAATATTACATAATTTTCGAGCAAATATAAAATCGTACATACATTTGTACATATGTAAACATTTATATACATGTAAACATAACCATGTGGCAAAAATTTTAAATCATAATAATTGTGTGTTAGATTGTCAAAATTATTAATTTTGTTTTGTTAATATTGTTACTCAGATTATATAATATTCGTTTTTTTTTCTCTTGTTAATGAAGGAAAAATAACTTCATTTTTATTTATGAAGACTAAAAGATAATTATGATTGGTTTATCGAGATTTTTGGTAACTTTGAAATTTGACTTTTGTTTTGATACTAAATGGCACTTTTTTAAATTTCTCAATTTTATTTTCCTTTATTTTTAGTCAAAAGACGATTATTAAAGTCAAATTTCAAAAAAATTTTAATAAAAATTTTAAATTTGATCACACTAAAAATTGTAAAAATTTTTTATTTGGATAAATTGAATATACTTATGTATTGTATGGTATCTCTTAATTAACTTTTCTCTAATCGAAATTTTTATAATATAAAATTTAAAAAAAAAAATTCCATATAAAGTTAAAGTCTTTTTATTCATATGTATATAAAATATTGACTTTAATCTCCATAATGAAAATTTTTAATAACAAATTAAATTATTGATTTTCCTTTTTTTACCCTTACTAAGAAATTTTGATAATTCTTAAATATTTTCAATTATTTCTTTTTTCTCGGTGTTATCTTGAAACGTCGTTTATTAAATGCTTCCTAGTTATACAATAAAAAATAAATAAAAACAAATATGTATGTAATAAAATAATAATAAAGAGATAAAAGATAGAAAAATGGATTATTTATGTACATTTCAAAGAAAGGAAAAAAAAATCGATTTAAGAGCATTAAAATCAATTAGTCGATATTAATTGGATTTAAAAAAAAAAAAAAAGAAACTATTATTGAATTATGTATGAGATTGAATTACATACCATATATTATAATATAAAATTTGCTTTAAGGGCGTAAAGAACAGATAAGTGAAGAAATAATAATTGAGTTAATTAGATACCTAATTTATTTATTTATACATTATACAATGGTACAATGATATATGTAAATGTAAATTAAACAAATACGTACAATTTGAAGATTACTAAAAAAAGAAAAAAAAAACTCCATTATTTCTTTAAATCTTAAAACCAATTTAATTGGAAAAACGATAAAACATATTCAAGTGGATTCTTGTTTATTTTTCTCTTTACCTTGTAAAATTGTCTGTTTCTCTTCGGTCTGTTATGCATTTATTAAATGTAAAGAAGAAGAAGCACTAATTGCAGATATCTTGAAGTATAAAATTTAGCATAATAAATCTTTATTTACAAAGAAAATCTACAAAAAACAAAAAAAAAAAAAAAAAATATAAAAAAATAAAATAAAATCAATTTGATAGTAGTAAATATCTAAGATTACAATTTAATAAATTCAGATGTTCTATTTTACATTTTAATTAATTTCTCATTAAATACAAAACAAAAGAAAATATTCTACTCATGTCAAGGTTATTTAATACGAGATTCTATTATTACTACAAAGTTTTTGGGTTCACTGAAATTGATACACATAAATGCAAAATATAAAAAACAAAAAATAATATATTGAATTTTCTACCCTGAATGTATACATAATATTTACACATGTTTACACATACATATGTACACATAATATGTACATAATATGTCCTGTATTCAATATTGTGTAAAAATACATTTAGTATACAGTACAGTAATATACATATATAGAATGGTAAAAACCACTTTATTGAACAAAATTTTGTATTTACATGAAATTTTTCAAAATATTTTGTTACCACCAATTATGCTTTTGGCATCATTAATTATGTACAAAATTTCATGTTTTACAGCTTGTAGGTATACGTGCTTTACAATTAAAAAACAAAAACTAAAGAAAAAACAAAAAAATTACAATTTATGTTAATAATATTTTTTGAACGGAATTTTATAGGTTGTTTATACGCGACTATGCATGCATAATATTTTGATATAATTTTGAATAACAAATATGCGTACAATATCTAACTTTAATATTTTTATTTAATTTTAATTTTAAATAGTTTATAGCTTTTTAATGGGATAATTATTATATGTTACGAGAAAATATTACTGTTAAAATACGAATAATTTTTTATTTAATTTTTCTTTTTGTAATATTTTGTTATTATGATTAAAAAATAAATAAAAAAATGTAAAAAAAAAAAAAAAACAAGAAATAATAATATGGAAATTCTACAGGACAATCAATTTATTACATGTATTATAAGTTTATTGAGCTTTTCTATTTCATTTTTGTTCATTTAATTAATTTATTTATTTTTATTTGACGAGGATTTTACAACTCTATTTTTTTTTCCTTGTTTGTACTCAAACCTAATTTGAATGAACTTTAAATTTTTGAGTAAGAACTTTTTAATTTGAATTTTTACAATTCAACAAATACTTATGTGCATTTATGTTCTTAGTGAAATGAACCAAGTAAAAATTTTTGTTTAAACTTATAAAAATTTTCATGAAAAAAGGAAATTTTTAACAAATAGAGCAAAAAATCTCCATTATTAAATGAAAATTAAAAACTTTTTAAAATTTAAAAAAATGATTTTGTTAAAAGGTTTCTCCCTTTTTTCTATTGTGATCCTTTGTTTTAAATGATTTTTAATGACTTATAATTGTAAGAAGTTTATTTAATTAAATTAAAATTGAAAAAAAAAAAAATAACATGAAAAATAAAAGAAAAATTATTCTTTGATTTTTTCTTATGAATAAGAAACTTTTTATGACAAAAATAATATATACATACATAATATGTCCATAGCTTAAACAGTCGTGTGAAAGTACACAGTGTAGATGAACAATCTTTTTTAATAGACCATAAATGACTTTAGTTTATTAAAAGTGTATTGAATGTGTAAGCATAGATGTGAATTTTTAAATTTGTTTATTTTTTAATTATAATTATTTTGCTTACAATCTAGTTAATGTCCAAAACAAATGAAAAGCAAAACTTTGTTTAATAACATTTAGAATGAAAAAATTTACAAAAAAGAAAAGAAAAATTAAAATGAATCTTTTTATGCCCTTATTTGCTTATACATTTCCCTAAATAAATTTTGTTTTTAGTTAACAATAAAGTTTTTCGGGTCAATCATATAAAATTTTATGACAGCACTTATGTGGATCACTAAAAATTTTTCAAAAAGTTCGAAAGTATGGAATTTTTAAAGTAAAAACAAAAACAAAACAATCAATATCTTGTGAAATTTTATTATATCAATGTTACAGGGCACACAAAAATTAATTTATAAAAATTTATCATTAGCAATTATTTATTTATTTTTTAATGATTAATAAAGACTATGACCACTTAAATACATTGAATTAGTAAAAAAGGATTAAATGATTGAATAAAATGAATTTTCAATCAAATATTTTATATGAACTTCAATAGAAAAACAAAAATTGAGCTTACCTTTCTAAATACAATAATTCAGATTCATTAGATTCATTCTCAATTATTATTCATATTAAAGTAATATACATATGTATGTCACAGTATTTATAACATTAATTTTTGAGAATGTTTAATTATCTTCTAAAACGAAAATTTGAACATTTGAATATTTTGTGTAAAATTTTGAAAAATATAACGACGTTTTTTTTTTTTTATTCCAGTATTCCAGTAAAATATAGGCGGTATTAAATTAATTCATTGTTAATTAATGTCGATTAAAATGGTATTTCATGAACTAGCAATTTTTCTAGATTTCAACATTGTAATTATTTACTGGACTTTTAAAATAACTTTTTGTGTCTATGTACAAACATATATACACACACACATTTAAACATACAAAACAGATTATAAAACCTAACTTCCTAATGCAAAATTCGATCATTTTATTTAAGAAATAAAATAAAAAAATAAAATAATGCATAAGGAATTTTCTCTCAAGTAGTATCATTCATTGCATATTTCGCACATGATACAAAAGAAAAAAAAAATTAACATAAAATTATTTCTAGTACGGAAAATAAAATAACGTTCTAATGGATAAGAATTTGAACAGATACACACGTTAGAAACGAAATATGAAAATATATTTATTATGTAATACCGTAGTACGTGTATGAATGTATATGCATTTACACGAAGTGTTACACATGCAAAATTTAAAGACAGATAATATATGTTCCAGAACCTTGGGTATTTGTAATGTAAGCCAATACCATATCGATTTTTTTTTTCGATTCGTACGAACTTACATATTATGTATACATTATGTAGATACTTGTTCTTCATGAAATTACTTCAGTCTACATACACTGATATATTATTTTTGTGCATAAATACACACACCTATGCAATTTTATGCATTATTATAGCAAAGGTGAAATTTAAATTGCATTCTTACTAAAAATATAAAATTTACGTATATATAAAAAACTGCAAATGTAAGTAATAAATTTATTTTTCATGTTTCATATAACAATTATTTTATTTTTAATAAAAAAAATAAAAAAATAAATAAACAAAATAAAAAGTAAAATCGAAAGAAAATGCATACGAAACCAAAACAAAATTGAAAACAACACGAACAAAATTCAAAATTGTAAGCAAAAATAATTTTAGGCTTTGCTGAGGTTGTTTGTTTTACTGGTACAAATATTTTAATAAACGAACATACAACCCTTGAAAAAGTGGAAAAAAAATTGTCATTATCCTTTTCAAATGAACATTAAAAAAAAAAAAAAATTAAAATTTTATGCAAATTTAAAAGGAGTTCAAATGAAATCGTTTTCGTTAAATTTCGTTACATTTACACGTGATTGTTAATCAATGAATTAATTAATAAATTATCAATTTAGAATTTTCCCCGTTTTCAAAAAAAAATTTTCTTATTTTTATTTGTGTAGCTTATTTATAATTTTAACGAAATTAATATTACAAGATTAAAAAAATACATTAATAGGTCACCTTATCAAAATTTGTGAAATAAAATCATGAAGAAGGTTTAGGATGGCAGGATACTAATTGAAAGACTAAAGGACGAGAATGGTGAAAAAAGTTGTCTATAAATTTAGGATTATCAACTGGAACAAAAAAAAAAAAAAACAAAAACCAAAAACGAAAATACCTATTCATGAATCTATTTTATGAGCTGTAGTGCCAAATAATGATGATGATGGTCTATAATTATATATTTCAGTTATATACATACATGTATGCATATACTCTTTAATTATTGAAAATTCAAGAAATTTTCTTTATTATCAAAAATATCAGAATTCGGTTTTTGATTATTCATTTTATTTTTCTTAAATAAATTTTTAAATTCATTAATTATATTTAACTTAACTCCAGTTCATTAGTAAAGGCATACGTATATGTGTGTATATGTAATACGTTATACCGGTGTATTTAATGAACTGTTGTCATTCAATTGGAAAATAATGAATGATTCATAATTTTCATTTTATACATAATTTATACTTTTGTTACTTATCAAAGTATTGTGAATGGAATGAAAAAAGGAAAATAGACTGAAAATGAAATGTGAAAAGTGAAATAAATATGAAAAATCACAGCTCATTAGTAATTATGATAATTATTACGTACCTAACCCGGCAACCCACATAAACATAATATACATACATATACACAAGCATATAAGTATTAAAAAAGTAACATGATGTCTTAAAAAAAAAAAAAATTAATGAAAGTTTTAAAATAATTTTTTGTTTCTATAAATGTTGTAAATTCATGAAATATGTAAGTTACTTGGAAATAAATTATATAATTAATATTTGTAGACATTGCATGAGTATAAGTGATCACGTGGACGTACAAAATTAATAATTTACAAAACATTATATGTTGGTTTTTGAAACTGATGATAACCACATGATATCATTTCTAATTTCATATGAACATATCATTTAATAAAATCTTTTATTTAATTATACAAATCACGTTGACATATTTTGTAAAACCTTCAATTTCTCGTGCTGTGTAAAGTATTGTTTTGAGAATGTGTTTAAAACACACTCAAAATTGAATTTTATGCTCGATCAAATTTATATCCTT
Source organism: Anthrax anthrax (assembly GCA_963971155.1). Lineage (NCBI taxonomy): Eukaryota > Metazoa > Arthropoda > Insecta > Diptera > Bombyliidae > Anthrax > Anthrax anthrax. Next base: position 33,355,301 of record OZ020118.1, on the reverse strand, counting down.
AAAAATTTGAAAATACTTTTTTTTTTTTGAGATTTTTACTATTTACATAATGAAAATATTTTGTCATTTTTCATTAAGCATTGGTTTCATTTATTTTAAAATAAAAAGTAAAATTCTCTGATAATTTTGTCATATTCTACAATTTATCAATTGTATTAATTTTCTTTTATTTTTTATTTTTGTTTTTACTATGTATTTTACTTCAAAAAAATTATTTTCGCATTTTAATTAATTATCTTTAATGTAAGAATGATTTTTCTTATAAACGAACAGATCTCAGTTCATTTTCATTATGAGTTGTATTTTATACATGTACATATGTATGCATGTAAGTGTTGCCAATGATTCAAGCTTGTCGCAATCTTGATATTTCATAGTATTTGCTTTAATTAAAATTGAAAACATCAAATGTACAATAAATCAAGTTTCGTCATAACTATGTTTTGTCAGAATTGATATGGTTGAAAGTAAATTTGTAGTTTTCAATTTGACGAATAATGAATTAAAGAGTTGGCAAAATTAAATTTAAAATATTGAAATAATTTTCTTTATTATATGTACATTTTACGAATAGATGTAATGTTTATATAACATAATTAAATTACCATATTTAAAAGATAAATATTTTTCTAATTTTTTTTTTTTTTTTTTTTTTTTTTTTTTTTGTAGAAAAATTTTAAATTTCATAAAACTTAAAGTAAAAATAAAATAAATGCAAACAAAATTTTACCTGAATTTATTTTTCACGCAAATTTTCTTTTCTTATTTTCTTGTGCTTTATTTCATTGTATTTTTTAAAAATGAGTATTTATATTAGTTGATATTCATAGATAAATAAAAAGTAGCTACGTTAATTTTGAATTCAATTAAATTAATATAATAATTTTTTTTATTATTATTTTACTCTTGCGTTCTTAATTTGATGTACATCTATTATTTTTCATTTCTTTTTGTTACATTCATATCTTAATTCTCATGAAAATATAAAATTTTTAACTGAAATTAAATTTTTAATGTTTTTTTTCGTTTTTCTTTTCCCTCTATTTTTTTATATTTTTTTTTTTCGTTTTCGTTTTATTTTATTCTCATTAGAATTTCATTTAATAAGTTTTAAAAATAAACAAAAAATAAGATGAAAATTTATAAATTACACTGTTTTTCATAATTTTCATTTTTATAATTATTTCGTGGAAATATAAACTTAATATTTTAGAATAAAGAGTTGTAACACAAAAGACATCTATGAATGAAAAAAAAAGGAAAAAGATAAATTAAATTAAATTATTAAATTAAAGATAATGAATATTGAATAAAAGATATATTCTTGTACATATGTATATTTATGCAAAAATTTCTGTTTACTGTTTTGTTGTTTCTGTTTTTTTAATTTTTTCGTTTATAATTTCTTAATCTTCTTCAATTTTAATTTATTTACTTTAAAGAAAAATATTTTAAAATTGAATTTAATTCAAAAATTCATGTACGTATATGTCATTCACTTTGCTAATTAGTCTTGATAAAGTATGACTTTGTTATATAAAGAAATTTTTTATAATTTTGAACATTTTGTACAGAACCATACATATATTATTTAATATATGTATAATATATTGGCATCACTGAGAAGAAAATGAAAATTTTAGAACCTCAACTTTTATGTGTGGAAAAAAATACGTTTTTGCACACAGACAATACACATATAAAGATTGAGGCTCTAAATTTTTTGTTTTTTTTTTTTCAAGTGACTGCACAACATGTCACGGTCGTGTCCAATTAGCATATAGAAATGCCGTTTTGTTGCCACATTGGTTCGTGGGCACATTACAAAAGAAGGTCTTACCATCGGTTACAGCAAAATTTTCTCTTAGTGACACCACTATAATTTCATAAACTATGGTTTTGAATTACTAAATTTAATATTAATTCATATCGTAAATGTAATTTTTTTAAAGTTTTAAGCAAACGAAGAAAAAAATAAAAATAAACTTACTGTCCTCATGTCTGATCATTTTTTTTTTTTCAAATACATTAAATTGAAAAAATGAAAATAAATCTTTCATTTAAATTTTATAGGTTTCTTTTTTGTTTGCATGACATAAATTATTAACTTTGGTTTTACGATGTGTAAACAATATATTATATTCTTCAATACATTGATAGAATTTTCTGTCGGTGTATAAAATATCAATTCTCATGAAATACACATTGAAATTTTTGTTTAAAATAATTTTATTAAAATGTATATACATACATACATGTATATAATTACATGAAAGCAAAACATTTACCTAAACACATTGTATATGTGTAATTAGAAAGTAAATAGAAGCAGAATCAAAACAATAAAATGTTAGAAAATAATGGTGTTGTTATGATTATTACAGTATACTAATGAACATTTAACCATTCTATGTTAAACAAGAAGATACAATTTAAAATCACATATCACGAATGAGCAACCAAGTAAATGAACATGTTATATATGCATTGGCTTTGTTTTAATTAGTTGTACTGATGTTATGCATTTGTTAATTTGGTGAGTGTATATTATTACAAAAAAAAAACAACTAATTATTGTGAAAATTTTCCTTTTTATTTTTCTTTTTGGTATTAATTTGTAATGGCATGATTGTGAATTCATTTTTCAAGCAATAGATTTTGTACTTAGTCAGAAATAATGAATTCTTTTTAATTAAAAAAAAAAATGTAAGAGTGGTAATTTTTATAACTTAGATAAAATCCTTGTAATATATATACGTAATTTTAATAGAAAATGTTAATTAGATGTACATATTCATAGATAATCTGCATATGTTACGTAAAAATAATAAATTTTGAATATTTTTCACCTTGAAAGTTTCAATCGAACTTTTCATAATTTTACAAATAAAATTTGTTGTTTTTTTTTTTTTTTTACAGTACAATATCATGTTTAAAATAAAATTAATTGAATGCTTTTATTGCAAATGGCATGTTACAAGAAAATTTCATGTAAATAATGTCATTAAAAAATGATAATAATATGTTCATAAATGTTCATAAATTCAAAATTCAATAGTAATGTTTTATTGAAATTTTAATGTTAAATAAATATACAAAATATGTACATAATGCACAGATAAAAAAATAAATCACGAAATAAACAATGTGCCAGAAAAAGTTGATTGTTTTGTTTATTTATTTATTTTATTTTATTTTTTTATACATATATAGATTACATTTAATTTACATACACATTTATTTTCGTGTCATTTTACATTTTCCATCATATGTGGATATTTTATACAGGTATAAAACGACGTATACTCTGTACTTTAAATTAAATATTTTCACTATAGGTCTTATGGAAATGGGAGTATAAGAGTATTTTTTCTTCTTTCATAATTTCTTATAAGAGCATTTCACGAGCAGACTTACCACAATTTTCATATATCTTATGTAGTAATGTAATGTAAAGCGGACTACATTTCGTAGCCTCCATAAAGCCTGTAGTGAAAATATTTAAAATACAAAGTATAGCGTGTGTCACAAATAACGATAATTAATAGATAAAAAAGGAATAATAATAAAATACACTTATTTGATAAAATAAAATAATCATATTTGTTATAAACAGAAATAATAATTATAAATGGAACCAAAATAATGAATATCTTTTAGATGTACGAGTTCATGCATGTGTCATACATATATGTAGCACACACGTGTCGAATTTTGTGTATATACATACATACATATGTTCGATTTTCCATATTAAGTTTGTAATTTACAAAAAGAATTTATTATTTTATAAATTGAGTGTACTGTGTACGTTATCAACATAAAAATTCCTATTTAAAAAAGGTGAATTCTATTTGTAAAATAACGAACTTAATATGAAAAACTACGTAATATTAATGTACAAGTAATACTTTTTGAATTTTGGTAAAATACGTAAGCATGTTGGAACCATGATTCTAATGTAGGAGTACGAACTAACATTTTTTTTAAATTGAGTTAATCATCAATAAAGACTTATTAAATTATTCATTATAAATCAAAAAAAAAAAAAAGTTTTTTTTTGTATTTTTTGTTGAAATTTATTCTACTCGCGGAATATTAAAATGTTACATGAAAGCAAGTACATTTTTAATTACAAAATTAAATATCGTAAAGATAAGATTATAATAAAAAAAAAAAAAAATAATAATAAAAAGTATTTTTTGCTGAAATCTTCATATTCAATCATAAAAATTCATTCTAATCAAATAAAAATACGTAGTAGGATAATAAAATTTTACAGACTGTTAGGTAATTGTTAAACTTTTTAATGCACATATACGTGTTATATAAAGTATAATTAAGATGCTTTTCTCGTAAAATTTCCCAAAACGAAAAACATTAAATCATAATGCAACAAAAAGTTATATGTGTAATATCAATAGCATACATTTTTAGTTTAAGTTTTAATAAATTTTCAAAGAATACATTATCATGTTTTACCACAATATTGTATTACTTTTTATATCGTACAGAGTAAAATACGTTTTCTTGTGACAAAAATTATTTTGTTCAATATTTTTTTTTTACAATGCTAAATTCAATAACAAGAAAATTTTATTATGTTATTGTTTACATTTTTTATATTTAATTTTTTCTTATAATCGATTTTGTTAAATATGTTTCAACTTGCAGAATTTATTTATATTGCAAACTTTTTTTTTCAATTTTTTAAAATTCAGTATTCATTGAAACAAGAAAAAAAAAGGAAAAAAATTTTCCCTTACAATGATAACCAAATATTGTACATAAATATTTATTAGCTTTTCTTTGTACATGGAAAATATGTTTAATATTTCAAATATTAAAAACAGAAAAATCAAATCTATGCAAATATTATTTGATAAATAGCTTAATCATGCAGATATGTTTAAATATTGAAAAATTTTTTTTTTAAAAAAAAGTTAGAAATCGTTAAATCTCTCTACTTAGATCTCTGATTAGATTTGTGTAGGATGTTAACTTGTTTAATACTCATTACTATCAGAAGTTTATATTGGAAAATGTTTTATGCGAATATGTTCGATATTTATAGGTTCAATGTGTATAAAATGTGCAAATATACATATGTACATATGTATATAATTGTACAATATATAATTATACATAAATATAATTGTACACACATACATGCATATGTATATATTTGTAAACATAAACTCTGTAATATTATTTGAGTGGATTCAGTGATAACACAGGACGATTAGGACAAATAAAGTGAATAGAACCCAATAGAACTGTATTATGTTGAATGTAACGTTACCATTTCATGTATTTTATATTGCCATACGTGAAATGTCATACAATCGTAAATTAAAAACGATCGAGAACGTTAGAGAATGAAATGTTTTTAAACCCTTTATTTTTTGTTACATTCGTATTTACATGCTTTCATTTGTGTACGTAATAGAAGTGCCATATACCTAGATTTACATATCTGTTGCAGATTGATTGGTACATATAATTTTCTATAAATACTAGAAAATACTGTTGGATTAAGAGGGGGAAAAAATTAATATTGTAAAAAAAAGAGGAAGATATTGAAAAACTAAAAAAAAGGTAAATTTATAAAGACAATCATTCTATGTATGTACACAATAAAATGTTCATATACGTATCTATACTTTGGGTTTATTTGTACATATTGCAATGAAATGGATTGTATTTTCTGCTTGTATTGAATACAATGATAGATAAGTACAATAAGTAGTTTTCATGGATATATGTACATTGTGCACATGTATGATTATATTGATTGTAAACTGAAACGGATATGCTTTTCTTCTTGTAAACCAGGAAATATATACTGAATATTTTTCTAAAATAATGGACTTTTCTAGCAACGATAGTTGGTTGCATTAAAATGTTAGTTTAGTTATTTAGAAAAATAAAAAGGAAAAAAAAAACAAAGAAAATATCGTAAACATCGTAATACCATGAATTCATGATTTATTGTATATTTTATATCAGATTTATGTCAATCATTTTCCATACTTTTCTTATTACATTGTTTTAATTTTATTTGTTTGCAGATACTTATGAGTAACATGTCTAACAAATCCATAAGGATTTTCTGAACAAAAACAAAGAAAATTTTTTTTAAGTCAAATAGAAAAGTTTTTTGTAGATTAAAGTAAATGTACTTTATCATCTTTTTACAAATTTAATTTAATATCTTTATTAAAATTACATATATATGTTTAAAATAATTTTTTTTTATTATTTATTTTACTTTGATTTGAATTGTAATTAATTAAAATTAATTGCAACAGAAATTTTTTTAAATAAAAGTGCAACATTTAAAATTTGTAAAAGAAAATAGTTTTTCTTCATTTAAACATACAAACAAACATTAGTACAAATACAGAAGTGAAACTTTTTTTTACAAAAACAAAAAAATGAATAATTAAAAATAAAAGATGTAGTAACAAGAAAGTAAAATAGAAATTCAAATTTATGAAACTTGTTTAACGTTAAGTGTCGTCATTTAAAATTTTTTAAATATAATTATGTTTATTTGTTTTTATTTTATTTAAATGAAGAAGGAATTTAAAAAGAAAATAAATAAAAAAAATTATTTTAAATTCACATTAAGATATTAATTTAGTATAAAAAATTAAAAGGAAATGTAATAGTAAAGAAAAATAAAAAATTATTTACATAAATACATAAAGTATTTTTATATTTGAATTTTGATAGTACATCTGCATTAAAGTTTATCCTTTTGAAATGTTGTCCAAATAAGTTTAAAAGAAATGAAAGTAATTTAATTTAACGTATTAAATACTTTTATCGTCTTTATGAATTTGTTTGCTTTGCTTTGTTATTCAAAAATAATTGACTTCATCTCACATTGCATATTCCAGTTTTTTTTTTTTGTACCTATTTTTTTCACCTATCCACCTATGTATGTACTCATATGCACATAAATTGAATCTCGAATTCATAGTAAAAATTTTGGTTTTTTAGCAAACAAAATTGATTTTTTAATTTATTGGCAATCGAATTTGTCGTTCCTTTTAAAAGCGGATAAAAATTTGTATAGATAAAATCTGAAATTGGTGGATTCCAGGATAAAATGGAAATGTGAAAAATTTTAATAATTGCATCAAATGTGTAAAATTTATCTGCATTATAAGAAAAATATATCAATGAAATGAACTAGATTTGCATATACTACATGAAGGATTTGCATTTATGTATACGTATATAACGTTTGAGTTACGTATAATTTTATTCTAACTTATACGAGTATTATATAAGTATATGTTAACGTAATTATTATTTTTGAAATATATAAGATAAACAAGAATTGTGTGATTTTTAAATTATATACTAAAATCATCTACATACATATATCACTTTTTATATAGATTAATTATCTAAGAATAAGAACAAAGTGGTCTAAATACGCATGAATCGTAAAAAGAAATATACATTATTTTTAAGCTTTAATAAATTTTTTAAAAGGATATTTCCTATATTAAATACATATATAAGAAAATCTAATAAATTAAATATACTAATTAAAGTTTTGATTACATTCAGCTGTTTTTATCAATTAAATAATAAATTTCTGTTATTAAATTTTAATTAGCTTTGATTAGCTTATTATACCTATATACATATAAAGCAGTCATATTTGCTAGTGAAAATGGGATATAATTTATTGTAATTAACACAAATATAATTTACAAAATTTATATAAATGGTAACTTTAAGATAACTTTTTAATAACATTAATTTCCTAAATAAATTTTATTATGTATTTATGCCAAAATTTGTTCATTGTGGTGAACACATACAAATATGATAATACATGTAAATTATATTGTATTCTATTTGAGTAGGTATTAACGTATTAATTAGATAATTTTACAAAGTAGTTTTAAAAATTTTATTTAATTTTGTGTTTATTTTGTCTTTCTAAGATAAAAATCAAATAAACGAACATCACATAAATTCATTTTGTGTATAGTTGAAGAATTTAAGTGTTTTTATTTTAAAATGTAATTACATTCATAAAATGCTACATAAATGTGTATAATATAAAATAACAAATACTTGAATATGTAAATAAATTGAATTTGTGTATTTTTCTGAGTTATTTTATAATGAAAAAAAAAAATTACAATTTATTTGTAGTTTTGTAATTTTCTATGCACATTTACATATTTTGTAAATGAATGTGCTGCCAATTGTAATCTAATAAATTATGTAATTAAATGAACTTAAAGGTAAATAAATGTATGATTTGTTTTATTCATTGTATTCGTCTATTTTATTTGATATTCCAGATAAATATGATAAAAATTATTCCGCATTAATGTAAATATTGTTTTGTTTTTCTCTTTTTCGATTGAAAAAATTTATGTAATTGATAATATCATTGATAAAACATCATAGTGTCTGATATACATATACATATTGAATACAATTATTATATTATTTGTGATGAACAACATAATCGAAAATTAGGAAATGTTTTATTTTTTCCTTTTGTTTCTATTTGAAAATTGTTTTTTAGTTTTAATGTAAATATTTTGTAAATGTAACAAATTCACATACATACATACATATAAACATATGTTTTTTGTGATCATACGTGATTACTGATTAAACGTTAGTTTACATCTAAAAGAAATCGAAAATAGTTCAACTGCTACATTATAATTGAACTTGATACGTAATGGATGTAAGTATATAGAGTATATTTTTAACGTAAACATTACATCGTAATATGCTAAAATCGATTTTTAAATTCAAATTAATTTGATTTGAATGTAAAAAAATCACAAGGTCTTGTATGCTTTAAATTGACCTACTTAATGTGACAATTTGACGAAAAAAAAAAATAAAACATAGAAAACGAATTTGTTTTTCACGCTTTTTTCATTTTTCCTTTTTAAAAGACTATTGAATTTGCATTTTTCATTGATTTTTTTTTAGATTATTTTTTCTTTTTCTAAGACCCTCATCAAATGTACTACAAAAAGGACGAGAGTACAATTTCAATCATGGTAAAAATTTAATAAATAAAAAAAAAGGACAAACTGGGACTAAAAACATATTTCGTTTTGTTCCTTTTCTTTTTTTTCAGCAAATAAACGTATTTTGTTAAATTTACATATATCTCTTGTAGAACTTTTTTTTGTTAATTTTTTTTAAAGTCAAAATTACATGTTCACTTATATTTAGAAATTTATTTTTATTTGTGTCATTGTGTATGTTATTAGAAACAGATTTAGCTAATTTGTTTTTCTTTTATTATTTAAAAAAATTTTTTTAACACGAATAGTACTTAAATTTTCAAAAAAATAAACGTATGAAAATTCATAGAAAAGCATGTGTTTTTTAAAAATGAGAAAAGGGTCAATTTTATTTTCTTACTTTTCTTTCAAGATATTTATTTCCTTATAATTTTTCTCTGTCAGTATTTATGCGTAAATCACATAGGTATGTATAATATTTTTATGATATAAATATGTATGTATATGATTATAATTTGATAGAAGCAAATATACTTTTTTTCCCTTGTACATATTGTATACATAAATATGTGTATAGAACTTTACTTATGTTATTAAACGTAAAACTACAACATGCCCAAATAAAAACTTTCATAAACGTCCGTATATATTTTTTTTCACAATTTTTTCATTTTTCCTTTTATAAGTTTTTCTTTTACATCTATTTAGGTTTTCTTTTATACCTTTTTACTTTTTAGTGATTTTATTTCATACATACATAAAGTTTTGTTTTCCTAAAAATAAAAAAATCAAATTAAATTCTACAAATTTTTATTAACTTATCACCTTTTTGTATACGTACACATCAAAGTCATGAACATACACAAGAAAATACAGTATTTATATAAGTATTTAAAAGCAGAGCAAAATTTATTTAACAGTGAAATATTCCCTATTTATTTCCTATTTCCAACGAATGAAATACTATTGTATTTCCTATTAATTTTTATTCTCTCTATATTTTGCATTTTTAAAACTAGATAAACTTAAAAAGATCTTATTAACTGACTAAAATTTAAGATTTTATTGAAAACTGCACAAAGTAAATTTCATATCCTAAGGATATACGTAAGAATGTTGTTTTCAATGTTGACGTATGTATATATGTTGATTTTAGGCTTTATTAAAAGATTTTAAATGGAAGAAAATTTCTTGTACGTTTGTGTGCTTAAATACAGCTTGAAAACAAACAATTACATAGAAAAACATCAAAATTAAATGTTATTGTTTTCAGTTGAAAAATTATGTTTCCTGTCAATACGATTTACCACTGTAAAGATACATATGAATGTGTAACTGTAGGCATTTTATTACGTAATTCATACCAATGAATGAAATACAGATAATTAATTGCCTGTAGGATAAAATGATAATAAAAAACTGTTTCTTGTTAAATGACTGCCTTTAAATGATACCTATTCAATATTATCAAAAGAACGCATTTTCATACTTAAGTACTTATGTACATACATATGTATGTATACATATATTTACATATGTATGTACATTTCACAAGAGTATGGAGAAATTACAAACGAATATTTTCTTAGAATATGAATCAAATGTAATGTAGGATTTAATTTTTAATTGAAATTTTGTTTACAAAATTATGATTTTTTTTCCAATTACATAAGTATGTACATATGTATGTATGTAGATACTATATTTTATATTTTTCAATATTTTATTTTCTTTAAAAAAAATTATCTTACGAGTATAATAAATACATATATTTAATAATTAAACGCCTACTTGCCTACTTGACTTCAGTGTTATTGTCACAAAATTTTTTATTCTGATTTCCTCCTACTAAACGTGATTGATAACAATTTCATTTTTAAAAGTTCATGTACTTTTCACTTTTTACGATACGTTATCATTCATAATTTATATGTACTTATGATGTCAACGAACTGTTACACACATACATATGTATGTATATTAAATTTCAATGATTTCTACATTTTATTTATGATTTTAGTTATTTTTAAAATGTATAAACATAAATATTGAATGAAACGGATTTGTTTTTTTGTAAAAGAGAAAATTATGAAGTAACTTGGTAATCAATCAATTGAAAATAAATAAACGTGATTTTTTTTTTCCTAAAAAATTGAAGCTAATAATTGAGGTGTTTGTTGTTAATATGTATGTAGATTGATTGATTGTTTGTAATTAACAATGAAGTATTATTAGTTGCTTATATGTACTCGTATTTTGTGTGGATCTAATGTACATATACATTTATATAAAAATTTTAAATTATATTTTATATGTAGATATGTGTTGCCATTCTATTTATTTTTTCTCGTATTATTCTTAAAATTAAGTCAATTATCCTCAAAAATAAAATCAAACGAATGATTTTATAAAATTATTTTAGAAAATAAAAAATTAATAAGATTACATGATCTGTTTTCTTAGAAAGCTTTTTAAAGTTTTATTAAAATTAATTTCTTCTCTGACCCATCTTTTTTTTTTTTTTTTTAAATGTCAAAATTGTAAATTTCATAAATATCACCGAAATGTTTTGTAAGCTGAAAATTGTCTGTTTGTATTTATTTTATTTTTCTGATTTTAATAGAAATACCGACATATTTAATATGAATTTGAAAATTTTTCTCCTATCCCATTTTAAACTAAAGAGAAATTTTTTTTACATACAGACAGTCGAAAATTAACCTAATTAAATATGTGGTATATTTTTAATGATTTCTTATATGCATATTATGTACATACATACATACATGTATTTTTATTCATTAACAATTTTTTCAAATCTAAAAACAAATGTATAAGCGCAGAATTAAACATACTAATTATCCTTTGAATTATATCCGTATGGATGGATATTTAGGTTACATGCTTAAACGCATCCATATACAAAAAAAAAAAAAAAAAAACATTTAATTTTAACATTAATATTGTAACACGAATAATTTTCTATTTAATAGGAGTCATTTAAATACATAGACACAGAAACTGAGTGTTTTAAATATTTGAACTGTTTACTTATTTGAATTTTTTATTTTTTCTTTCAAATGAATTTAATTAAATTGAAAGTGTAACTGTAAATAAATTTTCATTTATTTGCAAGTTGCATCAATTAGTGTTAAATATTTAATTTTGAGTTTTAACAAATATACATGTATATTAACCTTGTTATATACATATTATATTCTTTTACAGTACATATCTATATGTAGGAATAATTACACATTTAATTCGTTCAAGGTAATTTGCTTGAAAATAGAAATGAGAAAAATTTCCAATATTTCTGTTAGAATAGCTTTGGTATAATACGTATACCAAACAATATATGTACATATGTAAATTCATTTGTAAACAAATTCCTCTATATATGTATGTATGTATATAAATTTTGATTTAAAAATGACAAATTTTCGTGATCATATTGACTATCAATTTATCATCAATTCACAAAATAACAAATCGTTATTTTACTTTTTTTCATTTATGTTAGTTTTGTGTAAAGAATCGAATTTAAATTAAATTAATGTTCTATTGATCCATGTAATTATTTCGTATGTACCATGTTTGTGAAAATGACTTTATAATATAGTCATGTTTGTACATGCGTACATATAGAAAAATAAGAAGAAATAAGAATTTCAAATCAATTATTTTATTTTCATTTTTGTTTTAACTTAGTTAAAATTCAAAGTAAACAAATTAGAAAAAAAAAAAAAAGAAATTACAAAATTGATTAGAATCAATAAAAGAAAAAAGAAAAAAAAAAAAATAACATATCCTTGGTCAGAGAGAAATTATTAAATGCTGCATAAGCATTTCATTCGATACGATTGAATTTACATATTAAGTAGTAAAAATTATGTAATTGACTTTTTTTTTGTCTACTTTTGAAGAAAGACTTTTATTTACTGAAAATAAATTTAAAATTTAAAATTAATTGCCATTTGCATTTCTATATTTATTTTATGTGTTTTATTTTAAGTAAAACATTTCAATGCGTAAAGTAAAAAAATAATCACATATCAATTTTATCACAATTAATTCTGAAGTGGTTGCTTCATAAAACGCAAGTGAATACTTTTAAAAAGAAAAATTATTATTATTTTTTTTTTCTTTCAAATAAAAGGAGTGTAGAGGGATAGAAGTAAAACATTTACCATTCATATAGGTTATTCTATTTACCTTTATACCTATATATGTATGTAGACGTAATTTAACTTATTTGCCTACGGTGATAATATTATGGCTTTTCTTTCTTGTCAAGAGAAAAGTTTTAAAAATGAAATTATCAAACTTTTTCCATTAATGTTTTTAAAATTAATGTACGTATACGGTAATACGTACACGTGCAAAAATTATGATCTTATGTGATTGAATTGAACAAAAAAAAAAAAATTTTTTTTTAATTAAATAAAATAAATATTTACATATGTGAAAGAACTTATTTTTTAAATCAAGTAACGTACTCATATTAAATTTATCGTTTTTGTGGATATTTATATTTGTATTTGGGTACGTGTTTACATGACGTGTACTCATGAGAATATCAAAAATCCATTTTCAACTATATAGTCATGTATCTACAAAATATTTACTCATATTTTATTATAAAAATTTTCTTTAAAATGATAAAAAAATAATTTATTTCATTTTTTAAATTTATACTTACCAAGAAAATGGGTATGTTAATGTTTCTAATTTTCGAAAGCAATAATTGTGTAATACTTTGATGTTCAACTTTTATGAAACAATTTTTTAGTTTGATCATTTCTAAAGTAACCATTTTATAGAATACCTTTTAATTTTTCTAAATTAAGTTTTCAATCAAACTTTTTATTCACATACGCACAAAACAATATTATGTAGTATATGTATTTGCCCTTCATAAGTTTATATACCTTCAATCGACAATTTCATAAAAGTTTGTATTGATACAAGATTGATCTACCTATTTATTTATTTTTTTTCTTTTTATCCTTTGAGGATTCTATTGATATCTTTTCAATAAGGTTTATATAAGGATGTTAGATACCTATATATACATTATATACGTATGTAAGTGTGTATATACAATTTATATGCGAGAATAAATTTAATATTACGATGCGTATATACACGTATACTCATAGTGATTTAGTTTTTGCCTAGAAAAAAATGTGATAATCAATACCAAGAGAATTTTAAATTTTTACAAAGGCATTTTTTTATTTGACTAAATTTATATGCAAAAATTTCTAAAAAAGAACAAAAAAAAAACATGTATACAAAAATTGGATTTAATACGTATGTATTGTATATGCTATATACTTCCTGTATTATATATTCTAAATTAAAATACGTATACATATGCAATATCAAGATAACATTGAACATGACATCTTTTTTATTTTTCCTAATATAAAACAGAATGTTTTTCCTATGAAAATATTTACTATATGTTTGTTTTCATATACCACACTCACGTATTTGTTTGTTGCTGATTATTGACATCATTGATTCGTTATTTATATTTCCTCTGTGTATCTTAAAAAAAAAAATTTTTTTTTTTTTTTTTGGTTGTATAAAATGTTCAGTTTACTATGAAATGTATAAAACATATAATATGTATACGTATAATTTTTTTGATACCTACACACAAATGTACGTATCATGTATGAATGTATATACATTTTGCGTATATAAAATCCTTTTAAAGTTTTTACATAACAAATTTCATTTAAAATTTCCCTTATGTCTAATAAGATTTTTGTATTAGATTTTAGTTTTAGTTTTATCATTTTTTGTGTACAAGAGATATTGTATGTATGTATACATATGGGTATGTGTGAGCGAAAAAATTTAATGGCAAATTATTTACAACTCACGATTTGTATAACTTTTGATAAGAGAGAAAAATATACGTTTGAAATACATAAACACCAAAATTTATGTACATATGTATGTACATGTACATATATCCTTTTGACTTTTCAATACAAAGTGCAATATATGTACATATATGTATGTATGTATGAATAATGTATATTTTATTTTTTATAAATAGTAAATAACAAAGTTTTTAATACTTTGGGACTATATAACAGAAATACAGTACACATTGGAATTATAATACACAACTAGAATCAATTGATGTCAATTAGATATGTTATTTTATTTAATCAGTTTTCACTGTGTGACTTTTATTTTTCATATACATACATAACAAAGAATGAAGGAACTAAAGAAGAGAAAATTAGTTTAATTATGTTTAACTATCATGTTCATTGTGTATGTATATATTTATATGTATCTACTAACACATACTTATACAT
Organism: Anthrax anthrax; assembly: GCA_963971155.1. Lineage (NCBI taxonomy): Eukaryota > Metazoa > Arthropoda > Insecta > Diptera > Bombyliidae > Anthrax > Anthrax anthrax. Next base: position 33,339,928 of record OZ020118.1, on the reverse strand, counting down.
ATTATATAAAGAATTAAAATACATGACAGTTATGTATTCATGTACATATGTATAAAAAAATGAAAAACTTTGAATCTTTTTGACATCAAAGGGTATACATATAAAATGAATTGAAAATTGAAATTTTTCACATGCTTATACATTACACAATCTCTCGTGGTATATTGAAAGAGTTTCATTCATATATATTTTTTTTTAATACCATAATCATTTTCAAAGTTGTTATATTCATTTTTTTTTTCTTTTTTAAATTGAGATTATAAAATTTATCAAAAAAGCTACATACACATTTTCATCAAAACTACACAAAATGTTTATGATTTTATCTTTTTTATTGTTTCGTTCGATTTGTTTCAACTTATTTCGATAGACACATTTTGTACCCAGTTCACACATTTACACTAATTTGTGTGCATAAATGATGAGATCAAAAATTTGTAAAATTTGAATGTACGTGTATGCATACATCTTAAAGAAATAATTAAATAAAATAAAAACATTTAAAAAATATAAAAAATATACGTATGTATAAATATACGGGTATGTGTGTACTTAAGTGTGTTTTCACATACGTGTAAATGAGTATAAATAATATTTGATAATATTTAAATAAAAGGGTTGAATGAAAAACCAGAAAATATGGAAAATCTGGCATTAAAAATTTGTATAAATCTGCGATGTATACGTACATACTATGCAAATTGAAAAAAAAAAGGACGAATAAAATCTAAAATAAATTTAATAACATTTAGGTCACCGAATTTCAAAGAAAAGAAAATAAAGAAAGGATACATCATATTGTTTACATATATCCGTGTGATTTTATACAGATTTTTATAATAAGATATGCTACACTAACGTATATATATGTATTACACACAGACAACATACACACAGCGAAGTGAATGTTTTAGGGTGAAAGTTACACATACATACACACACATGTATGAGATAATAATTTTAAATAAATATGTTTTTTTGTATTTCTTATTTCGTTGTGTTCTTCCTTCAATGCTTCATTCAAATCATTGAATAAAATAATTCCAATGAAAAATAAAAAATCGTTATATTTCATTATTTAATTAAGGCAAGTCACATTTCAATGCAGTAATTTTTGAAATTTTTTATTTGAAACGTAACATTTATATGGTTCAAAAAATCTGAATAAATTTTATTTGACGCAAATTATAAAAACATACAACATCTAGGCAAATTATTATTCATATCACATTTTTTTTTAGTATTTTATACATCATTCAAACATGAAATTAAATTTTCATTAGAAAAAACGAAAACATGAAATATCTTTTTAAATTGATATAAATCGTATACTTATGAAGATGGATCGAATGTAAAAATTAAAAACCAGTCAATTGATAAAATGAAAAATAAATCAAGAAAATACTAATTCAATAATAATACAATATGCGTGTATATTGAAAAAAAAATTTTTTAAAAAATTTAAATTTGAAAATTTCAATATTTCGATTTAAAAATTTACTTTAAAAAGTTCATGTAAATGTTTTAAAGAATTAGTTTTTGTCTGTTTAATGTACATACATACATGCATCATTTTAAAGGAATAAAAAATTGATTAATATAGATTAATTATTGGCGTGCTTTTTGAAAAGATTTTTAAAAAAGTACACAGAAAATTTATTTAAAATACACAGAAAATTTATTTAAAATTAGAAATTGAATTTGTGGTTACAAAATTCGACTATAGTGTGTGTGTATGAAAATATATGATAAACACATGCTTTAAAACGTCGTATGTTCAATTCAATAGAAATGATATTTTCGAGTAATTCTGCAGAAAATGCAAAGTTTTTATGTTAAATTGTATTATTATACTCGTATTATGTATACAAAAATAGAAATCAATTATACAGAATAATTGAAAAAACTAAAATACTTCACGTGTGCTCTATTATCTAATGTATTTTTCTAAAAATCGAAAAAAAAAAACATTTATTCAATTATTTGTTCATAAGATTATATGTGTGATATACGAAATGTGTATATTATTATAGTAAATACGCGTGTAAAAAGGATCATGAATTATACTTATCTAAGAACTGTCTAATACAAAATTCTATTTTTTTTATAAAACTGAATAACTGATAATCTAATGCGATAAGATAAAATTTAAAAATAATTGTTGAAAATGTTTTAGATCAAAATTATATTTATTAAATATGGTATGAAGAAAAATCTAAAAAATTCTTTACATATTATTCTGAACTGAATTGAATAAATTTGACGTGCACGTGTTGAAAATTTAGGACTTTTTATTATATGTAGGTACATATGTATGTATAAATCTTATTATGGTCATCTTTAGTATACACACAGTATACACATACAATATATTATAAATTATCATATAAATAATATAAATTCCTAAATACTTGAAGCAAAAATGTAATTTTATAAAAAGTACATATGTGTATACATAAATGTATGTATGTCCTCTTTTCCAATTTATTTTATTCTTTTATTTATTTTGTCTTAAAAGAAGAATAATGTGAAAAATAAAATTGATATATGAAGAAAAACTACTGAAAAGGATCTGTTCGTTTTTTTTTTTTTTTTTTTTTTTTGTTTTACATATTATGCATATTATTTATATCTTATACATTTGATTATACTTTGTAGTATTTTATGCGTACATAAATTTTAATTTATATAAAATATATTTGTTAGATATGTCAGGTGAATATGTAAAGTCATTCATTATCACTTGAAATAGTACATAAAAGTGTGCACAAAATTCAATTTAAAAATAAAAATAAAATAAAATAGAAAAAACAAATCTGTTCGAATTATGTACTTAAAAGTTCATGATCATATGGAAAATCTAAAAAACAAAAAAAAAAAATAAAAAAATAAAAAATAAAAACAAAAAATTATGTTTCTTTTTTTTCTGATATATTGTCATGATAAAAATGTTAAATTTTTGTTTTGTTTACATTTTTCTTATTACATTCTTTCCATGTAGTCTCTTTTTAAACTTTGTACAATATATTGTTTATTTTTCATTACTTTTATTGTGTTTTTATTTTTTATTTGTGTTTATATGATTTTTATTTATTTTTTTTGTTTTGATAATCTTATAGTAAATTATTAACTCATGAATTCATCATTTAAAATTGCCACAAGCAGAAAAATAAAATAACATAGAAGCAAATGATTATGATTAAGCCCTAATATTCGAAAACAAAAATGAAACTAATTTTGATTGATTATTGTATCAGAATTGAATGTATACATTTTTGAAATCCTTTATAAATGCAAATGGTATACACATAATATATAAATTGTTTTGAATACATTTTCTTTAGTTTTTCGTTTGTGTTATTGATTGATTTCAAATATATGTTACGTATACACCCTTACATACATAATACATAATAATTCAAATTGCTACATAATAAATTATACTTCATGACAAATTCTTTCTCAATTTGTTTATATATATATACATACGTACATACATATATGTGTTTCTTTAGTTTTTGTATATAAACATTTTTTTTTTGGGAGTAATCTATACGTATTTAGTAACTGTCAATTTCAGATTTACGTAACATTCATATGTATGTGCTTGTATATTATTGTTTATAAAATATGATTAATAAATCATTTTATAAACATTATACAAATTTACAAGCATGTTAAAATTTTTTATACATCGTAAACATTTTGTACAAAGTATAAACACACATAAAAATTGATATACATACATATGTATGTATGTATGTATGTTAAAAATATTGGAATTCTTACAAAAACATAGTTTATTTTCATGAAAATGTAAAAATTTAACAAATGCTTACTGTCATATTTTGTTTTTTTTTTTTTTTTTTTTTTTTAGTTTTGATAAGATGTCAAATTTTCGAAATATTTTTGGTATTTGAAATTTCTTATACATTCACATACATATTTCTAATATTCATTTGAAAATAGATTTTTGGCATTATTCCGATTAAATTAGAAATTTATGTCTTGGTTTTAATAATAATAGTACAAGTGTACTGTTTAAATTTGAAAAAAAAAAAAAAAACAAGCTCTCATTCTAATTTTCATTTTTCAAGTATCATATTCGAGAAAATAGAAAACTTCAGCCAATAATAATTAAAATATATGTACATACATACATACATCCTTAATACAGTCTTTTTATTAAAGCCAATAATACTAACAATTTCATAAATTTTGCCTCTTTTTATCTACACTTTAATATTTTACTTTTGAAAAATTTAAAGAAAATTCAAAGAAAATTTCTTATCAATATGTATTTAGTTTAATTAGCCAAATTTACAAGTAATGAAAATTTAGGATAATTTATTTACATTACGTGTTTATGTTAAAGTTCACGTATAATGTGGGTATACATAATTCTAATTCGAATAAATATTATTTTTATGGAATTTTGATTAAATTTTAATTTTAAATGAAAAAATGAAAAACTAAACAAATAAATAATAATTAAAAAATAAGAAATGATGAAAAATATATAAATGAAAATGTAAGTATTGTGATTAATGAGTAAAAAAACTATTTGTTAACTAGTTAAAATACACACTGAAATATCAGAGTTAGTTTTAAAACCTATCTGGACGGACAGTGGTCAAATATTGAAAAGTATAGTTAGACTTTCTTTGTATACACATACACAAATACACACATGTATAAGATAAGTGAAAGCCAACAATTAGTTAAAAAAAAAAAAAAAATTTCATTTCCAACTAGAAAATTCTATGTAAACAAAATTGATAATGTAAATATTCGTTTCATTGTATGTTGAAATAAAACAAGAAAAAAAAAAGTTGTATAATTTAGCATCTGAAAAGAAAATGTGTATTCTTAAGTAAATACCACAGGTACAACCAGAAAAATACACACTCATTTGAATAAAAGTTAAAAATGAACTTTCTATAGGCGTATATCATTGTTCACTGTTTAAATTAATAGTGTTCCTTAACAATTTGTAAAGAGCCTTTTATGTCCTGAGTTTTTCATTTTGAAAATTTTTACATATATCTAAAATACTTGCATGATGTAATAGGTTTTTCTTTTATTCAAGAAAATTTTACTTCCTTATACTTCCTTATACCTTATTTTATTCCTTATACTTGTATTCAAACAACATCAAATTTTTTTTTTTAGAAAAATGAGAGAAAATGCCCTTTAAATATTTTTCACTTGAAATAATTGAATAAAATTAATATAAGAACTTAATATGATTTTTTTATACATATTTCATTTTCTTATTAAAATTTTCTCAATTATCAAATGTACATATAACGTTAAAGTGCACTAGTTTTATACAATATAGTAGCATGCTTGTCTTAAAGTAACTAATTACTTTAATTTTGATCATTCTAAATATTATTATCTTTTATTCAGTGTTTGATACTACTTTATTTATTTATTTTATTTTTATAATTTATTATAAAAAGGATAAATATTTTTCATTGAAACATCAAAAGTGATTAAATTAACATTTTATAAAAGACAAGCCAATATTAAATGTTTCATTGTAAATCATTCTTATAAAATATTTCTTATATAAAATGAAAAGTTTACTAATAATAAAAGAATTTTTTGAATTTTTATTTTTCTATTATTCATTGTTTTTCATTCAACATTATCATAAAATTTAAAATCTTCACTGTCATATTCTGAGACACACAATTTGAAAATTATACATAAAAATATTCTTGTCATTCATATTGTTTTTAAAAAAAAAAGTACATAGTTCATAAAATTTCCATTTTGAGTAGTATATAAATAGTAGTCCTGTTAAGATTTTTTATTTTTCATTTTTGTACTATGATTTTGTATTTTTCAGAAGAAATACAAGATAAAAAATTTTTTATAATTTTATTTTATCTTTGTTATAAATTAAATTAATCTGAAAAATTGAAAAAGTTCAAGAATTTGATTTTTAAATTAAACAAAAAATGAAAAAAAAAAAATAAATAAACAAATAATTTAGTTTACGGGTTCGTTTTTTGTTTTGTTTTTTTAATTGGTAAAAATATGGGTTAAGTGCAATCAAATTTGAGTAGGTGTAACACATCCATATGTACATCATATCAATACATTTACATCATTTATAAACTTGAATATTCTCAATATGAAAAACAAAACATAAAAATTAAAATAAATATAATATTACAAAAAAACATACTCTTATATTGCATATAAAATAAGTAATTAAATTTTGTTTTTTGTTTTTTTTTTTTCAAAAAACAATCATTTGTTTTAAAAAAAAATTTCTTTTATCATTATGCATAAATTTCAAGGGCATAATTTAAGAAATAAACAAAATTTTATTTCATATCCGTTTTCATACTATACACACATATGTATGTTTGTTTTCAAAACCCCGTAGAAGTTTATTTTATTTTTTTTTTAATAATATCCTTTTTATTTAAATTTACGTTACTATTTTCATGACTGAATAATAAATTTTTGTGAATGAGAATATCCTTGTCCTTGACTAAAGTTATATTATTCATCATTTGAAATATACAAATGTACAAACATAATAAAACTCTATTTATAATGTTTGCTTTTATTTATTTATTTTTTATTTTTTGATTCTAATTTAACTTTTAGTATATTTATATCCTGGTACATTACAAGTTCAATTAGGTCATGACCTTGATATTTTCATTTCAGTGGAAAACGAAAAAAAAAAAAACAGAAGAAGAAAATAATACAAAAACAATACATAATTATTTCCGTTTCTCTTCATTCGTTTTCATTTATACGTATTTTGAATGAATTCAAGTTTATATCTTTTCTTTCATGTCTTTTTGTTTTTTACTGTATAAATAAAACGAATGTAATCATTCGAGAATGAAAATTCATTAACTTAATGCCATAAAACTGTGCAAACGAATACTATGTTGCAATGTAAATAAAAATAAAACAAGAAAATAAAGCACAATGTAATGAAAATTTAGGTTTTTTATTCTAATAATCATAAAAAAGATAAGTTTAAATCTAAAATCATGATTATTAATTATTTTTTAATGTAATGAAATTATTAATTTGTGAATATTTTATATTTCATTATATTTATTTTATATTTCAAGGAAATTAAATTAAAATATATAAAAATAGGAATTATAATTTTATTGTATGAACATAAAAAAAAAGATTTATTTTCGAATGTAGTTCACACATTAAAATATTTTTTTTTTTGGTTTTTGAATGTTTTCAAGTAGATTAATTAACTCTTATGAATTCCAATTACTTTTAGTTCTTATACAAAATTTTATTCATTTAATTTTCTAGTCTAAGTGAACTAAAATAAATTAACGATTGCAATTAAATTTTGGTTGATAAATAAAATAATGATTTATGTAACATTACATTTTTAATAGTGAGTATTTTTCTTTTTCTACAGCACTACAATCTTCAGACCTTGACTGACGTACAATTCCTGTCTGCTAATCAGTAATTATTTTACAAAGTTAGGGGATCAGTCTAATGTTCAACTTTAGTTTGGAAAGGCCATCTATTCATCTTTTTCAGTTTCCTTATTTTTCAAAGGGGTTGGCTACCCTACATCCACTAACGGTTAACAGCACCAACTCTTGATGGTAGAATGAAGAGAGGTGAAAGACGGTGATATCCGTAAATCAGTCATTGAGTGCACTTCACTACTCCTTAGTCGATATTCTGACATGGTACTTTTATAGTAAATTAAAGACATTAATAATGTTTAAAAAGTAATTAGATAGGAATAAAATTTTCTCTTAAACTTATTAAATTTGTTACAAACAATAATATAGTGAACTGTATCGAGCATTTCAATTCAAGTAAATGCTTCAAGTATACCTTCTTGATTTTTTTTTCTTTTCACTTGAAAATTGCCAAAATAAAAGAAAATTAAATTTCTATGAAGATATATTAGAAATAAAAATTGAAATTAAAATATTTATAATAATTTATAAAATTTAACAAAAAATATCCATAACAAAATTTATTTTCATGTGATTAAATAAAATTATTTGTACGTTACAAAATTCATTTTGATTGAATAAAATTTTATAAGATTCTTTTCAAGAAAAGAAAAAAAGCCGAATACCTTAACTAACTCACAAAGTACAAATTACAGAAGATTATATTATTTTTTATCTAATTGTATTTGGTTTAGATTTATAAGTATTTTATGTTTGAAATGTTTGAAATATTAGCTCTAATGCAACAAATTCTTCTTTTGATAACATTAAAATACAAAGTACAAAAACACGAAAACCATGTAAAACCACAAAAATGTATGATTTTTCTGTAGAATAATACAAATTCGTAATAATAATAAAATAAAAAATAAAATGAATGTACAAAAGAAAGGTTAGGTACTTTACAAAATAGTGAACAATTTAGTGTATTCAAAAGATTTATTTATTTCTCTGTAGTTTTTCAGTTTATAAGAATGGTGTTATTTAAGGCAAAATACATTAAATTGAAATTCAAAGGGCGTAACATGAAAATTCTCTGCCAACCTCTACATAAATATGTTTTCTTCTTGTGCATTTATTATTTGGTTTATGTTTATTGTAAATTGCAAATTGTGCTCCTTTTGAATAGTGTTTTGTACTCGTATAGAACGTATCGTAATAAGAGGAGAAATTTTATAACCTTTTGAAAGAATAATAAAAAATTGAATTGGTAAAAAAATTCTGTTTTAATATATTAAAAATAAAAACCTTTAAAATGCATTTTTAATTTAATTTCATTTTCATAACTTAAAGGATATCATAGAACAATGCAGTTTAAAACTTAACCTAAACTTAGGGTAATTAGTACCCTTTTTTAATTAAAAAAAAGAAAAAAAAAAAAAATCCGTGTATACTTACATTCCATGTAATTCATCAAAAACATCAAAAATTATAATAAGTATAATTATGTTTAAACAAAGGGCTATGAGTACCATTTACAATTATTTTATTCTTTTGTTTTATTGTAAATATTTCATGTCAAGTACATTTTTTTTTTTTTTGTTAAAATTAAATAAAAAATTGTTTTAATAATTTTTAAAATTTGAAAAAAAAATTTTTTTTTTGAAAATTCTTTTAAATAACTAATTAACAAAATTTTAATATTTTACCATTCAGTGTGCATATTCTGAAGACGTTTTTAAACTATGTATATAAATTTAAATAACAATTGATGGTTAATAAAATAACGAATAAAATAATTTGGTATTTCTTTGAAATTTACTTGAAGTAAATTGTAATATGCGTAGTTTTTAAATGTCTATTATCGTGATATTGGTTATGTTATGGTATGTATTGTGACTTGAAAAAATTCTAGTCCTACACCGAAAATTATGTTAAAATACAAGAACTGAACTTATTCTCAAACTATCAATTTACGCATTGTTGAGAATTTTTATGAATCGACTAAATAACGATTAACGTAAAATTATAAATAATGGTTCAATTTCTTTTATTTTTCTTATTCTTAAATAATTTTTGAATTTATCCGACTTGAATAAATTTGGACTTTTTTTTTTTGTTTTTGTATCAGCTCAAAATAGAGCTAGAAAAAGTTCAAATTTTTATTTTTATAATTTTTTTTTTATATTTATTATGTTGAAAAATACATATCGATATTCTTTTTATATGATGAAATATTTTATTCAAATTTAGAATAAAATTCAAGATTTTCTGTCAATTGCACATTTTGTGTCATAATCAATAAAATAGTTGAAAAATACGCGAGCGAATTATGAAATATTAAGTTCAAAAGAAAAAAAAAAAAAACAAAAAAAGAAAAGAATCAGACGTTTCATGCATATTGAATTAGATATCTAACGCTTAAGCTGTTTTATTATCACATTTATAAAAGGAAAATTTCGATGTGGTGAATTATTATATACATACATATATATTTTATTTTTCATTTTATGTATTTGAATATGTTCTGTAAGTTGTACATTAAATCATGTACATAGATCGATTTTCTTCTTGAGTTAAACACAATATTTGATGTCATAAAAACATAAAATCAAATCATTGCAGTCGTATATTGTTTAAACGTGACAAGAATAAGGAAATTATTTATTTTTGGTTTTTTTTTTTTTTTTTTTTTTTGTTAGCTTTTCTGTTCATATTTTTTACGAAATATTTTTAAAACAAAAACTATGTACAATATACACATAATAAATATACACAAAATGTGCTCATTATTCTTATTTTATAAAAATTGACTTTATTTATTTCAAAAGATAAAGCAATGTATCCTTAAGAAAATAAACAATTCATTTTGGAATTGAACTTTATAGGTTAGATAAAGAAATTTTGTAAATATCCGAACTAAATGTTGTTTATATAATGTGTATGAGTGTGTATTAAATATGTTTTTTGTATTCGTTTAAAACTGTTTTTTTTTTTATTGTTTTATATGTATTGTATTTCCGATGCTCTTATACACATTTAATCCCACTTTATTTTTAATAAGGTATTAGAATTTATTTATTTTTTTTTTTTTAAATAGTCGAAAAACCTTTAAAAATTGTGTATAGGAAAAGATTTCAAGAAAAGAAAATCTCTTTAAATTAGACTTAAATAAAAATAATTAAGTACCCAATATACCTTTTTGAAATCTGTTCATTTCAATCAATGTCAGTTTAAGCATCTTTAAATTTTTCTTGTATCTGTCGTATTTTTTTTTTTTGTTTTTTTAGTTTGTTCTGTTTTATAACTTTTACTTGGAAAATGTTATTGAACATGATAAAGTGAAAAAGGTGATGGATTAAATATTGGAAAAAGTAATGCCATTTTTTTTTATTGAAAATTAATTTAATAGTCTTTAAAGGACATTTCAATATTACGAAGGAAAGAATCAACCAGACATTTTGTCTTTTTGATTCCTTTTTATAATTTTTTTATTTGTCCATTTAGTTATATTACAAAATGTGCACAACGTTTATAATAATTTTATGTAAATAAACAAATTAAATAAGTTTATATTATAAATACTTAAAAGTATAAGATAATGGGCATGTACATACAACAATACATCATTTTTTATTTATTTGTTAATGATTTTTAAATAAATATTTTTTCTATACAAAAATTTTCATTTTTTATAAAAATTTTCCAATGAAAGAGAAAAATATTGAATGCGTACATTCATACATAATCGATATAATGTATGTTTGTACATAAAATATTCAATAAATGATTCTTATAGCATTTAATGTTATTTCAATTATGTATTAACAGTAAAATTGAAATAAATAAACGCCATTTCAAATTGAATTTAAAAGCACACTTTATAAAATCCTTAAAATGGTATTATGAAAACCGCATACTATAGTTATTATCATCTACCAAGTACTATATGTATACATACAATATAATTACACATATAGTTTGATTGAAACTTTTGAAACATGTATACATATGTGTGAGTGTTTGCATTACATATATGTATGCATGTCATGTCATTTTATCATGTTTCTGTGGTTTGTATCATGCACAAAATTATACATATGTACAAAACGCATACATAAAATGATATATCCATACATACATATGTAGTAAATATGTACATATAAGTATATAAAAGCAGATTATGTATACATTGCATAGTGCATAATGTTTAATTTTTGCTTTGGCTGTTATTTCCACCATGATGAATGATGGAAACAAGCAGCTAGTTAAAGGTTCACTCAGACAAATTTCCTCCAAATTTTACTAAATAATATTTTGTTTAAGTTCACTAATTTGAAATTATGCAGTACAATTTATATATGATTTCAATATGACATAATTTTTTGACTGTGACACAAAATATTGAATTTCGATTTTAGAAAATTTATGTTTCATTATTTTAACCAACAAATTTTTGAAAAAGAGAAAAAATTCTAGAATTCTAAAGGAAGAACATTAAAAATACAATTATTAATTTCTCCATAAATATACGAGTACATACATACATATGTATATATACATAAGTATGTGAATAAAATGTTTTAGTACCTTTTAAAATTCTGCTGAAAAATGATTTTTACTATGAAAAATACTAAGCGTAAGACATATGTATGTACATACACTGTTATTTCAAAATCCAATGATATTTTCAGAGTTAGAAGCAATAACAACTTGAGCGACAAATATGTACGTTAAAGATCCTTATAGAATTGTTATATTTTTTTTCTGTTTTATCTATTTTTGAAATAATAAAAAATCATGGTTAATCCGATGTGTCTCAGAATTGATCAAATCAAAATTGAACCTATTTTGATGATAACCACAAATTGTCTACGTCACTGTCGCTGTCATTGACATTGATGATGTTATTTTGGTGACCTAATCTTTTCAAATTATTAATTTGTCTGTGATAACTTTAAAACTTTCAAATGACAAGATGTCAAAAAATTTTCAAAATTTTATCAAAATTTAGAAATGACACTTACTTAAAGTACATACATACATATGCATGTACATATATACAATATATCCAAATTCAAGTGAAAATTTCATTTAAAAAAGTTTTTTACATATGTACCTATGTATTTAATTTTTTCGATGAAAACTTTTTGGATAAAAAATGCATAAATGTATAAATACATACATACATACATACATATGTATATTTTTTCTTATTGAAAAATGATTAGCTTTTAGTCATACGTAATGTTAAGGAGAAAAATATTTATCGTAATTATGTATGAATAAGGCTATAAAATCAATTATTCGAAAATATTTTTTATTTACATTTCCTTTCATATGCATATTTTTTAAGAGTTTCTATATTAATATAGTACTCGTATATATGTAGGTAAATGAAATGAACGCATGATATAAGTAAATAAACATCCTTCACATATATTACACATTGTGGAATTGGAGAAGAAAATTCTCTGAGTAATATATGAGTATACAATATGTATGTTAAAAAAAAAAGCAAATAAATTTAATTTTAATTACTGTGTACAATAGAATTGTTAAGTACCATTGAAGAATGAACAATATTGTGTATTGTTTACATATATATATATATTTTTTTTTAGTCTTTTTTCTGCTTGTTAATACACATTGTAATTCTTTTTGTTTTATTTTGTATACGCATTGTATTTCAAGTTAATGTACATGCCATTAAATGAAATTATCAATAAGAGAAAAATCCAATATGTAATGATGAGCTTTTGAAATGACTCTTTTGTTTCTATTTTTTGTGTTTTTTTTTTTTTTTTTTTATTTCTTTATCCTTTTAATAAAAATAATTGGAATAATGCGTAAATATGAAAGTAAAAAAATGTTAAAACAGAAAAACTAAGGATTTATAGAAAAATGGTATTTTTGTGTTATAAATAAAAATTGTGTTGATATACGAGTAGTTGTTGACATGCATAAAAAAAAATTTCTTTTTACTATTATTAATGTTTCGTTTTGTTATCAATCTAGACAACTTCATGAGCTACTTTTAATGCTAATAATGATGATCATAATGATAATGATAATAATAATAATAATAAAACAAAATCTAAATAAACAATAATATGAAAAGAACTAAAAAGAAAAACATTTGTTTTTCTTGAATTAATTTTTTTCAATAAAATTTTTGTGTCTCTTATCAACGTTTCAATTTTTATTTATTTTTTTTTTTTTTTAAATTCTAAAATGTATTTAACTCTTAAAAATAAGAATGTACAATATTTAAAATATTTTTGCTATTTAGCAGTCTTCAATATTTTACATTATAAAAAATATTTACTTGAATATTTTCAATGAAATTTTTAGTACAAGAGTATTCATATTACTTTATCGCTACACATACATACATACATATACTTACATACTTGTCTATATATATGAACTCATGTGTGTACAAACAAAACTTATTTCCATATGGTATGCATACATACATACCATATACATACCGTATACATACTAACAGGGTGTAATATTTAAATGGGATAAAATTGTCAGTATGTAATAGGAAAACTCTTCAAGAAATCCCTCGACTTATTACAACATTTGTTTACGAGATTTAGTTCCATGTAATGAAAAATTTTCATTTTAGGCGTTTTTAAATTCTAATAATAATGTTCATAAATTTTTTTTTGTTTTTCATATAAAAGTTTTCATATGCTAATATTTAATATTTTATTTGAGAACTCAAGGGGAGAAAGTAAAAGTTTTAAAGTTTACTTACATTTCGTAGTTTACAATCATAAAGCCTTCGTACTTACAATCATAAGTACTTCGAATAAATACCGTATATTGTAGGATAATTTTTAATGTATCTTGAATATCGTGAATCAGAAATATCTCTATAAGGGTTACTTTCCCATATAAATCTAGTTACACCCTATATATATATATGTACAAATTTTGTAATGTACACATGTATTTAAACAATATTTTTCATGTTTATTTTTAATACATTTTTACATCTTTTATGAGAATGATACAAAATTTATTAAACCATTTACAGTTCAAAGTTTTTGAAAAGTATTTATATAAAAAAAATGAAAATACTGAAAATTTTTTTCTTGTTTTTGTATTTACTATGTAAAATGGTTGTAAAATATGAAAATATTGTAATATAACAGATGTTTTCATCGTGTTTATATTTATTTTATTATGTAATGTTTGCTGATATTTTGATTTTGACAAACTACTACAACAATAACAAATAATGAAAACGCTAATGTAAATATTTGAACATAAGTAGAAAATTTCTACTATGAAATAAATTTTTTAATTTTTTAAAAATATTTTTAAAATTTTTAATATTTAAACAGTAAATTTTATAAGATAGCAGCATATCTATGTGAAATCTAGAGTACAAACATTTTAATGAAAAAAATATTTTTTTTTTTAATTTTTTTAATTTTCTTCATTTTTTTAAAGAACGAAATAAGAATTTTTGTCTCAGTATAACTTTTTATTTGTGTATGTATGTACGTATATGTGTACTAAATAAGTTGAAATATCAACTTCATCAATTTAAGAAAAAACCAAAAAAAAAAAAAATCACTTGTACAAGTAAAACAAAAAAAAAATTCTTTTATAGAACAAAAAAGTTTGTATAAGATAAGATACTTAATTGCTACATAGTACAAGTTTTCTGCTGAAAAAATTCTAAAAAGTACCAATTTAAGTAAAGCATCTTTTTTTGTTTTTACATAAGAAAAAACTTCTAGAGTTTAAAATTCAAAGTTTAAAAAATATCAAAATTGGGTTTTTATATATTTTTTTTTTTTATTAACCAAAAATAAAGCCATATAAAACTTTTATTCCATTGATTAAATGAACTACAAAATGATACGAAAATGTGATAAAATAAAGATCCAATAAAATGTTAAAATAAACTAATTTGTAATAAATTACTTTGAATTTCTTTTTCGTTACGTTTGACCGAATTTTAATTAGATTTAATGTATAAATGATAGCATAAAATAAACAAATTGATTTATTTTCGTTTTCACACATTTAAAACCAAAAACAGAATTTTCTATTTGGTGAAAATTTCAAACAAAAATAAATAAATAAAAACATACATAAAATAAAATTTAATTATATACATACATATGTATATCGTGTATTAATAGTAAAATTCTATCATTAAAAAAAATGTTTTATCAAATCAAAGTACCTACATACTCGTAATTCGTACATGTATGTAATTTGGAAAAATAGACTAGAGTAGGAAAATTTGAAAAGTAAAATGAAAAAATTTGTGACTTGAATAAAAATTTGTGATGTTCAATAAAATATGTATGTATGTATAATTTTTTGTCGTCAGGGACGATTGTGATACATGAGAATTCGCGTATAAAAGATATAAAAAATATAAAAAATATCAAAACATTATAGTACAAAGGAAAACGATTCAAAATGAAGGATGATTTAAAAAAGAAATTGTTTTTTTTTTTTTTTTTTTGATATTCGAATATTCGAAATTATTCATTCCAAATGTATAAGTTCTTGAATATGTTTGCAATATAAAATAGCTTATAAAATACTTTGTTTGACTAAGTACATTATGGTATATAAGTGAAATTTCTTAATAGAAATAGACACAAAATTTCACTTCAATATTTAAACAAAAATACATTTTAAATAAAATCAAATTTCAATTGAAAATGTCACTCATCTATCATGTTAAAAAATCTTCATTTACATATGTATGTATGATTGATATTACATGTTCATGAAATTGATCAACACACGTGTGCGAAAACATTTTATAATATTCTATGCAATCAGTATTTATTGCTGTAACATATGTATGTATGTGTTTTGCAACAAATAAATTACTGTATAAGTAACTACACCTGTATGTATTTAGTTGTAGCATATAATATCCTTGTATATGTACATTTTCATTATTTCTCATTAATAATGATGAATGCAAATTGGCTTTTAAATTAACTAATAATCTTGCATAATGTACATATACATTTACGTATGACCATAATGTAAATGTTCATGAGAATTTGTTGTTTTATGTTTAAGAACAATATAGGTATGCGTACATATAAGTATTATACATTGTATTTATACTGTCGAAATTTATGAAGTTACATCGTTATTTTATGAAATATTTACATTAATTATGTGAATGTAATACGATGCAATGAGAAATTATATACATAAGAATTTCCATCAGAAATTATATATTATATGAATATATAAAAATGGTTGATGTGAAAATACAATTCTCTTGTACATAAAATAGACAAGCATTGTAATGAGTATATGACATGATGAAAGTTGATCACAAAATTGTATACGTATGTATGTATTTACTACAATCTGTCATAAAACTTATACAAAACATGTCATGAAATTTCATAAGTATGTTATCAGAATTTTAAAATCCTCAAAAAAAAATATTTAATTTCTATAAGGAGATGAAAATTAAAATATTTTAAAAATAATTTTCGTGTAAAATTCAATCTGATCCTATCAATGAATATCCTATCAAATTTTTTTTAATCTTTTATTCATTTCACAAAGCAGTCAATCTATGTATGTATATCGAATAAAAAAAAAAATTAAAGGAATTAATTTTTTATATTAAATTTAAAAATTTTTCATATAAAATCCGTACATAACAAGGGGTATGTTTATTTGTATCATCACATTAAATTTTTATATTAAGAATTTTCAAATACAATAAAAACATAAAAAATGGACAGTTGTAAATTGTTATTTTATTTGTTTAATTTTTGTTTTCTATTATGGTTCGTTTTTGTTTTGAGACATGAATAAAGTTTATTCGAAAGAACTTAATGATGCAAATGGACACATGTGTACGGTGTGTGTTAACATTAAATTTACAATTGAAATTTATCACTACTAAATTTTCCTACAACCCATTTATTATACATATTGTAATATGTAATTCAGTATAAATTATAAAAAAAAACATATTTTTTTACGTATAATTTATTTTTATTTCATTTTTTATTGTCAACAAAAAATTAAAAACAAAAAAAAAATTTTTTTTTATATTCGAACAAAATTATTTGTTTATAATCTTATTTTACTTCATAAACTTTTTCTTGTTTTCATGTTGGAATCATAGAAGAGTATTTTTCTTTACAATTTTGTTTGTAAATAAATAAGAAAAATGGACAAACCTTTTATTTCAGCTCTAAAAGTAATTACAAGAAAACTTTGTCATGTCATAACAAAAATTTATACCAAGTTCAAACAAATTACAAATAAAAAGAACTATTTAACCGTATTAAATACACCTGGTATCTATTACAGATGTTACTACTGCATGTACTAATTTCTGTTAATTGAAAAATAAATATCAAATTTTCTTCATTTAAATGCTGATAATTATTGCAATTAGCAATTGTAAATCTAATTTTTAATTGTAATTGGTTGAATAACCGTGTACTATTTATTTTTTCAAATATTTAACACAATTAAAAATTTACAGAATTTTTAAAAATAAAAATAAAAATTTTTTTCCATTTTATTTAAATCTCATTAAATGGAAAATTGTTAATAAAAGATGTAAATAGTGAATAAAATTCAAAAGCAAAATATAAAAATTGGTTAACTACTTTAAATGGTTTTTTGAATTTTTTGTAACGAATTCTGCACATCACGATTTTTTTTTCTATAGTTTCTGTACGAATATTAATATTTCATAGTTGGTCCTTGCAATATTAACTAGCTAGATTTATGATAAAATAACAAAATTTTTGTTTATTGTTGTAAAACTTCAAAGATTCAATTATATCAACATTTTGATATAATTATATAAAAAGTTATGATATATAATTGGAATTTGGTCAGTAATTAATGACTGTTAATTGACAATTTTATTCAATCTAAAATGTTGTTTAAAATGATTTTTTCGACTCGTTCAAATAAAGTACACATTAATTTGGTTGAACTCTAGATCGAAGTCAATTGTGTTATGTATGTATGTATATTTTGTATAAATTTTAACAAAGCATGATTCGTTTTACATACATATACACACATGTACGTAATAAAAAAATAAAGAAAATAATAAAATTCGAAATTCTTTTTCAAATTAATGTTAAAACTTAAAATCCTCTCGTTTTTTTTGAATCGTTTTTATTATGTAGAAATGCAAAAAGATCATAAAATCTAAGTTTTGCATCATAATTTTACTTGCATACACATAATATGCATAAGAATTTCATATTCGTTATTGTTATTTTTCGTTCAATTTTTACATTCATATTTTTCTAGAAAAAAAAAAAAAAAATTTACTCTACATGTTAAATTCAATGATGCAAAAATAGAAATCTACATAATATTCACTTTAAAAATGAATAAAATAAAAAAAAAAAATTTTCTCATGCAAGAAAAATTTAAATAAAATTATATAATGGTAAAAAAACATAAAAAAAAAAAATAAAGAAAAATTCTAAAACACACTATAAAAATAATTCTTTGTTGTTGTTGATTTCATTAGATATGAATTACATTAGTGATAACATAAAATTTACATAAAACCTGCAAATATAAAAATAATAAATAATTTTTTTAGTCTTTTCCGTGGAAAAATTTTCTACATTTCGAAATGTACATAAGTAGAAAAAATAAAATATACGAGATACTTCTTTTAATAATCTGAAGAAAAAATATTGAAAATTAAATTTTCTTTATTATAATGAGTATAATATTTATATGATATGTACGTACTTACTTATTTCAGTATATTATGCTTAATAGCGTTTAAAATGCTTAGAAAAAAGGGGAAAAAAAAAATAAATGATAAAATTTTTGAAATATTGAGGTATTTATGTACATATAGAGAATAAAAGGAAATTTAGAATACGATTAGTAATTGGGCTTTCAAGATTTAAATTTAAAAATGATGATAAAAAATTGAAAAATGGATTTTAAATTAAGTGTGAAACTGAAAAATTAAATGATTGATTTTTTTTTTTTGTTTTTACTTTTAGAGAAGACTTAAAATGTGTTCTGATTGTCAATGATACAATTTTCTTATTTTTCTCTTTTTCATATTCTTTCAGTAATGAGAAACGTATAAAATAACATATGTATGTGTAGTATGTATACGTATTGTGTATTTTATTTTCCAATTTAGAATTTGTTTTATTGTGGTTCAAACAAAATATCATGTATATTTTTGTAATAAAGGCTAGAAATGAAATAATATGGAATATAGACTTTATCAGATTAAAAACAAAGTAAAAAGTGAAATTCAATAAAATGTCTATGCACGTACCATCAAAGTGAAATGGTTTACTGTGCTATGAACATCTCCATATAGTTATTCATATGTATGAACATATTTACATGTACATACATTCAACTTCTAATACAAAATATTGTCTTTATTATATTATTTTCAAACAGGAAATTTATTTTAAGGATCACGTACATTTACATTTATTAAATAAATGTGAATAATTGGATTCGTATATTTAAATTTTATATACATATGTACATATAATGTATTAAGATGCGAACATTTCTACCTTCTTATGTACATATGTATACGTATGGGTATTTATGTACATATATTCTCAATTGTGTATCTTTTCTCTTAATATGAAAAACAAAGCAAAAAGAAAAAGTAACAGGAAAATACTTTGCATAAATAAACCTAAAAAAAACATATATTAGTAGATATTCAAAATACAATGTCAAGAAAATTCATTTTAATCATTTAGAAAAGTATCCTTTTTAGTAAATGGATATATGTACATTTGTTCGAAGGATAACATCATTATTATGAATATTACAATCAATATAAGAATTCGTATGTGTATGCCTTTGGAATTTAAATAATTTTAGGATACTACTTTAACATTTTTCATAAAAATTTATTTAATTTAAAGGACCTAAACAAATTAATAATAACAAAATGCAAATTGTGTAAGTATTTAAATTCCAATTAAATATATTTCTAATGTGAAATATTTATATAAAAAAAATCTAAAATCTTTTACAAAAATTTGAATTACAAATCCTCGTTTTGACTAAAACAAAACTTTTTTTTTAGCATGTACTCATGTAGATATAGCTCCGTATAATGTCCACGTGTAAGTCATTTTCACGATTTTGATTTAATTTTCCGGTTATAATCATACTTAGCCTGAGTTATCAAGCGAAAATACAAATATGTTTAGCAATTTGATTGTATGTAAATTATAGGAAGGATTATCTTATAAATTAAATTATTTGAAAAAAAAATTGTAACTAAATATTTAACACGCGAAAAAAAAAACAATTTGTACAAAAACACATTTTTACCTACAAATACAATAAAAAAAAAAATAAATAAAACACTTTAATGTAAGGGATTTAATAAGGACTAAGTCATTTGGAAAAGTAATTTTAACTTTAATTTTCTTCTTTTTTTTGCAAATATAACACGGTGCCGTTTATTCAATTTCAATTGAATTTCTATTTTCCTATGAAATGAATTATTTTCAAATGTGTCTCATCATACTCTAGTGATTTATACTTTAAAGCGTATAATTGTTTTTTGAGTTCAAATTCTTCAAGTGCATTTGATTTAAAGTAATGTTTATGTAATTTTTCACATTCTTATTCGCATGAATGAATGAAAAATATTTGACAACAGAATGATTTAGTTTCATTAATTTCGAAATTTTCTTTTTGATGAATTTCGTTTTTTTTTGTTTTTGTTTTTTTTTTTTTTTTTTTTTTGAAAATTTTATTCATTTATTTATTTTGGTTTTTACTACTCGTATTTGATAAATTTAATTTAATTTTTCTAAACAATTTTTCTCAAGTATTTTCATAATAAACAATTTCTTTTCTCATTTTTTTTTTTGTTATTAAATTTGTAAAAGAATTTTGTAAAGAATATCATAGATTAAATAAAGTAATTCATTTTTAATATTTTTATGTTGTTTTTTCCGGTTTTAATAAAATATGTATAAGTGTACGTGTAAATCGTGGTATTTTTATTTACATACAAAATTTTTAATATTAATATTTTTTTTTATTTTCTAGAAAGACAAATAATAATAAATTCGAATGTTTGTTATGATATGCATATCGCTATATACATATACGTTTTCGAATATTTACTTTAAGGTTTTTGTAACAAATATTTATTTTTTTTTTTTTTTCATTTTGTCAAAATTTTCATCAAGTGTTTGTTTTGGTTTTATTTTTGTATTTTTATTTTTTTAAAAATAGAAAAAATTCTAAATCAAAAATCACGTCTAAATATTCATATACCTTCATATTCGTAATGCATACCATACATACATAAATATGTATATATTGGTGAAAAATATGACTGTATGACATTTACGAAAAATTGTTCAAAAATATTATGTAAACATTTCGTGTTTTAACTTTTTTTTTCATTTTTTGGGAAAAAATATAATTTTCACAATCTAAACAAGAATTGTAAAAAAGACAAACAGATGAATCGTTGTTGTGATAAATTTTTTTCCTCCGAACAGATAAAAGAATGTTTTCCAATGCTCTTATACATATCAAAAAAAAAAAAAAAAATTATTAAAAAATATAAATAAAATGAAAAAAATAAAGATAAATAAATAAATTAAAATAAAATATATTAAATAAATAAAATTCAAAAAAAAAAAAAAAAAAAAAAGAATAAAATAACTAAAAATAAACAAAAATAATAAAATAAATACATAAATAAATGACTTTAAAACCTGAAAAAATAGTAACAGTGATGGTATGTTTGATGTTATACATATTACGTAAATATTATCTGTTGTTAGTATATGTATACTTTTCGTTTTTTCTTTCGTACTCATTTTCATTCATTTTATTTGTTTAAAATGTTCATGCCAAAAGTATAAATAAGGATATCATTCATGCGTGTACTTTTATTTTAAGAAAAAATTTTAAATTCAACCAGACACTTTAAAATGCACGTGATACGTTTTTATTTATTTAATTTATATTCTGAAATTAAAATTTGTTTTATTTATTCTAAATTTTATACATGTATACTATACTGTATACTTTATTTATTTTTTTGTTTTTAGAAAATATTTTGTTTGTTTGTCTGTCTGACAGTACACTGATGTGTACTTTCTATGTACTTATATGTACGTATAACGATGGTACTTTCATGATATTCTTGTAATTTTATGTACTTAAATGTCACATATAATTTTCTATTTTTTCTTAACAATAATAATAAAACATCATATGCATATCTACTTCGCGGTTTACATGTAATTTTTATTGTTACACACGTAATACTATGTAATAATAGACTTCCTTATCAATTATGAACAATTTCGAATATTTTTGTTTACACACTTATAGGAATTTTCTTTGATTCTTGAGTAAGTTAACCTGTTTGAATTTTGAACTGTTTTGAATTTTGGATTTAATGTTTTTCATTTGATGAAATTTATTTTAACTTTTAAAAATACATATATTTTTTTTTTTTTTGTTTTAAAAAAAAAGAACATAATGAATTGTTCAAACATATTTTTTTTTAAATATTTTATTTTAATATATTTCAAATACAAATGAATAAGCAAATTTATCAAATTTAAGGATGTACTATTTTATGCTTAAAAATTTTTGTTTCATATTTGAAAAAAAAAAGATATGGTTTTATCAGATTATAGAATGATTTTTGTAAAAATTTATCAAGTGTATTAAAAAAATTTGAAAATTTTACAATCTTTTTTATTTTTTGCTTTATGAAATAAATAATTTTTTTTTTATGTTCTAATAATGATAGTTATTGAGGTTAAGTTGAAAAGCCTAAATATACAAAGAAAATAATAACTTGCATTTTGTTCAGTATTTTACGATAAAAAAATTTTTTTTTTGTATCTCATTCTCTTCGATTTTTTCATACACACGTAATACACTAATTTTGTATGTCCGAACGAGTTACGCAAGTAATAACTTAAAAAGAGTTTTTTAAACCCTTATCAAAACTAAAAAAGGATAAAAGAAAAATCGTATCATCGTGAAAAACATATTTTGCTTTTTTACATACATATAATATTTTTATGTATTTCTTTTGTTATTTTCGAATATTTTTAAATCAAAAATTAATGTCAGAGCTGACTCATATCAGTGCTTTAAAAACTCTACATTATTCATTTTTGGACCAATTTATCTACATTTTGAGGAAATATAATTATAATTATCATCATTGACGCAATAACTCGATTTGAGCCAGTAGACATAAAACCATTTCTAACTAAGCCTTTGAGCATGTGGTACTCATTCAAAGCTGAATGAACTCGTAGGCGATTTTATAGTATTGGTGATAATACAGATAAGTGATAAGAAGCATTTGTTTTTTTCATTCGTCTGTATCTGGCATCGAACTTGAAAATCTTTTGCTTCAGAAACCAATATTCTATCTATCGAGCTACTGAACCCTTATGAGCAAATATACATACATACATACATGTACTGTACATATACATATTAATTAAATTTTACTTGTTACTCAATATTAAATTAATTTTTGATTATGCGCATAAAAATGTTTGAAAATAAATATTTCTAATATAATAACATGTCGTTTTTAATCAAATGAGAATTCATTTTTGATCAATTCATTTTATTTTTTCATTTATAGTATTTTTCCTGATTTATTTTATTTGTTATCTCTCTTTTAATAGAACTGAATAATTTTATGACATGTTCATTGATGCATTAATAAATTTAAAAATCTTGAATTTCAAAATTACATAATAACAATAATTTTCTACCAAATTAATTTGTTTATTGTATATAAACATACAAATCATATCTTTACTAATGTACATATCATCATATTTATAATCATATAACTTTATATTGGTTTGTTCATTTAAATGAAAATATTAAATCACATCATCCGTATAAATTCTGTTGACATAAGTTATGAAAACACATCTCATATCCCATCGTGTTTGTTATTCATATCACGAATTGTCAATTTTGCGGACATCATTCAAACACAGAACGGTATTAGAACAAAAAAAAAAAAAACATTGAAAAAAAAGTTATGTTTTGGAATGAATGTTAATGAAGTTATTACATGCGTAAAATTTTCAAAATTACTGCAGATAGAAAAGTAAATTGCAACGTTTCACGTGAATATTTAGATAAAAGCATATAAAATTTTTATTAAAAAAAAAAAAAAATTAATAAATAAATTTTTTCACAAAATGAACATAAATGCGTATGTAAAAGAAATTAATAAGGACTTTAAATTAGATAAAAAATTTATTTGAAAAATAAAAACTTGTATAAATTGGATCATGTACAATTTTGATAATAAAATTTAAAAAAAAAAAAAAAAAAAACCAATATAGAAACACTTAATAAAAATGAATCATAATAACCATTTAATTACAACGATCTATTCTATCTTCTTTTGTATTTTAAAGTATGTTTTAATGTAAATATTTTTGATACATTTTAATTTAAAAAATAAAAATAAAATGTTTCGCTTTAACAAATTATCTTTTAATTTTACATGATACAGAATATTTATTTACGTTGATTATTCATGTTACGTATGTATGTATGTACAAATGACTCTTTTTTCTAATATGTAAACGTATGTATGTACATACTATTTTTGTATGTACACATTACAAGTCATATATAACGTACATACTTATGTGTACGATTGCATAAAACAAATGTACTTTATTTCAATTTTAAAATATTTACAATACACAAGTACATAAATACATCTGTGGTATTACATGTCACATTTATTTTTTAAAATTTAACAATAACAAATGTGATATTTTGTGATAAAGTCTATATTATTATTGTACATATATTTTTGTTGGATAAAATCAGAATAAGTTAATTAAGATGGTATAAATTTTTAAATTATGTAAGGTTTGTTTTGTCACTTCTTGAATGAATTATACATACAATATTGTGATATTTTTTTGTTGTTGTATAAAAATTTATATCTGTTTATAAATTTATTTGGTTTTATTTACGAGATTTTTGATTATATTTATTAAATAAATTATATGCGCACATAAATATACGTACGTGACAGAATATATTTTTGAGATACAAACAATGTACTCGACTTATTATTATTATTAGATCTTATTTTTATACGTTTAAAAAATTAATAAATTGAAAATTATAACATTGTCCTCTCTATTGTCTATTGAGAAACTGTTTAATCATTTGAACATTTAATACATATTTTATTTTTTCACCCTCCGCCTTCTGTGCTCACACCAAACCACCCTCGCTGAAAAACATTTGAATAATATTATACAAGGTCATCCTACTCTCCACCCACTCGCACCGCTTTCCGGTTGTACTTTGTCTCATTACCTAGATATTTATCATGGTTATATTGCCAAAAGTATGTACTATACATATAAGTATGTATATATGTATTTTTGAAGAAAATGCGATTCTTATTTAAAAAAGAATTCAAATAATCAGCTATCAAAGTCATGTTAATTAGTACTAATAAATTAAATTTTGAAAAATTGACGGTTTTAATTTTCTTTTAATTTTCTTTTTATACCACACATAACTGTGTAAATTCAATAAAAACTTTAAAATTCATGATGTCGTTATTCTACGAAAAATATTAAAATTATTATTATTTTTATTTAAAATAACATGAAAAAAATACATCAAATGTTTTTTTTTTAATTAAATCTAAAAGAATAAAATAAATAAAAGCAAAAAGAAGTTAATTTTAAAAAATAAAATAATTGAAATTTTCAAAAACTTTTAATGATATTAAATATTAAATTTATTTCTTATCTTTTTCTTTTATCTTCAAATAAATCGGATTAAAAAAAAGTTATGTAGGTACCATTAGAAAACAAATTCGATCAATTTTCGCTCAATTCATTTTCAATTTATAAAAAAATAATTTAAAAAAAAAAAAAACGTTTTATTACGTAATTCCTAAGAAAATTCTACAATGATTTATTTTGTATTTTATGATTGAAAATTAATTAATTAATTATATTATTATTCTCTAGACTATTATAAAGCTGATATTGATAAAAAAAAAGTTACTAAATTTTTATTTTAATTAACCTTAAATTGTCTAAACAAAAAGATTAATTATGATTAATTGTTGTACAAGTATCGTAATCCATAACGTAACTGACGTTATGTATACATAACGTAAACAAATTTGTTATATTCATATGTGAATACGACAATATATGATGTACCTACATATTCATGATTATACTTAATATTAGACACGTTTTAACATTGTAACCAATTTTATTAATAATAAATAATTATTGATCGAATTTATATTTTATTTTATAACTATATCATATATCGTATACCTATAGTACAATACAAATTATTGTATTTTTGCAAAAAAAATTCATATTATTCATTTATATTCAAATTTCAATGTATTATTTATGTAATTCATATATTCATTACCTATCAATTACAGATTCCTAAATGTGTACACGAGCTTATAAATTGTCATATTCAGATATACTCGTATGTAAATACATATTATTATTCTTAATAATTTCATTTTCAAACATTACATGTATTTTTGCGTAACATAAAACATAAAATTGTTCGTATAGTATGTTACATACATATGTATATTTTCAAGGTTATGATTTTTCAAGTACTTATTTCTAAATAATAAATAATATATAACAAGAAAAAAAATCTTCTTTTACTTACCTTTACATTATAGTAAATACTTCATTTATGTAAAATATAATATTTAAATATTTTTAATTAAACTTTAATTTTATAAAGTTCAATGATTTATTATATGTATGTATGTAGGTAATATTACTTACAAAAGAAATTTATTAACGTAGGTACATACTCGTACATACATATTTATAAGAAATTGATAATTAATTTGTTATACTTAGTATTATGTAAACATTAATTTATTGTAAAATGTAAGTTATGTAATATATTTTAATTAGAAAACTTAAAACTTTTATAGAAATTAATTTTAATATTAAGTATATAATATATGTACGAATGTATGTTCTTCATGTATCAAATTTAGTTTTTTTTTAGAAATGAAAATAAAATATTAAATTGATTTTCAAGTATAAAATTTATTCATATACAAAATATAAACAAATACGTATGTGTATGAGCATGGGTGTATGAATGTATGTAGGATATAATTATGTTATACCTACATATATATATTTTTTATCCTCATTAAAATCTCATAGTAATAATTATTGTTATTTCAATTTATTTATGCAAATTACTTGAATAATAAATTTTATGTTATTTGTTGTAGACGTCCTATACAAGCAAAAATTATTGATATCTTAAACTATGTTTATGTATTCGTTTCTGTTGGTACAATTATTAGACAAAGTTACGTACTTTTTTTTTTAGTATGTTGTACTTGTAAAAAAATTAATAAAACATAACATGTAAAATTGAAATAAAAAGTTATGTGTATACGTATCTACATACAGATACATATGTACATGTGTGTTTGTTTTAATTATTTTTTACAATATAACGAACACGTACAATTAAAAAATTCATCAAATGCAAGGTTTTACTAAATAATCAAATTTCTAAACAATATTAAAAATTTCATATATAAAAAAAAGCCTATCATTTGTGCATTGAAAGGTATATGTATGATATTGCATCCAGCTAAATTTATTTAATAATATAACGTAGAAAGAGTATAAAACAAATATACACATATGTGTATACATATGTATATAAAAATTTGAGATACGTAGATATGTAAATATAAAAAAAATATATAAATAAATTTTATAAAAATGTCCTCAACAATATTTATTAACATTTTTTTTTGTTTTTCACTGCTTTCAGCTATTTAATAGATGAATTTTCCTAGTTTTACTACAAAATTATTCAAGAATTTTCAAATTAAATTCAAAAAATGATTTACACAAATTTTTTTAAAAATAAAACTAAACTTTCTAAAAACAAAAATTTAATGGAAATTTTTATATAGTGTGTCAAACACAGAATAAATCCTTAAATAATAGAATTTTAATTTGGACAAATAATTAAAAAAAAAAAAAAAAAAGAAATACCGGCATCATTTCCCTTAAAAGGGGTTTATAGAAATTTTTTATGCTCAATATTTCATCAAATTATAATTAATTCAAAATTTAAACAAAAATGTGTTCTTTGAAATCTTTTTAGCATACGTATGAAAAAATACTTTGATATTTCAATCCTTTCGATAACTTATGCATATATCTATACGATATATTTAAAGATATAAAAATCTTGAGATTATTGTAAAATATTAGATAACGTTGAAGTTTAATTGAGTCGATCAATTTTACCAAACCTTGAATTATAAAAAAGACGTTGAATCATCATAACTCATAAGATTTCAATTTTATTTAAATTGAATAGAAATCGAAAATTAAATTTTATACACATGAGTACGTCTAGTAGAACATATTTATGGATTTCTATAACTTCCGAAGAAAATTATCCTTTTTTGTGAAAATATGAAAAATGTTTCCAATAAAGATTTTATGAAAAAAAAAAAAAAAAAAATTATTTCATTAAATCAATGTCAATTAACATCATTTAAAGTATTCATAAATGAAGATAATTCATGGAAAACACAAAAATATAAATGTAAAAACACCTACACCGTCTAATGTAGAATAGACGGTATGTTACATTTTTCCCCTTTGTAAGTGTAAGGTTTTCTTTTTTTTTGTGTGTTACATTTTTCGAACATCAAAATTTTATAAAATTTATAATTTGGAAAACAACAATTTGACATTGATAAATTATATTTATGTAGAAAATATATTTGAAAATTCATTAAAATTCAGATTAATTAAGTGTTAAAATATTCAAAATAAAATTACAAACATAAATAATATTATATAATTTTATACTTAAGAAAATTTTCAATATATAGACGTCTGTAAATACTACGTATAAAAAGGTAAAGAGAATTTTATAGGAAATATAATAAACTAAATTAATGATTTGTTTTCATCTTAAATTTTATTTAATTAACTTATATACATATTAGATTAATTATGTTTATTATTTTTCTATTCACAACTTATGTTAAAATAATTTAAATTTCAAATAATTATTATACAGAATTTTTTTTGTCATTTTTTTGTTGTTGTTGTTGTTGTTGGGAGTTCACATTATTTTATTTCTTAAATTATGTTATTATAAATCGTTAAATCATGTTGTCATTTTATTCAATGAATATTAATTAATTAATAGTCATCTTATTGATGTAAATGATGAAGAAATTAATAATAAAATACCAAATAATGATAAATCTGATGTAATTTGTTTAATATTTGTAAATGTTTTGATGTAATCATTTTTTGTAATTCCTTTTTTAAATTTCAATAGATTTTTTGATAATGATATTAAACTGTTAGCACTACTATTACCATGCTGCATTGCGGCTGGATTTTCATCATTTATAACATGAACTACAACACTAGCTGAACCTTTAAATATACAAAATAAAAATATAAAAAAATCGAAAATTTTTTATTGGATTGAAAGTATGAACACATAATACATGTATTTGTGTTAATACTTAAAAATGAATATAGTAAAACAGAAAATAATAAAATGATGATAAAAAGTGAAAAAAAATTTTTTTTTATTATTTTTGCATGTATTTTCGTGCAATTAAAGCACACAATAAAAATTGATTGAAATATCTGGAAAAGAAAATATTTACATATGTACATATTTAGAAAAATATAAATAATCTCCTTGACTTCGACATTTTCTCATATGTATTTACACATGTTTAAAAGTGGCCTAATTTTCGTTCTCGTCCAAAAGGTAAACAAGGTGTAATATGAAAAATAAAGCTTTGATAATTTTTTTATGGACACAAGGATATACGAGTACATATGTATATACTAGATTTTAATATTTGATCTATAAAACTTAATATGAAAAAAAAGTAAAAAGACAAACATTTTTTTTTTTTTTTTTCTAAACTAAAATTGAATTTTTTCAGAACATTACTTCTTTGCATAATGATATCAACTAATTATGTGTACCTAATTTATTTACGTATGTATACATTTACAAAAAGGCAAGATACGAATTATTTAGGATTAATTTCACACTATGTAAAAGATTTAAATTGTGCTAAAAAGGATTATTAATGATTTTATAAATAATAACATACCTGAACTGCTCGGTGAACATGTGTAATTTCCAGAATCTAATGGTGTTGCCTTTGATATTAATAATTTACTGGTTTTAGTTTGTCGTTCTGTGATAACATTGATACCACGACGTTTTGAATAATTCACAACATGTTTATTTTTGTACCAATAAATGAATGACGGTGGAACTGATGTTTGCATTGCTAAACATGTAAGATTAATATCACTACCACTTTTTATAAATAATTCTGAATTTCCAAGAATTTTAGCTCGGGAAACTGTAAATATTGAAAAAAGAAAAAAAAAACAGTACTCAATTTAATTTATGTTCCTTGATTTATTCCTTTGATTAAAATTTTACTAAAATAACATTTTAGTAATAAAATTGTAAAACTTGATGTACATTGTACATCAATACATTTGTCTACATTATTACACGTATGCGTATGTACATAAATTAAATCATGTGTATTCTGTTTTTAGATTTATGTATATTTATCAACTTACCAACAACATTTAATCGAAATGCTTGACAAATTTTTGGTTCTGTTGATACTTGACATTCATATGTTCCAGAATCTCTTGGTTGTGGTGATGATATCCTAAGTGTCCATTCATCTGATCCTTCAGTATGTAAAGATTGAAATCGTTGATCGTTTGTATATGTTAAAATGCCAACAGTAAGTATATGTAAATCTCGTTTCCTTATCCATGAAACCTTTTTTTTTATTTATTTTATTTTATTTTATTTTTTTGTTGTTTTTTTTCCATTTTCATTTATTCATGTAATTTTGTCCAAGGGCAAATGAATGATGTTATTTTGAACAATGAGCACAAATATTAAGCATTTATTTGGAAATGCACGAAATAATAGAAAATACAAACAAAATGAAAATAATACTATATAGATACAATACAATTTTGTTTTTTTTTTGTTATTATTATTATTTTTTTTTTTTTTTTTAGAAATAAATTTTACAATTTTCATTTTCTACGTTTACAAAAGTAAAGTTATTTTCAAATGTACTATAATACAAATACAGCAGAATTTAAAAAAAAAAAAATAATAATATAAGAAAAAATAAAATAAAATTTCCAAAAAAAGATACATACTATATGTACTTATGTATATACGAAAAAATAACGTATAAAATAAAAATCAGATAAAATTTTATAGATATATTTTAAATTATATGTGTGTAGGTCAAATAAAATTTAATACAATTTAAAAAAAAAAAAAAAAAAAAAAATGTAAACAATAATTTTTGACCGAATAAATGGAATGATTATTTACAGTGTACTCTGCGTAAAGTTGTAAGGCCATACCATTAAGTAATTATTAGAATTGCTCAAAACGTACATAAATACTATTTATATACCTACATCATTTTTTTTTCCTTTAAAAAAAAAATATATATTTTTATTATTTATATTATGATTTTCATTTTTATTTCCTTTTGTAGATATACAATATGTACGTATGTATGTATCTACATTTATTTTTCCTTAACAACTTGACATTATTTATATATATTTGAAAAATTGGGAATCATTTGAAAATTTCTTGAGAAGTTCTCGAAAAAAAAGGTTATTTACTTTTCTTAGGAATTTTTAATATTAAAAAAGAAACCAACAAAAAAAAAAAAAAATAAAATTGTAAAAAATAAAAATAACAGATATAAAAGAAATATCATATGGATTTAGGAAAAAAAGAAAATAACAAAATGAAAAAGTACCAAACAGTTTTATTCCTTTTTTTTTTTTTGTCCTTAGTGGATATTAAATAAAAAAAAAAAGGAGAAATACTTGTATGTATGTTATTTTTAGTAATATTTCAAGGAAATTTGATTTTAATCC
Organism: Anthrax anthrax; assembly: GCA_963971155.1. NCBI lineage: Eukaryota > Metazoa > Arthropoda > Insecta > Diptera > Bombyliidae > Anthrax > Anthrax anthrax. The sequence continues at coordinate 33,307,446 of OZ020118.1, read as the reverse complement.
TCAGGAAGATGAATTTTTTGAGTACTCATATACTATATACAAACACATAGATACCAATTTGTATATTTCATGTTTTCTTCATTTCATCATTTTTAATTTTTTCTTTCTTTTATTAATTTTTCCTTGTAAAAAAAAAAAAATATAGATGCTTATTTTGTAACATTTTTAAATTGATTTGATATGATTTGTAAAATGTATGCTATCATTTGTATGTATGTACATATGAGGTAAGAGAGTAAATTATGATTTACTTATAAGTATGATTATTACATTTTATTTTCTATACTCTTTTTTTTCTGTGTAATTTAAAATGAAATTTTCAAAATTTCTCTGGATTCTTTATTAAATATGTTTTTACTTTATGAGTGCCTCTTATCAAAATTTCAGAAATATACTTGAAAAATCTTTTTAATAAATTCTTTTCATGAAATCCTTTTCACGATATTACTAGCAATACTATTACTTAACGACAAATTACGTGATTAAAAAAATAAAATAAATATATGTACATGCAATCCTATTATATTCATACAATTATTATCCTTAAGTATTTTATTTCAATAAAAATAATTACAAAAAAAAAAAAAGAAAATTATTTTGTATTTTTCAATCCAAAAAAAAAAAAAAAAAAAATTTTATTTTCAAAAACAATTAAATAATTACCGCTCTATCCCCTAAATTTCTAACTTTACAATGTAGAAGTGCTACTTGTCCAACAGTTGCTGTAATTTCCTTTTTTGTTGAATTATCAAAGTACGGTTGAGAATATGGAGTATCCCAATAATGTGGTGGAATTTCTCCGCAAATTATTCGAATATCTGTAAAAGTTTAAAATAAATATAAAATAATTTCAATTTTCTTTGTTAAATATTTAAATGAAAGTTTTGTATTCAATAACAAAAAATCAACTCAATAAACGAAAGTTAAATGTTTAGGTATAAGCTGAAAAATTACAAAAAGTTAAAAAAGTCAATTTAAATTTGTTTCAAAATTTTTGAATTAAAATTATATTCGTTATATTTTTTTCATAGATGAAAATACGTTTTTAAAAAAAATCTCGTTTTGTATTATAACTTTATATTTTTAATTTTGATTCATTTTTCTTCTTTTTTGGTCGATGAGAATAAAGGCACATGGTAAATAAGAGAAAATTTTTCTGAAATCAACTAAAATACATTCTAAAAGAACTATGGAGACAAAAAATAAAAACAAATTAAAAAACAAAAAAATAAACATCCTTGCATATATTTTTTTTTATATTCAGTTCCATCATTTTCAGGATATTTATTTATTTATTTTTATTTTTTTTATTTTTTATTTTTATGTTTTTATGTTGGTTTGTAGTGTTTTAATTGTGACTGTGTCCATATCCAATGAACCTTTTTTTCATTTTCAATTTAATCTAATTTTCTATTTTTATTGCGATCTAAAAAACAAAAAAATAAAAAAAAAAAACAAAATAAAAACAAAGTTTTATTTTCTTTCTTGCCAATTACAATTTGGTATTTGCTGTTTTCATTTTTAAAATTTTCTCAAATACTTGTACAAATTAAAAAGTATACATAAATAGAGGAACCTAAAAACCAAAACAAAAAAACAAGAAACAAAAAAACATGAAACAAAAATTAAGTACAAAATAAATTAGACTTTTAGATACTTCAGTTTAAATTGAATATTAATAAACTATTGTTTTGTTTTTGTTCAATGTAAAGAAAAAAAAAATGAAAAAAGAAAAAAAATAAAACAAAAACAACTTTTCCGTTTGGACCTTTTAAATAAAGTTTGGAAGTTTTTTTTTTTTCAACTGATCAAATAAATTTACATAAATTAAAGAAAACAAAGGAAATACTGAAACAAAATAACAAAAATGACAAAGATTATCACAAATCCCGCACGAATTACGTTAAATTTTTATTCAAAAAAAATTTATGAAAAATACAAAAATGTTTTTAACTAATTGTACTAAAATGAATGAGCAAAGGAATTTCTTTTTTTGTTTTTTTTTTTTTTGTTTAAAAGGTTTCAGAGCCAAAAGTTATAATAGAAAGCAAACAAAAATCAAAATAAAAAGTAAAACTTTTGCCACATTACATTGTATTGTATATTTATGTATTAATTATACGTGTGCATACTAACATTTTTCTAATTTCATACAAACTTATTATAGCCATAAAATTGTATATATTTTTGTTTTTGTTTTTTTTTCGTGTACATTTAATAAATTTCCATTAATTATCCTTTAGTGATGGTTAGCGACATAATAAAATCATGACCCTAAGAGTTGATTTATATTTAAATTTTCAAAATGAGAAAATTAAAAGGAAAATGTATTCATATAAAAATGTATGAATTTTAGTTTATAAGTATAAGAAGTATATCAACTTTAATTTGTTTATTGTACAATTTAATTTTATCTAAATGCAATATTTAAATATTGAACATCTATAACCACAATAAATTTAATTGAATATGATTCTATTGATTTCCATAGATACATACACATGTCGTTTACATGTTTTTAAAATATTATTATCATTATTATACCTACTTCTCTTATACTGTTTTTATTAAGTCGTAAATACATATAGTACATGTGTAATTGAGGATTTTTTATTTGAATCTATTTGACAACAAAGAAAAATTTACGTATCTAATGACAAACACGCTATAATATGCTAATAACGTAAGTAAACATACATATATTAAAAAAAAAAAAAAAAAAAAAAAAAAAAATTGTATAAATATATCATTTATTATACACATAAAAAAATTTTATTTCACAGATTTTTTTTTACCTTCAAGCCATTTTCTTTTATAAAATTTTCATAGAAACAGGTAAGAATTTTTGAAAATGGGTTCGTTGAAAAAAAGAAATCTAATAAATGAATAATGAACACATAAACACATGGTCTAAATTTATACTATCAATTGTGAAGAAAATTTTTAATGAAAATTGTGTATAGAAAATGATTTTTTTATAATATTGAGAATGTTAAATTTATGGTTTCCAATAACAAAAGATACTGTTTTATAGCAACCTTATTTATTTTCCTCATTATTAATATTTTATTTATTATATGATACTACTACATGTGAATGTAAGCAAATATATTTTTATTGCTTTGAAATCATGCTCTCAGATTATTTTTTAGATGAGCTGAAATATTTTTATTAGAACATAATTGAAATCTTGTAATAATATTTAATGAATTAGTGGTGAAATTATTCATAACGTTTTTCATTTAAATGTAATATTTGTCTTTGTATATACACTCAAAATATAATTACATTTGTTTTTCACGTCCACGAAAAGAAGTAAATTAAAGTTACGACAATAAAAAAGATGGGATACAAAAAATGAATCAATTTAATGTTAAAGTTAAGAAAAAGAAAAAACTACATTGCATAAATGAAAACTTTAAAGAAAATGATTTTCTAGCTCTTGATTTTATATTAAAAGAAAACCTGTTTAGATCACTTTTCAACAGATTTACAAAAAATTACAATTTTCAATTGTTTTTAAATTATGACGAATTATATTGCAATTCAAAACAAAACTTTTTCTCTATTGTTTTCTAAATTCTTTTGTTCATTTAACGTATAAAACTTTTTCTAAATATAATATGTATGTATTTACATTCTTGGTTTAAAGTTAAATTTTATTTTTTAAAAATCAAATTTATAATTTTCATTCATTCATTCATTTTTTGAAGTAATAATTTATTTTTCATGTTACAAATTTTCTAAATTATATTTTCTTCGTAAAATTTTTACAAGTAAATACATTTTTTGTTCGTATATGATTATATAAATCAACTTTTATTATACACGAAATAAACGTACATAAAACCTTTGAAAAAAAAAAAAAAAAAAAACGCAAATTTTTGTAAATTATACTTTTGTTTTTCTTTAGAATTTTTTTTTTTTATTAAAAATAAGTTAATTATAAAATTTTTTATTTTATTACATTAACATATTATAATTCTGTTAAATATTTTCAAGTTTTTGTTAAAATTATGATGATAAGTGTATAACTTTTCTTGTCAAAAAAAAAAAAAAAAATATATATATATATATAAGGTATGGACAGAGCTTGTTTATATACATGCTTGTATTTTACCATAAATAATGAATTTTATCTTTATACCAGCGCATAAATTTTAACGTATAAATTTAGATACCAACGTACATATGTTGTGTGTAACAAAGGACATTTCAGTTTTGTTTTTTTCATTCATTACGTAAAATATAACGGACAATGATATATACATTTTTATCTGATATACCCATACCTAATAAATAAATAAATAAATGAATAGATGGAAAATGTTTTATTCATATTGTTATTTTTCATTTTATTTTCATTTATTTTTGGTTGATTTTCTTTGCCCTGTTACAGATATATTTATCGTATTATTTTTTGTTTCATTTTGAAAATTGATTAGAACAAATTAAGTAGCAAATAAATAAATATTTCAGTTTATTGTAAAAGTAACAAAACAAAATTTATTTTTAAAAATACAAATGAAATACAAAATATTAGTAAAAGAATATTGTTTATTGTACTAGTCTGATACAATTAAACTTTATAATTGCCTATCAATTTTTATTTCTTTTTATTTTACATTCTTTTCATTTCAGCATGTTAATAGCATTTAATCTATGGAATCAATAATTAAATGTCATCCAAATAAATTTTATTTAACATAATTTAAAACGGACAAACGGAATTTTAGTTAAATAAAATACAAATAAAACAATAAATTTTCACAAAATGCTATCGTGACACGAATAGTATACATAAATGTACTTACCAAGAAGTAAAAATATAAAGAGGTGAGCATAAAAAATTATTCCATTATGTGTTAGTAAAAATTTGTATTTTAACGACATTGTGTTATGCAATTAAAATTAGATGTATACTGTTATAATGATCAATTGAAAATATTATTTCCATTTTTAAAAATCGTTTTCCAATGTAATAAAATTTCTTTATTTTTTGTGTTTTATTTTAAACATTTCACATCACTTTTTTTTTTTTATTGAATTGTATTCTATATCCCCTTTTTTAATATTAATAAAAAAATTTTTTTTTCAATTAAACTAATCAATTAACTATACATATAAAAAAAATTATTTAAAAAAGAAAAAACAGATTTTTTTTTTTTTATTCAAAATATTTTGTTTTCTTGAGCACAAATATCACTTAAAAATTTTTTTTAATACTGATTATATTTTTATTTTTTCAATTATTTATCACTTTTCATTCACATAATTTTAATAAAATTAAATTTTTTAGTATTTTTAATTACTTTCAAAATCACAAAATTTTAATACACACAAAAGGAAAAAAAAAATTGATAATTTTTATTTTACATTCAACTTTGTTGAATTTTTGTTTTTTAATTTTAGTATTCCAATTTTAAGTGCAGATATAGCACATAATGAAAGTACATAATATCCCAATTCTTAAATAAACATGTAATTAATGATTTATTACATTACGATCATTTTTAAAATTCAGAACCGAAAATTTTGTATTTATTTACATACATTCATAATTAATATATGTATATAGAAAAATTTTTATTAAATATATTTTGATAAAGTATGTTCGATAACTGTTTATATCCTTTTGGTAAGGACATTTTGTAGAAACTAACAAGAATACAGAAAATTCTCATTTTAATAATTATATGGTGAATTCATTTGAACTTTTAAAGGTGAAAGCTCTTTTTCTATATATTACAAGGATACAGTACATACCTACATTTAAAAATATTTTCACGGAACGCAGAGATATATAAACACGAACGTATTTTGTTTTTGTCTACTATTGAATTTTGTAAATATAAAATTAGTAAATAGAATGCATTCAATTATGTACAGTAATGCAGGAAAAAAACAAAATGCAAAAAAATAAAATAAAAATCTAAGAATTTTACAAGAATTAAGTTGAAAAGAGAAATTTTTACATTCGTGTGTATACTAAGACTAAGTGAACAAATGAAATGACATATGAAATGTCGACACATAAACAATTTTTAACAATATAAGTGGCATTTATTTGATACATGTAACGGCCAACAACATCCGTAATCGAGATAATTAATGTCTCAAGTTTTATTTTATTTTCAGAACATTTATTTTAAAATTGTATTACATACAAAAATCCATTTTAGATGCTGTAGATTATTTATTTTTTATTATTCATAAACAGGATATTTATGTTCGTATATACAGTATATAAAGTTCAAATTTATCATGTAAAGGAAATTCTCTAAAGAAAAATTTATATAAAAATTATTTATACTTTTATTAATTTATTTTTCTTTTTTTGGTGGAAACAAGTAAATTAATAATTTTTTATATATTAACTGGAAATTGAAATCAAATATTAAATTAAAATTACAGTAAGAATTTTATTTGTAGAAAAAGAAAAAATTATTGTGAATTCTTTATTAATAAACAAAGAAATGAATAAAACTATTGTTTTTGTTAAATAATACTAACAATCAAGTAAATCATCATAAGCTTCCGTTTTCCTACAACAATTCACACTTGAATTTCATTTTTGAATTGAATACACAATATGTCAATTTAATGATTTGAATATAAACAATAAACTGTAATTGACAAAAATATCAAATTTAATGGCAAACTTTGAGTTTTGAACGACACGAATATTCTACATATGAATACTTAGGTGTATACTACATATATGTATAAATACGTGTATTTATTTTTTAATATTAAATAACAATTTGTATATAATGAATTATGAGATGTACTCGATCATCAGATTTAAAATCGACTTTTAAAATACATATATATGAGTATGTACTCGTTATAGACTTATTCATCATATAAAACACTGTAGAATAATTTACGATTACTGAATTTCAAATTTAAATTCAACGTACAACGTTCAAGGTTATAAATTTTTTTGAAGATTTCAATAAATAAAAAATAAAAATTATTTTGATTATTAAATCAAATACATACACTTATGAACTTTTCCATTTTCATAAAAAAAATTTATGGAAAAAAAGGAAATGTTTGCTCATCATGATTGAAAAATGAATAATACATACAATAAACGTTATATTTAAAAAGAAATACAAATAAATAATATATGTATATACGTATACAATTGAAATTTGATACCATCAATCATTCTTGAGTACATTTACTTTTATAAATTTTCACTAAAATGAACTGTTCTAATACATCAAAAGTAAATAATAGAATAAATACAATATACGTACATATATACTTCTTTAATATGCATACATATGTATATGAAGTTATGACTTTAATCAGACAAAAATAAAAAAAATACAAATCAAATTTTAAATTTGAAATTTCCAATATTTATATAAATATAAATATTATTTAGAATTTTACATGAAATACAATTTTTCAATTTAAGAAAATTTATTTTCTTTTTTATCAAAAATCTTTCTTTGAAAGATATCATGTATATTACATCAAAATCATTCAAAATATTCATTTTACCATAATCTAATGTGGATATGTAATAATTTTTAGAATTTTGTTTAAATTGTACGTACATTTTTTAAAGTACATTTTTTGATATTTTGTATGTAAAAATTAAAAATTTGATTTTGGATATAATTTTAAAGATCTATTATAGGAAACTGAAATAAATTTCATATGGAAAATTCAAAGCTCAATTTTTTATATGAATATGTGTACTTATGATAGAAGGACTGTGTACATGTATTTTAAAAAAAAGTTTATTGTATGTATAAGCATTAAAAATTCTGTTATTTTCATTTAAATTCAAATATAACGATATAAAATGACAATTATTTTATTATAAAAAATTTATTTCATTTAAAAAAGACAAAAAAAAAATGAAATAAAACAAACATAAAAGTAACTTGATAAAATACTTAATTTAAATTTTAAATATTTTAAAAATTGTCAAATATTCATAATGTATTATTTAATCCAGTTAATATTTTTGATTAACCGATATTGTCATAACGATACCAATATAATAGGAATAACATATGTATATTTAAATGCAACTATGAATTCATCGAATAGTCATAAAATCATGAATTTTAAATTAAACAACAAAAATTATCATACCATACGTACATATGTGTGTATGTTTATGTAAATACATACAGTATTTAATTTATCACAATGTTATAACTTTTATGTCACATTAAACCACATTTTCCTCTTATTTGGTTGAAATTTATCATTCGTAACTAATTTTAAATAAATCATGGTTAAAATAAAAATTAAAATTAAATAAATAAGTACAAAAATAAAAAAAAAAATAAAAATAAAATGTTTCAATTAAATATAAAATGAAAATGTGCAATAATATAAATAGACTATTGCAAAATTATGATAATGAAAAATGCATGTAAATTATTTGTTTGTGATATTATGTATGTAAACATTTCATGTATTCCATTTGAACATACATATGTATGTATGAACTTTATTAAGTATGTATAATACAGCATTTGTACCATTTGGTTGACTAAAGTATTTTAAAAAAAATTTGCTATCACTATATAGTCCCCTTTTATGGGATTATATTTTACTAAATTACAGAACTTGATATACATACGTTCGTAAGGCTAAAGAATTTAATATTAGTATTTACTAACCAAAATTATATCTGACAGATATTTTGTAACTGTTAGGATTTCGTCATATCCATCAACGAGGATAAAAATTATTTTCAAACCGTGTGTTCGAAACCTTATACACGCCAGTTGATCACTTTGTTATTTGTGAAGAGATAATACGGTTACATGGTTAAATTATTCAACCTTGCGTATGTAAATTAATGATGTTCAAATATTAAGGCTGAATTTTATAAGATATTTTTACCACTGCTTTGTCTCATCCAAGTTGATAAAAAAAAAAAAAATTTATTTTGATCTAAAAATAATTTTGGGTTGATGAATACGACCTTAATGTATGTTGAAATGGAACACTCAGTATGACCATACAATTAAAATATTTTCATATTTGTCTCCATTAAAATGAATGTAATTCATTGTTTAAAATAATAAAAACAAAAGCACTATTTTGACCAGAAAACGAGATATGTGTAAATATACATACATACATACATATATGCGGTATTAGTAGATTGTTAATTGTTTTGATAACATACAATACCTTGGATTTCAAGGATTCATAAATTTAAAGGTTTAAGTTTTCTTTTTGTTTTATTTATTTATTTTATTGAAATTACTTTAAGCAATTTTTCCCTGAAAAGTAATTATTTCACCCTCATACATTTTTTTGCATATGTGCAGACATGTATTTAAATGCGTATGCTTAGTTTAACAAAATTATAAAACACAGTTTTTAGTTTATTAAAAATCTTCATTTTTTTTTTTGAAATTTTAGATTTTTAAAGTTGTTTAAATTAATATTTTGTTAATTTTTTAAAATGTACATATATACATCTAAATAAAATTCTAAATTGTAAGAGTATTAATTATTTCCATTTTATATGCCTTTTATAATGTTTCGCATGGGTATGTTAATAAGTTATTCGAAAAAAAAAAAAATAAAATAAAAAAATAAAATAATAATAATAATAAATTCATGAATACATTACAATAAAATGTCAAGTATAATAATTTTGAAATAAGTTAGAAAATGAATTTTAATTTGAAAATTTACAAACGTACACACACACACACACACATACAGGATAATGTATAATGTAGCCTTCGGTTTTATTACCCCCAGTAGTGCGCAAAATATGTATTTACATACGTATATTTGTATGTATGTACATGCTCATGTAGCATTTTATGTCTGAATGTTGTACAAGTTGATAAATGAAATTATTTTTCGAAATTGCATACTTTTCATCTATTGATGTTTTTTATTTGGTTTTTCTTTTCTTTTTTTTTTAATTAAAGTGAAAAAAAAAATGTTTTTTTTCTTGATTTTATTTGTTTTTTTTTTACATTTTTTTATATTTTATTTTTGAATAATTTATCGAAAAATTAATAACGATGTAGCAATAATTATTACTTATTTTTTAAGAGGAATTCAGTACTTACATAACAGCATTTTAAAAAAAATAAAAAATACAATATGTTATGAAAATCAAATAATATTAAAGTAATAATATTACATCACGTAATTATGTGCAAATATACGATGTATGTACATTGGTACAAATTTACAAGGATACAAATGTTATACAGAGAGGTATGTATAAGTGGTTAATAAAATGTAATAAGTACATCACATGTACTATATATGCGTACAATCTGGTAATATTATTATGTACATACATATGTATGTGTTTTTTATTTTTTTATTTTTATTTTTTTTTAATTATTAATATTAGAGGTTGAATCTACATACTTTTATGTTTTATACGTATGTATATGTATCTACCATTATGCCTACAATATTTGTAATTACATTATATGATTTGAACACTTAATTAATTTACACCTAGTATACATATGTGTGAAGTACATCTTTAAACTTTTATTAAATGAAAATTTAATTAAGAATTATATTTTGTTATTTGCTTTTTATATTTTACTTTTAATTGATGGAAACATTTTTATCAAGTTTTTTTTTTTTTTTAATTTGAAAGGTTGAAGGTTTACGTATACATATGTATATACCATAAGTGTTGTTAAATAGAAAATTAAAAAAAAAAAAAATTAAAAAAAATGTCAGTAAAAAACTTGTTCAAAAATCTCAATTTGAAAAATTGTAAAATAAAAATTTATTAATGAATTAAAAAATTTTTTTAATTATACAAATTAATAAAATTGAATGAAAAACAAGCCACAATTTTTCGTAAATGAGGTGAGTGGTTTATTTAAAATATAAATATGTATGTACATACATACTTTGTAATAGTACAGTGAACTTTAAAAATGGAATAAAAAAAAAATGGACTATGTTATAAAATAATAATAAAATGAAGTATTGTCATAAATGAATAATCCCCAAAAGGATTAAAATAAAAAGAATAATTTTGTCCACTTTATATTCAGTTTTCATTGTACATGTATATAAGAATGCTAAATAGTATATTATTAAATTTGATGCTAAAAAATTTGTGGTAGTAAAAACATCACAAACATTTATGAGTTTGTAAATACAAAGTTTTTTTTTTTTTATTTCATATTGAATTTTAAAAATATCTATATACATGTATATATACTTACAAAATAGTAAAAAAAAAAAAAAACAACTGCACATGCATATTTATGAGGATTGACTTTTTATTGTTATGCAAAATATCAAACAGAAACAAGAAAATTTGCACATTTTTATATCGTTTTAGTTTAAATAAAAAATGCATATTTTAACGCATATTTTAATGCATTTTTGTAAATTCTAAAAATGTAATGAACTTAAAAATAGTTTAACATAGTTGTGTTCATTCTGAACAATCATTTACAAATTATCTTAGTATCACAAAAAATAAAAATCAAATATGAAATTAGTTTAAGATAAGAATTTATTTTTTTTATTATTTTATAAACAAATATGTAAATTGAACAGAAAAAATTCATTTTTTTTTTGCTTTCGTACATTAAAAATTCAAAATGTATTTAAGAAAAGTTATATATTTAGAATGTTTGAGAAATTTAAAAAGTTTATATTGAATCAAATAAATAAATGAACTAAAATATTTCAGATTATTAGAAATTTAGAATTTAAACATGTTTATCAACAAGAGAATATTTTTACATATGTAGATAAAGTAGTTACATTTGATGTGAATTTTCATGAAATTGTTTCTTCTTTTTGTGAATGTAAATATGTATGACGTTTACTATACAATACAATAAACTTACGTATGTACATATGTACAAACTACAGAAGTTCGATTGCTTAATAAACAGAGTAGAGTAGAGGCGAGGGTCCTTTCTCATTTGAGAATCATAGTCATAAGTACATAGTACATACTATATAAGTTCAATTTTTATTCATAAAAGTTCAATCAGTTTTGTCTAAAAAAGTTGAATAAAGCATCAGTTAATTGAGTTTAAACTTAAACTTTTATATACAATAAAATGGATATGTTTAAAATTCCGTACTAATACCCCTCCCCTATTGGCTAGCAATCCACATGAAATAGTTGTAAAATCCAAATAAAAATTAAATTAAATAGATTAGGCCTTGGTTTTATATAAGCCATCGACAAGATTATGATGGACGTACGATATATTGAAGTTTTATATACTTTTGACGAAAAATATGAAAATATGAAAAGAATAATCGAAAATATGCATACATACATACTCGTATATTCAAAGAAAAAAAATAAAAATATTTAATAAAAACTACATAAGAAATTTAATTTTTTTTCCGTTTACGTACTTTATCATAGTTTTTTACAAAAATTTCATAAAGACTGATTCACATAAAACTATGTAAGATGAAATTCTATATACACAAAATATGTTGAAAATATGTAAATAAAACAGAAAATTTAGTTTTTTTTTTTTTTTTTCTAAAAAAAAAGTTTGGAAAAATTTATTCATCCTTATTATGTGCACATACATATTATATAAAATTTAGTTTAAATTTTTTTCAAATTTTGATATAATACTTTTGTGCATGTGAATGTACGTTTGTAATAACTTTATATGAAATATTTTTTTTTTTTTTTTTTTTTGCAAAAAATTTAATTTTCTTGTTGGAAAAACAATTTTGTTAAAAAACAAAAATTCTAATATACAATGCAATAAAATAAAATACATATACGAATTTCTACATATAAATTTCTACTTTTATATCCATTGTTTAAAATATAATATGAAATGTATTTATCAGGTAATGTAATTTATATATTTTGTATATTTTGCAATTTAATTTCAAATTTAAAAAATCAGCCAGTTTTTCATGTATTTGGTACACATAATTTATAATTTAAAAGTACAAGAAAATATGATCCATATGTATAAAGACATAGTTTCCTAGTTTCATAATTATGTTTGAAAATAAAAATCTATGTAAAAATATTTGATCACCCACTGTTCCATTTACATTTACTGTGTGATACATATTGTGAATTTTCAAACGTTCATTAACCTCAAAAAAGTTAAAAAAAAAAAAAAAAAAAGAAAACCACTTCATTTTTCAAAATAACAACAACATATAAATTAGAAAAAAAAGGAAAAGGAAAATATTACATAAAATTTTGAAATCATAAAATGTGTCAAGAAATTTTAAATTACTGATTTATTTCATATGTTGTATTAAGAAATTTTCATACTAAAAGCATTTATGTACATTTGCATAAGAAAGGGGGAATAAAAGTTATAGGTTGTACTATATTTTTCTTTTTATTCAGGTATATAAGTATTACTTAAATTTTATGTGTACTTTAAGAAAAACGAAAAAATCCTACATATAAAGAATTTAGAATTTTCTTTTAAAATAATAAAGAATAAAAATTTTATTTGCAAATAAACTAGATTTTTCAATGGTTTATTTTTTATTATTTGTAATTCCTTAATTAACTAACACTCTTTGTAATCAGGTACAATGATTGTTTTTTCTTTGTAAAGGGAAACGAAAGGGTTATGTGTGTACTTCTAATAAACCAGAGGGAAAAAATTAAAAGCCCAGAAAAATGAAGAAGGTAACCTTTTTTTTTCTGAATGCTCTAAGTAAAAATATAAATAACATAAAATATTCAGTTTTAATTGGCTATTGTAACCCTATTCATACAAATTTATTTATATTTTTATGGAATAATTGTAATTCTCACTTTAAGCCATTTCATTTTATTGAAAATTGTTAAGTAAATTTATTTTCAGTGAATTAAAAAAGGTACAAAAATTAACTCACTGTGAACCACAAATTTAAAAATATCTTGTATGGATAAAAAACTTTGAATTTCATTTATAAATTCAAATAAAATTTGCGTATTTTCAAATACATATTTTAACATCAACAGATACATTTAACATATACATACGTAAGTGTCTCTACCTTCGTTATGTAATATTATTATGTTCAAGATCATAACCATATACTAATCCTTTTATTTCGTTAATGGATAAAAAGTAATAAGTGTCTATTAAAAATTCTATACCAAACAGAAGGTTTTCAATTTTCTGAAAAGTTTATTTTAATATTTACTATAGTTTTTGTAATACAATAAAAAGAAAATTAAAAAAAAAATTTTTTAAGTATTTTAGAAATTTTTTTTTCTCTTTTTTTTATTTCAATACCTTTTAGGTTTTAAAGTATTATATTTTGGTTATAAGTTTTTCAGATATATGAAAAGAAAAGTATAAAAAAGAAACATTTTGTGGTTGAAAATTTATCATTTCTTTTTCTCTCAAAAATATTTGAAATTACATCAAATTATCAAATTTTTACAAAATTTTATTTCATTTTAAATTTTTAATTTGATTATTGACATCTTCGTTTAAAGTGTGTAAAATGATGATTTAAATTTATGTTATCCTATCATATTTACTGCTATTATTTAAATTCATATTTTAATTGTTTTAAAAATGAAAAATTGAAATTTATTCTCTAGATTCTAGAATCTTCTAAGATCTTATCAATGTATTATACAATACATTGTTTTCATTTTTGTTAAATGTTAATGAACTTTTGCTTATACTGTATACAAAAATTTTTGTTCAAATGATATTTTATAAATTCTTGTGTCATGTTACAAACAATATTCCTTCAATGAAAAGTTAACCTCATATGCATTGTATAACAATGAAACAGTAAATACAGATTTGTTTTATGGTATTTATGCTGTGTGAACACGAATAAATTTAAATTGTACTTACATGGATATGTATACATTTTATTCCTTAATTACATATTCTGTATTATGTGTACACGCATGAATATATCATGATTTGATTTTATTAAAATATATGAACATAAATATACACAAATTTTTGTGGTAATATGTTCATTTTTTGTTTAATTATTATAAATTTTGTAACAATATATTGTTTCATCGTAGATGATAAGGCGCCCTGGCCCGCATTGGGCTGTTGCGCCACTGCTGATGATGTTGTTTGAACTCAAAGTATAACTTAAATTTTAAATTTTGAAATTTTTAAATATTTCCCTAATAAATACTTCTTATTTTAACTTTTTTTTAAATTCTGTTGAATTTGACAAAATTTAAAATAGCGAAAGAAAATTTATTTGAAAACGAAATAACAAAGTAATAGTTATTTCAATTTAATTTAATTTTTTTTTTTTTTTTTTTAACTATAGTAACGACAAATTACTTGCAGAAATGAAGACAAAATAAAAAATAGTTAAAGTATTCATTATGGAAATTATTAAATATAATTATGCTTTCTATGTGCCAATTGAATTCTTGCGAATAATTAATGTAATGATTATTTAATGATTTAGTATTTATAGTTAATTTGAATCAATTTAAATTTTCACACGCATGTGCACTTTTAATTAATAATTAAATTATGTTGAAGTTTAATCACACGATTTGAATGAGACTTTCAAAGACGTAGTTTATTTATTGCATGCCTTGAATACTATCTTTAAATGGAGATGCAATTGAACTTTAATTAAGAGGCATTTAATTATTTTTATTTTTAATTCTTTAATTTTAATTTTGGTTAATTAATCCCTTCATTTGATGACCAAGAAATGAAAAAAAATAAATGAATAAATAAAATATCACTATTTACAGGTGAAATATTGTTGGATAATATCTGTTTTGTGTAACGAAAAACAAAAATTAATTTAATATGTTCAAAATTAATTTCCATTAGTTGCACTTCATTATTTTCTAAAATAAATTTATATGTGTCCGTGTCTATACAAAAATGTTTTTCCTGTCTAGACGGTTTGTCAACACAACTATTTTTCCCAATTGACAACAAATTACATAGTACAATTATATTGCAGCTTAGATACATATAATAAAAACACAACATGGAAAGCCTGAGGCCATTTTAATTCATGATATTTTGATTATTTTGAATATGAATTTATTGTATATTTTATATTAAAAATATAATTATATTTAGAAAATAAAAATAATGCTAGAATGTGAACTGTGTTATACATATGAAGTTTTTATGAACTATAATCGAGGTGTAAATATGATAAAATAATATTTGCCTGAATATCTTACGATGATGATCTAGTGGTGATAGTAATTCACCATTAAGATAACACGTTTAGTAAATATGTATGTACATGATCTGCCAATATGAATGATGCATTTCTAAACAAACGCCCCCAAATATAATTTTCATCTCACAACTTTTTTTTTAAATGCATATGAGGATTCAAAAACTTTCGACTTGATAAATATGTATATGCATGTACATAATGTATAACAGTTTATATATTTTTCTGTTATTGTGACATTTGTAAATAAATGAATCAAGAGATAAATTTTCTTTTCCGTATTTTTGTGACATATTCAAATTTTCTTCTTCCTTGATTCATACCATTATGAAAATGAAGGAGATTCACAATACAAACGTATGAGATATTATCATGTATAAACTCAGTTGGATACGTTCAAATAAAATGAAAATATTATGAAAATTATGTATATTCAAAATAAAAAAAAAAGGAAATAAAGGAAGTTTAAATCAGATACAATAAATGAGATAAACAATTGGTCGAATTTGAATGCACGTTTGTATTTTTATTTTTATGTGCTTTGTGTATAACTTTTGGATATTGCATATATAACGAGAACTAAGGAAAAAGATTTTCAATTCTTATTTTTATAGAATAATGTCCTTCTAAAAGCTTCCTGAATACATTCAAGTAGGTGAAGATGATACTGTATAAATGTATCCTTTACTTTTATATATGAAAAACTATAATAGTTGGATTATACACACCTATTCGAGCACGTAAATGTTGTATATTTTATTTAAGTGCTTGTACAATTTCTGTAAGTATATATTTGAAAATCATTATCTAAATTCCATGTACATACTTATTTGTATGCATGTACGTATGTATATGAATACATGTATACCATATCATGCACTAAATAATTCATAGTGTATGTATACTCTTTAAATGACCTAAAAGTATATATTTTTAAGTAAAAAAAAAATTTAGATAAAAATTTTCTACATTTTTTACCTACATAATGCTCTTGACCATATTTTTAGTGTTTTCCTTTTCTTTTTTTTTTTTTTAAAGATTATCCTTGTTTCTTTAAAAAGCGTGGTAATCATCAAAAGAGATTAAATTTTCAATTTAATTTAAATGTGACTCAAATTCAACGTTCTATCATGGTTTTTGTTTGTCTATACATAAAGTTTAGAATTACATTTTAAATTGATTGTACTAATTTATTTCAGACGATCTCATACATACATTAAAATTAATTGAAATGTGTATAAACCAGACATTATTGTATGAGAAATTATATTCTTTTGTTTTAGATAATTTCATAAAATATCAAAGCATAAAGAAGATAAAGTAAAGCTAGACAAGATCTTCATGTAATATGCCACAAAATCTTTCTAATTTATCTTTCGTTTTTTTTTTTTTGTTTTTGTTTGAAAAGAAAAATTTTATTTAATGATAATATTTTCTAGGAATTTAAGGTGATAATTAAAAAATAAATATAATTTAAAAGCAGTTGTTTTTTTATTTAATTACCTCTATATAGGTATATGTTAGTAAAATCGACAATTATTAATTAATGAAATGTAAAATTTAGGTATCCATTGAATTTTCAAAGATGGAAAACTTTTGTATGTAAAATAAAATGACTTATGAAAATTTATTTGTAAATGTATTTGCAATTTATATATGTATGTGTATGTAAAGTTTTTCAATAATTTCGGTACTTTTTAAAACTTGTTCAGGATTTTGGTATTTTGAATTGAATTTCATTTAAAATAATAACAAATTATTGATAATATAAATGAAAATCATTTTCTAATATTTCTTCATTTTTTGAACAAAAGAAAAATTTAATAAAGTTTATTTTGAATGTATG
This sequence comes from Anthrax anthrax, assembly GCA_963971155.1. Classification (NCBI taxonomy): domain Eukaryota; kingdom Metazoa; phylum Arthropoda; class Insecta; order Diptera; family Bombyliidae; genus Anthrax; species Anthrax anthrax. The sequence continues at coordinate 33,289,454 of OZ020118.1, read as the reverse complement.
AGAAAAGCTTAAAGGTTTTTAAATTTTTCATTCTTTATTAAATTACAAATAGAACTTACAAATTTAAAAAATAAAAGAAGAATAAAAGGTAAACATCAAAATTCTGTTTAATTTGCAAAAATTCGATTATTGATGAATATTATTGGAACACAAAAAATAAGAATTCGTTTGAAAAATGAAAAAATAATGTTCTAATAAGAATTTTGTTCTTCAAGTCTTAAACAAATATGTACATATGTACATATATCACGTACAAATACAAATTTTCCAGGAATTGCGTTCAAGATTGTAATTAACATATCAGTTTTAATATTTAACTTCATTTGATTAACAATAATAAATCAAAATACCTATATTTCTATGTTATTTTATCCTGCAGGCATTTCCTCATTTTATTCTGGGTAAAAAATTTTTAACATAACAAGTAAAAGTTATATTAAAAAAAAAACAAAAACAAAAATTAACTCAATGTAAAGAATAAAATTTTTGTTTATTTCTATGTAGAAGATTTGATTGTATTTCCAAAAATTCTAATTTGTTATATACTAAAATTATATTTTATGAATGTATAAAAGTTAAATTAATCAAACAAAATTATGATATATGATTTTTCTTTTAACATTAGTTAAAGTAGATATTTATTACTCGAAATTTTTATGCCAATAAATAATAAAATTTGTTGTTTTCTACACAAAATTTATTGTCAACTTTATTGTGAAAAATACTAATTAGGAACGATTAAAATATACCTATAATATAAATTTTGTTTATAAAATAAAACCACATGTGATTGATATAGTAAATTTCTTTTACACACTATAAGGACATACATATATTATTAAATATAAGTAAGTATACAGCATTTTAGTTCATGAACACATTGAACTAAATTTTTATTCAAAAGTCTTACTTTGGGTTTTTCTCTGAAAGCACTGTGTTTAAAATTTATCAAGTAATGTGAAATTTTCTTTCGAGCATTGTATATTTTAAAAAAACTTTTTAATTTGATAAAGCAATTTTATTTCTAATTAATGTATTACTTTTATTTCGTATTTTGTTTTTATATTGCCAAAATTGTTCCATTTTGATAATAAACGGATATTTCATTCCGTTATATACGAATTAATATTTTATAATTTTCCTTTTAGTTTATAAAATATTCAAACCCATACGAATTGAAAAATAAATAATAAATAAAGGAAATGGATATAATTTTTTCAAAAATAAAATTAATAGGTTAAAACTGAACAAGCATCAATTTCATATGAAATTTAAATTTTAAAAAAATTTTTTTTTTATTTTTGAACGGAAATCTATAATTTCTCGGTATTTTGTCTGTTTTTTGCTACAATGTGCAAAAAATCTTGATTGAGAATAAAGAGTCAATTTTAAATATGAAAAAATTTTTTCTACTTGTTCAGAATCATTTTAATATTAATTTCGAAAAGAAAACATTATAAAATTGATGTCAAGTTAATTTTACTCAGCAAATATTTATTTTTGTTTTCATTTTTAGAATATATTTGGATATGAAAATTGTACAAAAGAATTAATTGTAATTGTGAATGATTGTGACATATCTAATTGAAGTTAATTTAAATGATGTGAAATTGAAATTTTTTTATTTATTCGAATTTGGACAATTTAGGGTTAGTTTTCCTTTACTTATTGTTTAAGTTTAGTATTACGTAAACAATTTGAACACCATAAGTAATGTATATGAAATGGTAAATTATACTTGGGTGAGTATGATTTAATGTACAATATGTATTTTATATACTTTTCACGTTACCGCTAGTATCTTGAAATCATAAGAAATTGATAAAAAATTTAAAGTAGAAATATTTCAAATACATCCACATACACACAAATAGACCGTGTACAAATATTGCATCTAGTGCTGCAGGATTCTGTAAATTATATCAATAACATCTTGAGACACACTACATAACATTAAGTGGTTACTCAGGCAGTGTTAAAAATTGATCAAAAATGTTATTTAAAGCACAATTTTTTGAGTATTTTTGACGCTTTTATTGAAAATTTAAGTATCAATATAGTACGAATATCCTTCCATAAATAATGTAAAAATTTATAGGCATAAATAGAATGTTACAATCATGTGTTCTATCATACGTAAAAATCGAATTTATTTTTTTAAAGATTGAATAATTGTTTTTATTTAAATTTTGTCGAACGAAATTTATTTCGTTGCGAAACAAATAATGAGAAAGACTGATTTTGTAAATATAGCAACAAACTTTAAAATATTGTTTGATAATTCGTTTACTTTATAAAATTCAAGTATGTATAGTTTTGTACATGAATTTCCCCTAAAAATGTTGTAATTGAAGGCTTTCAATTATATAAATTCAGTTTCTCAAGCTACATGTAGACAATTGATTGCATTTTATGTCATCAACAAATGCTGTACTAATACATTTTTGAAAACCTCAACACTATATAACATTTTACCTTAATGAGCTTTTATGAAATTAATTTGCATTTATGAGCACAAGAAAATTACAACTAAAATTCTTCTTAGTGTCTCCAAGTACAATACAGATAAGAGCATAATAATTTTTGTTTTTTGTCTTCTTTTTTTATTTTTTGGTATAACTCATACTAGTAAAATCTAATGAAAGTCAAGAAAAGGTTATATCCAATTTAAATTATTTAAAATCTTGTAATTTTCAAAAATTATTTTATAATTTATGTTTACCTTTTCTATATGTTATCAGTGTAATATTGTTTTTGTTTTGGGATAATAATAAACTACGTAGGGTTTATAATATTATAGTATTATGGATTTTGTCTAACCATAACATGCTTCTATATAAAATAATAATATTAAATTTATTCACATTTTAATATATTTATGTATGTACACTGTAAATGTATATATTCATTTTTCAAAATAAATGGATGAAGAAAAGGATCTACAACATAGTACATATAAAGGATGTTGTTGAAAGTGTTATTATACTAGGTCAAATTTTATTTAATTTATACATCTTATACATATTCATTTAATGTACACGTCATGAATTAAACATCTTATCATAATATCTAAAAATAACTACCTATATAGAGATATTCTATTTATGAAGAAATATTTTATTTAGATATTGCATACATACATATGTATGTACATCGATTTTAGTATTATTTAGTAGTTAAAAATTAATAGGTGAAATTTAGTAAAAGTACATATGAAATACTTTTAATATTACAAATAATAAAATTTATTGTCTTTGTATTATTGCATTTTACCATTCAAAATTTGAATTTTCAGAAAATAAAATTCACCTCATATTTCATTCTTTATCAAAAAATAAATTATATTCAAACCTTTTATCCTAACACAGAATTCTTCTTATTTCCTAACTTTATGAACTGTTTATGCAGTATTTTTCTAAGGCATGCATATGGTATATAATATGTAAAATACAATATACATAAATAATGCATAGTAAAGAGAATACAATATTTTGAAAAATAAGAAAAACATTTTTATAATATTATTTTGTTTTCTATTGTTCTAGGAAGTGTAAAAAAACTGAATCTTTAAACTAAATTTTCGATTTTAAAAAGTTTATTTGCATGTACATATGTATGTACATACATTAGGTACATATATTCACATGTGCATGCTTAACAAAGTTCAACTTTATCTTGATGTACATTATTCAACATAGAATAAATTGAAAAAGAAAAGAATCTCCAATCTATATTATAAGATACATAAGTATATATGTACATACATACATACATACATGATTTTCCTATTTGTATAAATCGTATAAAGCTCTACAAAAAAAAAAAAAATATATAAAGAAAAATTTCAGTCTGAAAAATCATTTTAGACAAATACTCTTAAGTAATACATACTCCTCACGAAAATAATACCATAATGCTCTTTATTCTTTTTATTTTTTTTAGTTTAAAAAGAAAAATTTATTAGATATATGTAAAAACTCAAAATGTATTTTAAAATAAATCAAACTAAAAATTGAATTTTTTGATCTCATAAGAAAATTTATATTTTCTTTTAAAATAAGTAAACACATTAAATTTTTAATGAATATGTAGAGTTGTATTTTATTATTTTTTTTTTTTTAATATTTTGTATTTAGTACATTAAATTGATATTTCCTAATTTTGAAAGGTGTGAAAGATAAATTTTACTTGAAAATTATTTACCTGTATTCCTTAAGAGAAAGTGCTGAAAATCATCAATTTTCATACAAAATTATTTAAATGAGTCCCATTGACTATCAATTAATCAATTTTTGAAGTACTATAAATTTTCCTCACTGCCCATAAATACAAATAAATTTACATACAAATGAAATATAGATTTCTACTATATTTCATACAAAAATAGTGTACTTATATAGCCCATTTCTTGAAATGTAATAACAAAAATATCGTTTTTTTATTCAGTTCCTTTATATGTATATTTATATGCTATTATCTATTTACCACTCATCATTCTTCTTCCACTCATTTTCATCACTTACATGTATGTACGAATAAGTAAAAAGAATATATTCATGTCTGCCGTCTAAAATCAAAAGTCCGTTTATTATTGCATTTTCCAACAAGAATAAAGTGTTAAAAGTTCATTTGATGAAAATTGCCATGCATAGGAATACATACGTACGTTCATTTAGGTTCGTCCACATACATACGTACGTATATACACATATGAGGTGTGTTGTACAAATGCTAAACTAAATGATATGCATTTACTAGTACAGATGAACACTCTTGCATATAGATTAGGTTGGTCAGAAAATGCTATGAATTATTATTTAAATGTATTTATATCTTTAACCCTTGCACGAATACCATTTGATAAAGGATTTCGTAAAGTGTAAATTACTCCTGATAACATATTAGAGTGCATGTACACAGTACACCCATAAAACGATAAAATATTTAGAAGTAGTAATAAAAGTATGAAAAGATATTTATGACCAATTAAAATATGACCATTAATCAATATAGTATGATTTCTTTTTTTTCTGATATCCTTTTTTATATTACCTGAATTTTCATAACAGAATATGTTTTAACAACAATACCAATTAATAAATCAAGAAAATTTTTGTTCTGAAATTTTAAAATACGTGAAAGTAATATTTATTAAAAATACTGTAATAAAGTTTTTTTTTTTTTTTTTTAAATATCAAAATTGCTTTTTCTTTACATTTTTGTAATACTGCTTGATTTTGAACAATTGTGGATTTTCCATTTTCCTAAAAAACTTGGATTGTCGTTTTGAAAAAATCGTAATTTCAATCAATAACAGAAATACAATTTAGTGATTTGTTCATTTTAAAGTAAAATAGAAACTACATATGCATGTATACGTTTTGGTTGAATTCATTTTTATGATCATTACAAAATTACAATAAAAACAACAACACACATAATACTGAATTTTTAATATAATTCAGGAAAATAAAAATTTTTTGCAATTGAAATTAACGTCAAATATATGAACCATGCAAGAAGTTGTTGTAAATTATAGCAATGAATTACGATTTCTTCTACATACATACTTTATTTTTACTTTTCTTACATGGCTGTTTTATAAGCGTACATGAAGTTTTTAACTTTTCTGTGTGTATGCGTACTTTTTTTTCTGTATTTTCAATTAATCACAAGCAGTCCATTAATTTTATGTTCAAATATTTTCAAAGTTGCACTTACCTATCCTTCTTACTGTGAATAAAAAAAAAAAAAAAAAATTAATTAAAAAAAAAAATCACTAAATAAATGATAACTCCTTATTAAAAATTAAATAAAATTAATTCATTTATAAAGTGAAATTAAAAATTTCAACTTAATTTTGAGAGATAATAAATACTCATAAGATTACATTTAAAAAAATTTTTAATGTAAATAAAAAATTAAGTTTTCCTGTAACATTGTATAAAAAATTTATATAATTTTAATAAGTTTTATTTACTTTTACGAGTAGTATAGGTATACATACATTGTATGTATTTGTAAATTTATCTACATTAAAAAAAAAAAAAATAGAAAAAATAATAATTGAAAGAAATTTTTTTTTTTTTTTTTTTAAAATAAACTAAAAATATTTTATTTCTAAAATTTAAAATTCATGACATAATAAAAATGATTTTAAAGTTTTATCATTTTTACTACAACAAAATAAAATTATAAAAATGTATATAAACATAATAAATGCAATTTATTGTATAGTAGTCTACAAAATAATTTATTTCATTAAATTTTGTCACAATTTTCATATTACTTTTACTATAGAATAAAATGAAATAGTTACAAAAATTTCACTACTATACGTTCTTTTTACAATTTAAATATAAAATGTACAAACAATATAATTTATGATTTGAACATGGTAACTATAATTTTATTTTTCAAAAAAAAAAAAAAGGAAAAAAAAAACGTTATACATATGTACATACTGTTTATGCACATATAATACATAAAATAGGTATGTAATATTAAATTGTTGTTTAAAATTTGAAAATATAACATAGAATATTTTTGAATTTGAATTTTAAAAATGAAAAATTTTTTTAAGAGAGTTGAAATAAAATTTACGTAGTTTTGTCTACAAATTCTAATTAAACCATAAACATTTTAAACTGTTGTAAAAATACATAAATGTTATATTTGTAATTTTACAGCTACTTAAAAACTTGTTGTAATGAATTAATTTTATTACAATGTTAGTAATCTCCTGTCTTCTCTTTGTTTTTCTGTCTAATCGTACTGTATGAGAATGAAATTAATGAAGTAATGAAGTCGTACAAAAAAAAAAAACTCAAATAAAAGAATACATAAATCATAAACTGATAATCAATTTTTTAGAAATTTTATGATTACTTTCTTATTGTTTAATTGATATTTAAAGATAATCAAATAATTGAGTTACTTGTTTTTAAGATAAACGAATGTAAAAAGAAGAATAAACAAAATTTAATAATTAAATAAAAATTAAATGTATTTATTAATTTAAAAATTAAGGGAAATAACTTGCAAAATGAAGAAAGTAGGAAAAAGGAAAATAAAAATCAAACAAATTCACACATTTTTATTCTTTAAAATGTAAAAAAAAAAAAAAAAACGTTTATTTTGAAAGTGGTACAAGTTCAAAAATTTTCTAAATTAAGGTTTTCATATTAACAATTCAGCATAATGTTCTTATGCTCGAAAAGAATTTATTATAAATATGTATAAAATGCTGTTTTTACAGCAAAATTTGTCTGTTCTATTGAGACTAATAGAAAATGCATAAAGCTTAAAATATTTTACAATTCCAAAACTTATACCCGTTTCAAAATAAACGGCTCACATATTATAAAACTGTACAAATTTTCCTACAGTTCAGATATACTCGTACATACACATTTGTACAAACATACGCGAGTATGTTCATAATTTCAGATACTGCATGCATGCATTTATTATTTCATTAAAATCAATTACAATCTGTTCATGGAAAGTAATACATTAAATGCTTTACTTTTCTCTGTTGATATAACAGCAGCTGAATTTTTTCATTCAGCATAGGAAAAATATTCAATTAAAATTGTATAATAATTAATAATTCTGTAGTTAATGTTCTGTTTATTATTATTTTTTTTTACATTCGTTTTATGCTGAATTGAAGTATGTATTTATAATAAGTACATTGAATATATCTTTACAAGCATTTTTTCAGGAAGAAAAAAAAAAGAATTTTGCATGATGTATGTACATGAATGATTAATAAAATATTTACAAAGTTCTCTTTACAGACAATTTATTTCCTGTACATGAATATACATATTTTAAAAATAAAAAAAAAAAATAAAAATAAATAAATAAATAAAATGAAAAAATTGAAAATATAAATATAAAATATTAAAAAAAATAATATTAAAAAAAAAAAAATAAATAAATAAATAAAATGAAAAAATTAATAATATAAATAAAATATAAAAAAAAAAATTAATATTTTATTGAGAAAATTTTGAATGTATAAAAGTTAAATGATTAAAAGTTATTCAGAAATGTAGATTGCAAATTAAAAAATAACATATCCTTCTTTTACATTTAAACAAAAATTAAATTCAGTTTAAAATTCAATTCAAAATTATTCAATCTCAAATTGACTGTGTATAAAAAAAGGAGTAGAAAATTTCAAATCTCATATATAAATTTATATATGAATATTTAATTAAAAAAATTACAAAAAAAAAATTCCTTTTAGTACTTTAAAATTTTAATCAGACTTTAACATGATACCAGAGATGATACGTATATGCATGTATACTACAACAAAAAATAAATAATTCACGAAATAATATAAAATTATGTCATTAACACAATTCATAGTCTATAATATATGTATAAAGTTTATAAAACTTAAGAAACTTGTATTAAAATTTATAAAATATGTACATATGTGTGTAAAATTAACTCTTAAGTACACATAAAATGTGTACGTACATATGTGATACATATGTGATTAATGTGTTCTTCCAAAATATGATGATATTTTAAAATAGTTTTGTTTTAATGTAAATAAGTAAAATACAATATTCTATATTCGTGTTTACAAACATATGATAGCAGGATGTATAAAAATTTAATGTGTATCAAGAATTTAATCTCTGAATTTTGACATTTTAATATGTTCAAAATTAATTTATTTAAGAATTTAACTATGTAGGTTTTGTACATGTTTTTATTTATGTGCTTTTATGTATCTGTTCACTTTTAAAATGTATAACTTGAATTAAATTAAATGCTTTTGAACATACCATTAATTCTTTCTAATAAAAGGCATAATTGAAATATTAAAATTTTTATGAAATAATTTTCAGTACTTAAGACAGTTCTTAAGACAGTTTAAAGTTTTTCAAAAATTAAAAAAAAAATAAAAAAAATTTAAAAAATTCAAATCTGAAAAAAAAACAATGTATTTGAAAATAATAATTTTGTCTCATTCAATATGAAATTTAATGTACATGTTTATGATTTTTAACAAGTTTGTTTAACATGGCAATGTCTTTATGTTTTTGAAATTATTCATATTGAACAAATTAAATATTTACTAATTAAAAAGAAAAGCAAATAAAGCATATTTATCATTGTTTATGGTTTTAATTGACGTAAAAACATAAAAATAATGATGGAAAAATGAAAAAAAAAAAAAACGTATTATATTATTGTGGTTTTGTTTATCATTATTTTTCTTTTAATTTTTATTTTTCGTACATGTTATGTCATACACCCACTTTGTTTTTTAAAATAACAATGTATTTTGTTTGTTATCATAACTGAAAAATGTGTGCGTATTTATTCAAATACCTATGCCCACATATGCTGTAGTACATACTATACATATGTATGTACCTATACCTATATATGTATCTTTTACTTTATATGAAAGTACCTCATTTACTTGTGATTTATTTGAATTTTCTAAAAAATTGCTGTTTTTTACCATTTTGTTGTGGGCAACAAAAATAAATAATTATTTTGTAAATACATACATATTAATTTATTTCCTGTTATGAGGAAATTGTATTCTATGTACATATACAAACATATAAAAGATTTTGTAAATTCTATAAAAAACACAACTAAAAATTTTAAAATGTTTTATAGAACTTCTATTATCATGTGATTATTTATTGTATTAAATAAAAATGCCTGGGAAGAATTATTTGATATAACAGCAATTACAATACGACATGAACACATGTTCAAAAATGAATTTAGTAGTGTTTTCTTAACGATTCTAACGCCAACGGGAATTTATTACTATTTTTTTTTTTTTTTTATTAATGTGCATGTCGAGAGTTACGTAAAAGTCAGCACATTCATCCGTACATACATATATGTATAACATTGTTCGCGCATAAATCTATAATTTTCCGAAGTGCATACGCATACATAAGTATGATGTAAGAATGCAACAATATGGATTGAATTTGGTATGGAAAACTTTAAAAGATTATTTTCTTTTATTGAAATTTCGAGGATAATAATTCTAGGGAAATAAGTATGTTTATTTATAGTTCTGAGATAAAATATTAAATGAAGTTATTTGAAAAATTTGTCTTTGAGCAATTTTCATAATTTTTAAAAATATTTAACAAATATGAAAATTGAAAATTTCAAAGAGTCGAATTGTAATATAAATCGATTTGAATTCCATGTTTCAATTATATTTCTAGTACTCAATATTAACATTATGTCCAATTTAAGTCAATAGAAAATAAAACAATTCTCTTCAAATTTATAAAGACTTGCAAATATATGAACACATGCGTACGTAAAATGTTAAAAAAGTATTAAGATAAAATTTCAAAGGTAAAAGCATTTTAGAAAGTACAATAAAATCAAATTACGAATATAGAAATAACAATAACAGTAATAAATAAATAAAATAAAAAAAAAAAAAAAAACAAAAATAAAATTAATTATATTCCATCATTTTATTTCTTTTGAAAAGTTTTGTAAGTAGTCAATTTACCACAAATTTTCATTTATTACATTTTAACACCCCAAAAACAAAATCATTAAAAATAAAATCCTGTAAAGCAGAACACATTAACAATTTCTTTTTTATTCAATGTTATGAAAAAAGTAATAAAATGTTTTTGTATTAATTAAAATAAACGTTTATTTTTCAACTTGGTTTTTTAATTCTTTGTTTTGTTTTATCCATTTTAATGTTATGCATACAAAATTTAAGTAAAATTTGATGTGAATAAAATTGAATGGTAATAATGAGGTTTACCTCACTTCCTTTTTATACCTAGCGTATGAAGACACACATATGTATGTTTATGTAATCGTATACATATTTATATAAGTACATTTTAATTATAAAGACTTACACACATAAAAACGTTTGAAATATGTATGTGCATACATAGGAAATGCTAATATACCTATATACGCACAAACACATACAAGTGTATTGATAAAATTTAAATTATCTAGAAAATAATGTTTCATATAGGAAATTATAAAATCATAGATTAAAATAATAATTCGAAATTAGCTAATAAAAATAATGTAGAATATATACAAGCACTTTATTATATATGTAAATATATACAATGTGTAAATGTGCTCAAAGATTTACAAAATTCACACATGTCTATGTGGGGGGTTACTCATAGCCTCATAGGCAGATTTATTTAGATAATTAAAATGATGTACTCAGCATTTTTTTCATTTAAGGTTTTTTGTTCTAAATACATGTAAATATTCAAATAAATATACATACATTATATACATTCTACAATTAAATAAAGTGATTTTGTATATTTTTCATATATGTATACGTACATACATAACGATACAACATTTTAATTATAATTAAACATTGTATTTAGATATGATTTTATCAAATGAAAAAGGGAAAATAAAATATATTGTGTAAAGCATAGAATAATTCGAATGAATTATTAGATGCTTTTAATTGTATAGTTGTGAATTTCATGGGTAATTTAACATATTTTAATTATATAGATTAATTATGCTCATTGAATAAATATATAAAATGAACAAAAATAAGTGAAAAATCATACACAAAATATTTTAATAAATTTTCAACTTTAGATTTAAAAATTGAGAACCATTACAAAACAAAAAAGCATTTTTATTACATTTTATTTCATATACACATATTTCATACGTTGCACGTAAACGAATAGTTTTTTTTTTTATTTTGAATTAAAATTTCTAAGATTTTCTAATATGTGTGCAATGGAATAAAATGTAACAAAAAAAAAAGAATTTTTTGAAATTGCATTGAACATATTGTCATAGATACACATCATATGTGTATATTAAAAATGCAAACGCACATAACTTTTATTCATATGAAAATTTCTATTTTCGAAAACCTTTTTGTTTGTAAGTGTTTATATACCTATACATATTGCTATATATTCTATTTACGAACATCATTTGTTAATATACGTATACACGTTAAATATACGTGCATGCGGTAAATCATGCAAACTGCATTGGTAGCATAATTTCTACTTCGTTAAATTCCTGTTAAACTGGTATATATACCATTTACGATATGATAAATATTACAATCGAAATTTTGATTTTATTTAATATTATCACTATCAATAGATACTATCAAAAGTTCGTTTATATGAAATTTTAAATAAGTTTGTGTATATCACGTAATATTACGTAACAATAGGTGATTTAAATTATCCTTGTCAAATATATGAAATACATGATATAAATAACAAAAGATTAATCGAGCATAGGAAATTTATAAAGTCTGTATTTTTTATGAAATAAAACCAAGCACTTTGAATATAATTTATTTTTCATGGTAAAAGAGAACTAAATTTAAATAAAATTTGAGAATTTTTGTCATTTAGAAAATTCAAACCATTTAACAAAATAAAAGATCATTCTTTAAAATTTTCTCGAATACCATTTTAAAAAAACAAACGTTTTATTAAACGTTTTTTTTTTTTTTAAAGATACTTAATTGGTGACTTTTTTTAGTCATAGAATTTTCTTTTAAAAATTCTAATTCTAAATTTTAGATAATAATTTAAAAAAAAAAAAAAAATTATATTGATTAGTGTGGTACTTTAATTTTTTGTTTTTTAATCAATTCATTTAAATAATTATGTAAAACTTAGTAAGACTTAATTTTGAATTTTGCAAATTCGTAAAAAAGAAATTGATGAATTTAAGATTTTAGTTTGAATATTATTAAAACCACAAATTGTTACATTTCAATTTAGTTTGAAGAAAATTAAATGACTGACTGATTGAATGGTAAAAGGATAAGTAAAAAATATGGTCAAATTAATTGCTATTGATTGATACATTTTTTTTTTTTTTTTAAATACAATAAAGTAGTAAAATGTGTAGAAATTTACTGAATTAAATTTAAGTGAATGAAAAACGAAATGTTTTCATAGTAATTTTATATTTGGAAATTTAGCAATTTTTCGTTACTTTTTTTTTTTCAACTCAAATGATGTCAACACACTTTAATCAGAGTTATTATTTTTTTTTTTCATGAAATGAAAAATTTCATTTAAATTGCTTTTTTCTTTTCCTCCTTTTTTTTTTTTTTTTTTTAATCATAAATGAAAAAAGGATGTTCTCTATATGTTCCATATATTATTCGCATAGAAAAGTTAATTTGAAAAGTGTAAAATTTATCTTGTCAGTCAAATGGTACATAAATGAAATAAATAACAAAAGAAAATAACAAATGTAGACATATGTATGTATGTGCAATAACGGAATTTTACATATGGAATGCATATATATAAAAAATAATTATTCACATTATAAAAATACTATAGCATATTGCATGTTTCTTTTATGTTTAAATATACATACATAACATTATAACATGTACATATTTATATGGTATTGTACCATTTAATTGTCAAATTTCAATTATCATCATGAAAATGCTCTTGTGTACTTGACACGCATCAACTTTTTAACATTAAAATGAAAACAATAAACTTTCGTTAATATTGTACTCACGACACGACAAAATTCATCCTCATTTTATTTAATGTTCGTTTTACATATGTGTACACAATGTACATTTAAAGTTAAATTTTATATGTATGCATGTATGTACAAATACAAGCAAAATGTTATATAAAATTGTAAATCATGTACTTACAATTATTATTTTAGTCATGTTTTACTAAAACAAACAACAACAAAAAAATAATTAAAAAATGGAAAATATTGTTTTTTATTTTTAAATTCCTTTCAGCACTTTTCTGTAAAATGCATTTAGTGTCATGAAATAATTGAACGTTACATTTTATACCTTTGAATAAATTACTTATACAGGAATAATTAAGATTACGTTGTTATTGCTGTTTGTATAATCACATAATATTTCCTACATTTAAAATATAACGCATAAGATGTAATAAAGACTATTAAAAATGTTGATACTCCCTAATTACTATGCAATTTGACTATGATTATTGCATTATTATATATAAATGTAATAAAATATTTTACTTTTATTAAGGACTTTATATAAGGACTTTAAAATTTTCAAGTTGAAGTACTAATTTACTAAATTAATTTACATGGATATTTATAAATTTTGATATGTGAGTAGATTACAAAATCTGCTATATGAATTGGTTAATTTTATTAGAAAAAAAAAAAAAGACAGAGGTTCCTCTTATAAATATGCCTTTTTGTATAATTTTTTAAATTTTAAAAAATTTTACGTCAAAATTTATGTCCTCGATTCCAACAAAAATAAGACAACGTGACAAGTACCATCCTTGTGTAAATTCCAAATAATAATAAAAAACAAAAACAAAAAAAAAAACACAATATTACTTAAAAAACTTTAATATTATTTTGTCTCATATGTAAAACTAGAAAAGCGCTTTTTCATTTGTTTGTTTTATTTCATTTATCTCAATATTGCATGTACATGTGAAGAAATTATTAAACTGTGATTTTGTAAAAAATATTTAACTTTATTTTCTTGTTTTTATTATTATTATTGTTTTTTTTTTCAAATTCCTATTATATAAAAATTTTATTTTTTATTTTTATTTTTGTTTATTCCCATTAAAACAATATCATTTTCATTGTACACGTTTATAGGTATGTTATATAAAAACGGCAAACATATGTGTGTGCATATGTGTACATTAAGTAACACCGTATGTGCTATAAAAGAGTTTTCATTTGCACAAAATGTCATGAAAATTGTTTTTAAAAAGATTTTAATATTTGTATAGTATTCACATAGTTTATCTCATAGTGTACTGAAATAAACAAATGTATGCGTAATAAAATTGCAATATTCACTTTTAAAAATTATATATAATATATTTCAAGGGGGAAAAAAGCATAATTCGTTCTACAATGTGCATTTTTATATTGCAGTTTTTTTTTTTTAACACGAAAATTTTATTCGTAAATATAAACATCTTATGCTTTTTTAAATGGAAAATGGCATTTTATATTTGAAAAATTGTTTGTATGCTTACCGTGTGTACCTTTTCAGTTTTACATTTAAGTGAAATGTGTTCATGCATACAATAAATTATTATTATAATTTTGTTTTTTTATTATTTTTCAATTTTATGAATATTTTATGCATGATTAATTTTTAATGTGAATTTTATGTAGATACAGTATGCATTTATTTTATTTATTTATTTATTTTTTTGTTATAGAAAAATGTTATTATTATGAAAATCTAGAATGTAAATAGAAGTAGACATTCAAAAAAAAAAAAAAATTCACACGATTATTTATTTATTTGGATATAAAAAATTTAGTTTTTTTATGTTATTTTTCAAAATAAATTCATATAAATATAATATAATAATTTGATTAATATCTTAATTCTTTTATAATTTACTTTAATAACAACCTAAATAACGATGTATATGTATTTCTAAGAAAAAAACTTTTAATTATTTATTAATTAGTTCATTTATAAGAAAATCACTCTTATAATGTTAATTATAGTTAAAATGCAAACCCTTACTTATAATTACTTCGTGGAAACAAAAAGTTAATATTATATAATGTGTCCAATTGATTGAAATAAATTACTTGTATATATATAGTATACAATAATTAAAGCTTAAAAAAAAAGTACTACTCGATTTTCTTATTTACCTTCTTGGAATAGAAAATCAGTACTTTTCCATTAAATACAGATCTTTTTTACATAACATTTCATTGAACATTTAATTTAGTTAAATAGTTTCGATTTATTAGAACATTGTAATTATTTAATTGAATCAATTAGACAGCTATTTACAAAATGCAATTAAGTATGAATATTTGCCCAAAAATATAATCAGATATGTATTTATGTATATAAAAAATTTTCTATTTCTGATAAATTGATGGTAATATGAGAATAAAATAATTTGATATAAAAAATTAAATGAAAGTAAAATTATTAATATACGACAGAATACATATATTTATGTACGTATAATTCCTTTGATTCGAAATATATTAAAAAAAAAAAAAAGATTTTAAAAATTTTTGGTTAAATAAATTCAAAATTTAAAATTTTCTCTTAATTACATTTTACACATACGAGTACATACATACGTATGTATGTAATTATGTAGGTACACATGTGAGGTTTTCACATGTTAAACTTTAGTTATTTAAATATTCATATGAAAATAATCTCAATTAATCGGATATTTAGAAATACAGTTGACCGGTATGTAAATATACAGAATGATACTATACTGACATTACAAATATTTTATTTTCGTTTTAGTTATCAATTAATTTTGAAATTCAAATGAATTTTATATTTTTATTTTAGTTCAGGTGTTATATAAGTATGTTATAATGTTGTTTTTCTTGTATTTTATGATTTATCAGGATTTACGTATCTACTTTCTTTAGTTTATTCCTCAAAAGACATGTGTAAAAATGAATTTTTGTTTACTGTTTATTTATAGAATAATTTTCTATAAGAGCATAAACAAACTGTCTACATTCAATTCTTATGTTTTACGTATGTATTATCGTATTTCACATTTTGGTTAAAATTAAGGATATTAAAAATACATATACATATCAAAATGGTCTGTGTGTACGTGTTATTTATGTGTATGTCATTTGATTATTTTTAGATCAAGACTACATATTATATGATTTGTTTATTATTTCTCCTTATCATTTTACAATGATATATTTATGTGCATTGAATTAAAGTTTTTTTTTTTACATTTCTATTATAAAATACAAATACAAAAGATTACAGAAAAAATTATTCTCGAATCGTTATCAAATACATCTGTACATATAACCAACAATCTAACCAACAGAAAATTGAGAAAAGGAGTAATGACTAATGACTTCTTAATTACTGTACATGAAAATGAACTTAGAGTAATATGAAAATATTTTTCGAATACTAATTCGCTAAATATTCTCATAAGCATAGATAATAGGAAAACTTCAAACTAAAAAAACAAAATATAGATACCTATGTACATTATATTCCTACAATTTTCTAAGTCATTGAATTATTTTCAAGAATGAATTAGTTAATTAGGTAAAAACTATTAAGTTTAAAATGTATAATTAATTCATAAAAAAATCATGAATAAAATATGAGAATTTTAATATAAATCGTTTGTGGGTACAAAACAAAACTAAAATACTTGTCTCTAGTACATATTTTATTTTGTTGAAATTTTACCATAAAGTTTTAAAATGTATATTATTAAGCTATATATAGTATATGTACCTATATATGAATTAAATATGAATATTCTTTATTATTTAGATTTATTTGAGTAATTTTAAATTAAGTTCATATATAGGTACACATAATTATTTAAAGATTTTTAAGAATATATTAAAATCTATTTTTTTTTTCTTTTTTTATATATAAGATGATTTTTCTAAAAGTTTGCAAAGTAATATTTTTTTTCATGATTATGTTAAAAATCAGACAAATAAAAAATTAAGTTAGAAACAAAAAAATAATTTAAATAATTTTATTATTCAAAAAATTATTACTTTGTCTTTAAATTTTAGAAAAACAATTGCTTCTAGAAAATCTAAATAATTTACACGATGAAAAAAGCCACTGAATTTTTCATTATCTTTGACTATTTTACTGTTAACTCTTTTTAAATGAGCATTAAATAACATTACCCTTAGTTTATAGTTCTCATCTTAAAATTTATCATTACAAATAACATTTAAAATTTTTACCTCTGGTTGTCATGTAAAAAGAAATTGCATAAAAAGTTTATCATTTTGATTTAAAACACTTTTTTTCTTGTACAAAGAAAGAAAAATTAAAAGAATTAAAATAGTTAAGTAAATATATTATATGATAAATTCTTCTGTTTGTACTTTTTACAAATGAAAAGTATTCATCACAAAAAAATATACGATTTTTTTCTTGTGTACATACAAATTAGAGAAGTTCTTGTTTTTTGTTCATTTTACGTCTTATATAACAATAAAAATAAAAAGATTAGAATAAGTAGCTTTAAGGATATTTTTATTTTTTGGAAGTGATAAAAAAAAGCAAATCAATTTCGTTTATATTTCTAATTACAAAAGGACATTATTGGTAATCACAAAGTTTTGTCACTATTTTATTATCTTTTAAATGTGTTTGCTTCCATATACATACATGTGTGCATATGTACGTATGTAACAAATTACTAATTACACTGGAATGATTGGGGGTTAATCCCTTTTTTGTGTTCCTGACACATTTCAAATATATAAAATCATTTTATTTTGTTATATGTGTGTATGAATGAACATGTGTATATGTATTAACAGTCGTTATAAATAAAGTGTGCTTATGTATTGCATTTGTACTGACGTATTTCCTTAGTCATAACTTTTGAAATTTTTAAAGTCTTAATTAAAATTAAAATTTCAGAAAAAGGTAAGATAAGAGAAAATAAAGACTGAAATGCCTTTGATTTTGAAAATGAGGCAAATCCATGATTTAAAAATCTGAGATATTTTAATTTCATTTTTGTATTCTTTATTAATCTTCTTAGAAAAAGAAAACTGTGATTGCTTTAAAATCCTTAATTTGTGGGTATATGTCCTCGAGATTCGAATTACGTGGAAATTTTAGATTTACTTCAGTTACAAAATCAAATATATCAAAGTAACATAACATATGTGGGTGTACATTATTATTTGTGTTGTAAATAATTCCAATTAAATTTTTTGTTTTTATCTTTTAACGATCAGATAAGTCATTAAAGCTGTACTCACTAACTTAGATGAACTTTTTACAAGGTAAACAAAGAAAATTACATGTAAACATGAGAAAAGTTCATTTTAAAATATCAATTGAAAACACATTATAAAAATAAAATATTTTTGAAATCAAATGAAAGTTTTCATAAAGAAAAAATAAAATAAAAACATTTTTCATTTAATGTCCTTGTCATTATTATTGTTGCCACGAAAATATTTGAAAAAATTAAAAAATTTGTTAAATTTCAATTTGGTCCAATCATTTTCTATCTGAAGAACATTTTGGAGAATTTGAATTTTTACAAGAAAAGAAAATCTTATCAAATTTTTTTCCTTCAATCAATAATTTATAGTTCATATGAACATATTGTTTTTTTAATGTACATTCTTTTTAGAATTTCAGCAACATTTTTTCATCTTTTATTTTGTAATTATTCATGATATGTACACGTATCACTATTGTTTGATTTGAGTTACCTATTCAAACTATCTTAATTCTTAAGTGTTCTGTGTTATCTATATAAAAAAATATACACAATTTTCGAAAAAAATCCAAAAGTCTGTATACATATCTTATGCCGTTTTGTCTTTCAAAACAAAAGGAAGTGAAAAATGATAATGATAATGAAATTTTCAAAAGGACCAAAAGTATACACGTACTTACAATACAATATAATTAATATCATTTCATCATTATTCATTCTTATTTTTAATAATATTAGACAATACTTTACTTATTCATTCATTTATTACAGTAATTCTATATTTATCATGTTTTGAATGTCAGAAGGTTTACTAGAAATGTATTTTAGAAAAGAAAAATTTTTCTAAGAATTTTTTTATAAAATGCAAAGTAAAGAATGATTTTTATGAATTTTTTTATTTCGTTTGGTTTGGTTTATGTAGGTATACGTATACATACATACCTATAATAAATTTTTATTAATTTTTTTTTTTACACTTTTAATTTCTTTTAACATAAACGTTACAAAATGAAAGTTCAGAAGTAAAAATTAAAAAAAATAAATAAATAAATCTATTTTTTTTTTAATTTCTAAAAAAAAAGGAATTTTATTTTCATCATGCTTTGAAGAATGGAAAAATCACAAATCATCACTCATGGCGCAATAGCTCGATGTGAAAAATTAAAAATATAAAAATAAAAAGTAGAAAACGTAAAAACGAAAAATATAAAAAGTAAAAAATTTATTTCAAGACAAAATATTTTATTTTTAGAACGTTGTTTTTTTAATTGAAAAATAAATTCCACGATGTCTGAATATATGCAGGTATGTACAATAAAATATGGCTACACAACGTTTAAAAGTTTTACGCCGATGTTTTGAACAAGGGTAGTAGAAATAATTAAATAAATTTTTGTTTATTTTACACTACATTCATACTGTTTTGATCAAATATTAAAAGGACTAATAATATGTTGAATCAAGTAAATACACTTACATACATAGCAATTATTTTCAAAATCATAACAACGTTTACTGAAAACTGTAACATTTCGTTATATTTAAATTAAAATTGTAAAGATGTTTTCAAAATTGATTGAGTGTTGACATTTGTCGTCATATAAGTGAGTCTAATAGATTCAAAAAAAAATTTTTTTAAAAATAATTTAATTTTTCATTATTACACTACTCAAATCCCAAAATACATTATTAATGTATTTTTAAATGCAATTACAAAAATAAATTCATATTTAAATGTTTTTTTTTTTTTTTTAAATAAAAATTCAGTAATAAAATAAAAATGTAATAGAAAATGTCGTAAATTTTAATAAAATTTCATGTCATCAACTAACATTACAAAGGAAAAATATACCAGTGATACTTTATAGTTGACTTTTATTCGCTTGCCTTTGCCACAACAAAAGGAAAACTTTTATACATACATATGTACATACATATAGAATATGTCGTGACTTTATTCAGTTTATATTTTTGTTATTTTCCCGAATTTATTTTATTATGTAATATTTTAACGTATTTTTTTATTGTTTTCTTTTCCTATTTTTAACAAAGAATTTTATCCTTTTAATCTAATTAGAAGATAAATGAAAATAAAGACTCAATTTTTTACTTGATTATTGGTTCTCTATTTGTTGGAAGTAAATTATTGTCTTTTTATTTTTATTTTGTTTGTTTTTATTTTAATTGTTCATTTAGCTTTTAAGTAAATTCTAAAGAAGTATATTTTTTGTTTGTATTTTAAGTAAAAATATTTATATATTTTTTTTCTAAATTATTTTATATGTAATTTTTGTTTGTAATCATTTATAGTCAATTCAATAGAAAATTCAAAATAAAAAATGAATAAAACAAAAATATACAATTCAACGATTGTAATCAATCACTATTATCGATTTTGTTTCATGATATCAACATGAAAAATTTACGCTCGATTTCATTTAAATATAAAACAATTTTTTTTCTTTTCTGTATTTCATGTTTTTTTTTTCTTTTTTTTTTTTTTACATTTCATTTGATTTTTATCTTCCTTTTTCGAAATCAACCATTTTGTTTTTATTTATTCGTAATGTATTGTTTTTATTCATTTTGTCTTATATAATTCTGTTTATCCTACTGAAGTTTTTAAGATAATGAAAATAAAAAAAATAAAAAAAATATTTCTTTTGTTCTTTATCCTTTTCCTTATTTTACTTTATTTATTATTAAATGATCTTCTTTTAACTAAATCTGATAATTTCTTATTCACAGTATTAGAACATAAAATTTTACAACTAATGAATTTTCTTTTATTTACATGTAATATTATCGTATTTTTCATTTTTGTAAATGAAAATATATTCAAAGTAAGTGTATGTACATGTACACAAAGTACACGTAAACGAAGTATATATTTATATTGTTTATACATACACAACACATACGTAACAGTCTTCAGTATATACATATATGTAGCCAAAGATAATATACCTTACCTTAACACGAGCATAAATTACAACTACAAGAACAAGAACAATGTATCTTACTTTTATAAGTTTACATTTTTCTATGTTTCTCTACAAAAACATATTTACAAACATTGTATGATGGACGAGTTAATGGTTGAAAGATTTTTAATTTTAAAAATGGAAAAAAAAATATACAAAATGGTTGTAACA
Organism: Anthrax anthrax; assembly: GCA_963971155.1. Classification (NCBI taxonomy): domain Eukaryota; kingdom Metazoa; phylum Arthropoda; class Insecta; order Diptera; family Bombyliidae; genus Anthrax; species Anthrax anthrax. The sequence goes on along the minus strand of OZ020118.1, from coordinate 33,267,529 downwards.
TAGAAAACTTGAATTATGCATATGTACGTATTTTTTTAAATGATACAAAAAGTGATAAAAGATTAAAATTATCACTTATAATAATTTTATGTTAATATATTTCTTTTCTTTCTTAGTCAGTAGTTTTAAAGTGTTTATTTAAAATTACTTTTATCATAGCTTTTAAATTTTAAATTAAAATTTTAAAATTCTTTGATATTTTCAATTTTCTTTTGGGATAATTTTCTTTTAAATAAAAAAACTTTTACATTCAGATGTATGATTAAATTAAATTTAAAAATTCAAACTAAAAGATCGTTAAAAAAAATGTTTTTAAATTATTCAGTAATAAATTAAAATTAAAAATATCTATACATTTGAAATTTTTTCATAAAATCAATACCTAATTATATGAAATCAAATTTATGCGTATGTATATAATTTACTGTTTCAAGTAACAAAAATATGAATGTACTGTTTACATTCAACCAAAGTTTCATGCACTTTCATACGTATGATATACATATGTACATATGTATCTATCATTTACATATATGTTAGCTCGTGTGTATGAATGAATGTAATTAATTATATTCTGCATAACAAACCTTTGTAAGAAAGTGCGAGTGTAAAATTAAGGAACATAGGGGTAAATTCATATGTATAATTTACACCTGTACTTTTTTACTTTTACAATTTTGTGCACAACATAAATTGTTGCAAATTTATTTCTTGAATAAAATATCATAGAAGTTCAAATAATATAATTCATTTGTTATCATGATAAAGTTTTCTCTTTTATTTTTATCTTAGTTGTACAATAATTTCTGTAATTTTAATTCACTTTATACTTTTACTCTATCTTAAGCAACAGCAGAATAGATTTTTAGAAGATTGCATGTACGCATATGAATATGCGTCTGTACACATGCACGTGTGTGTTGTCATTTAGAATTTCTAAGTATAAGGGCGTACATATTTAAATAAATGAATTTTTTTTTTTTTTTTTTTCAAAATATAAAATTGTAAAACATATTGTAAATAAATTTACTTTCATTAGCTGACCTTTTTTTTATTTTATCCCTTTTTATTTGTATGTACAATTGATTTTATATTTCCGATTATAACGAAAATGCCTAAAATATATTTAATTCAATTGTCTTTATTTATCTTTAAAAATGTTATTATAAAAAAATTAAATTAAAAAAAAAATAAAACTTAATTTTCTAATTCTTCAAAACAAGGAATGAAAAAAAAACAGACTTTTTAAGGCTGACATAATTTTGTTATCTGACAAATGAATAAAAAGAATTATAATAATATTCTTAAAACATTCCGTATCTTATGTCTACATACGTACATATACATACATATGTACATCCATATGTACGTACAATATTCACGAACATGAATCTTTTAGGTTTTAGAAAATTGAAAATTTCATTGATTATAATCATAAAAGATTGTTTTAAGAATTTGTTGTTTTTATTGCAATTATTTTTTAAATATCATACATATTAGCATAATTTCTCAAGCACGTGTGCATCATTACATATATAGTATTGAATAAGCTTTTAAATGTTTAAAATCGTTTATATTGAACTTCTCTTTTCCATTGAAAAAAAAATTTTAAATTAATTATATTAATTCTTAATCTTTAATACTCTTAAAATTGTGATGCCTAGTGATTTTAACTTTGTTTTTCTAAATTTAAATATAATTAAGGATTTTTTTTCTTGGAAAATTTAAATTTACATAATTTCAAATAAACATGTACACTTTACACAGAATATACCTACTACATTTATGTCAGGATAGTCGTTAAGGGTACCTACATATGTGTGTATTTACATGTGTAACATACAATATGTGGTATATTACATGAAAATAAATTTTCCTTGTTGCCAATACACATAAGTTTGTAGGTAGCTACATATGAGTACTCATAAATAATATCCTGTCAAATAATATTATTAATAAAATTCTTTGTAAGCTTTCTTTTATATTTTTCATATCAACAAAATCGTTTTTTACATAGAATAATTAAACATTTTTGTAGTTAATGTATAATTTAACTTTTGACTTAAAATGTAAGCTTGTTGCTATACTAAAGATAAAAGTATCTTTTAAATTGATACTGAAAATTTTTCATAAAATTTGCTATTAGGTTACATGATATTAAATAACGTAAATCAACATATGTCCACATGGCTTGAGTGTATACGTACATAATAAATAACTTGTTTTTTTTTTTTTTTTAAATAAAATTAGTTGTTAAAGTAATCAAATCTGATAATTCAAATTAAAAAGAAAAATATTTATTTTCTTACAAAAATTTTTTCTTTAAAAATTTATAAACACAAATACGTAGAGTATTTATTAAAATTAAGATATTTGATTTGTATTTTCAAAATACACTTATTATTTTGTGCCAACAAAATGGACTAATTCATACATTACTTTTTTTTTTTTGTGTTATCCCAATAGACAAATAAATTTCCAAATATGATTTATTGTTTACGATATGACAATATATTTCGAATTTTATAAACAAAAAAAAAAAAAGTATTATTAAAAAATGATAAAATAATAGTAAATGTTATACGAATAAATTTTGCATCAAAAAGCATACAGGATGATTTACTTTCTTCCACATTACAAGTACATACAATATAATGTACACATATACAAGAACCATACGATGCAATGCTTACAATAAATCATAAATATTATTGGCTCTCTTTTTATTCTTTATTATTTATTACATTTCGTTTATATTTTTTGCCTTTTACTTATTATTTATTTTTTATTATTATTATATTGTTAATTTTATTTCTTTTTATTATTTTTAAATATGAGATCTATTATCAAATTAAAAAAAAAAATAAATAAATAGACAAATAAAATAATTTTTGTCTAAGTGTTTTGTAAAATTCATTCAGTTGAATAAGATTATGTATAATTAAAGTATAATATTTGAATTTAAATTTAAATTATTCTAAATTTTAAATAATTCATTATTACATTAAGTTGTTACATCAAATGCATATAAAATACAAAAATATTCATCCAATGACTTTTTCCTCGAATTTCCTTTTTTATATTAAAGTTCATAATAAACATAAAAATACAAAATCTCATTAATGAAATGAATAAAAATGAAAATGATTTTTTTCTTATACAACGAAAGGATATGAGTAAATATCCTTTGTACACAAATGCTTTTTGTATGCAATGTTGATAAATTTTAATTAATATTTTTTATGTACAAAATTCAAAATTAAGAAAAAAGGAGAGTAATAATAATATAAACTTTTTTTAAAAAAAAAAAATTTATGTAAAGGGTTTTTTTTTTAGGTATTTTCATTATTAAGATTTCAATAGCCTGAATCGTGATATGTGTATAACCGTGATATGGACATAATGTGTATGGTATCAATAACGTTATTACATACACACAGAGGATTAAAATTTTATGTTTTCTTTCATGAAAAAATTTCAAAAAGGGAAATAAAAGAGGTAATTAATATACAAAACAAAACAAAAAAAAAAACATTAAGTATAATTAAATATGTTCAAGTAAATTTTTATCCACATTTTGATTTTATTTTTAATTACTTGAAAATTAAAGAAAAAAATAAAACGGACGGAAAACGAATTAATAACAGTTTAAAGGGTTCTTAATAATTCAGAATGAAAATAAATCCTGATATTGTTTTAATTTGCTCATATACATATGTAAAAATATTATGTAATTGATTTTTAAAATTTTAATGAAATGTTTTTAAAAGATTTTTCCAATTTTTAAATGTTGTAAAATTTGTATAACATTTCACCATTATAATTGTGTTACAATATAAATTCAGTCCTTAAAAAAAGTTTTCTTTTTTATATTGCAAAATTACTAATAACATTAATTATAATTTAATTCTATAAACTAAATTTTAATTTAGCTGTATGCACTTACATGAAAATAATTGGTAAATTATTATAGTTTCTACACTCCGTCCATTAATGATTTTCATTTCACGCCTTATAGAAAAGATCAGTGGTATTGTTGGTATTGGAAGGCAAAAAAAAATCTCGAAATTCTGTACTTGTTTTCCGTGCGTTGTCATGAAACCCGTCTGTTCTCCTCTAAGTGCAATAAACAACTTACTGAATTGAAAAATTTTCACTTTCTATGAACACTGATTACATCCATGCTATTGCTAGATGTGTAAATGGTTTCCACTTGACTTAACGTAAAAGCTCAATATGTGAAAATACGAAAAGTAAATGTACAAGAGCATCGTTTTATATCATTTTAAAATATTTGTTATATTTTGTATAGACATTTGAGTATTTTGGTTAGAAATTGTGAATATACATTACTATAAGTCATGCCACTGAAAATTATTAATAGACAGAATATAATTGAATTATATACATATATTAGAAATTAATTAGTGGTCACCCATCAAAACTTGAAATTAATAAATACTTCACATAATTTATCATATTTCACTCCACATAATTACATTTCTGTGATAAAGCAATGCATAATACGTACCTATCTATGTTACATACATACATACTTGTATGCTTGTATATAGATATTATTATAATATTTCTAATTAAACATTAAATGCCCATGATGAAAATAGAACAAATGTTATACATTTTATAATTCCTTTTGCATATGATTGCTTGCTTCAGTTAGGAAAGAAAGGAGTATTAATAAAATATATCAACAATTTAAAATACATACATATGTACAATATTTCATTTCATTGACAAATTGATTTCATGTAATGTCTTAAAGAGATGAATAAGATCGTCAATAACCATTTTTTATTTATTTATTTTATCATCATCATTCTCTTCACGAAATCTAAAAACTTGAATATGTGATTAATTTTTTTAAATTGAAATATCTAAGTGAGCAATATGTCGAAAATTATAATAAAAAAATAAAATATAAATTGTGATAATTTATATGAAATATTTGAAAATTTTACATGATTTTACTTGAAAAAAATCAAAATATTTAGAAATGTACATAAGTACATAGTATAGTGTAGAACATTATTCATCTGAAATAAACATGAACTAAAAGGTCAAATAACATTTATATAAAGTGTACATATCTGTAATGAAAATAGTATAAATTTATTTATATTTTTAGATGAAATTAAATACAAACAAGTACATACATATTTAATAATATGTACATAAACGTGTTACATTTTACATGCAAAACCAAAGAGTATTTACATTGAAATATTACATGTGAATAAAATGTTTTATTTCTAAATCCAAAATAATTTTGTGATATTTTATGTATGTACATCATAATGTGTATATGAACATCGTATAGTTTTGTAAATTTGTAACCGTCACGTACACGTTTATTAAATAAATGTGGGTAATTGGGTATGTACGTGTGGTATTCATATATCGCATTATTTATACGAATCTGTTTTATATTCGGATATATGTACATACTTCATGAGTATGTGCATACTTCATGAGACAATACAATTATAAATAAGTATATATGTGCGCATACAAATCTACATACAAAAATATATAAAACATATATACACATACATATATGCATTTATGTATGTATAGGTTACACAGTTGTGATGAAAATTGTAGATTGTGTATAGGTATATATACATATGTACATATGTATACTGCTTTAATAAGTTTTTCATATTATCCTTAAAATAAAACGGATATTTGTACGTATATAGTTATGCGTCCAAAATAGACAAAATATCATACATTCATCCATAAAAGCTGATTTATTATGTATGTATATGTAAATTAATATGATGCGATGCATAATATTAAAGAAGATGAGTAAAATTGAACACTTTATTTAGATATAAATTTTCGTTGTTTTTCTTTTTACACAAATAGTATTTTTATTGTATGAAATAAATTGTCATATTGTGTTAAATGAAAAATTTGAAATCATATGTTAAAACTAAACGATTATTTTTTTTAATCAAATTTAAATAAAATTATTAAAAATTATTAAAACATGAAATCTCCGCAAAAAAAACAAAAAATTAATTTAAAAAGATAAAATTTAAACAGTTTTTGATACGTACAAAACATCATTGAATCAAGTATTTTATTTTATTTTTTATTTTGTTTTTTTAAATAAAAATGTTTTTTACATTTGAATTTACACAAAAATTCTTTGTTTTTTTTTTTTCACATCCATACAATATATATGGTTTAAAAATATTATTTACGTGAATGATATTCCAGTTGAATTTCATGAATACTTTATAAAAACAGAATAAATATTTTCAATTTAAGATATACCAGAGCTTCTCTGGATATACATACGTACTATCAGTACAAATATTGAATATATGTATGTATATCTATTTCCATGTATGATGCAGTATTCTTTTGTAATGTTTTTATTTTTTACTTTTTATTTTTCATTTCATGAAAATACATAACAAAAAATAAAATCATTCAAGTGCGTGAAAATTTCTTCTTGTTTTTCCTCTATTTAACTCTGTTTATGCTTTGTTATTCAATATTTTCTATAAAGATCAAAAAGAAAATCAATTTTTTACGTTGTTATCATATGATGTTTACATACTTGTATTATATTTCATTTTTATTTTATGTACATATGTATTGTTATCATTGCTCATACGTATTATAGTACAAATATATAAATTGTATACAAAAATGATGGTGATGAGAAAAAATCATCTATATTAATGTTATTATTTACAAACACGTATGTAATGTGTAATAAATGAAGTATCACATATTATTGTATATTGTATGTATTTAAAACAGTTTACAGTTATAAGTATATATCAATGTACATAGATATAAGTTTTTAATGTATGTATGTATCACATATGTATATTTTTTGAATTGAAAATAAAAGATTTTTCAGGCGTAACGGTATTTATTTTTAGTTTATATATTAATTTTTTTTTTTTTCGAATACAAAACACTTATATCACTTCCACATATATTTTTCACAAAAAATAAATTGATAACACTGAAACAAATAAAAATGAAAATAAATAATACATTATAGCATAAACAAAATAATATTTATTTGTGATATCAGCTTTAATTTCCTTTTTTCGTTTTTACATTTGTATCAAAGTATACATATGTATGTACATTGTACATATTTTACATTGTTTTCCTTTTTCTTGTTGTTGTATTATGTTCATATGTGTTTATGTTCGCTTTCATATTTTATTCATGCACATATTTTCAATTTCTATATATTTTTTTTTTCATATTTGATTGAAAATATTTATATATGTGCACATACACTTAATGTGTCTAGGAAAAACCATGGGAAAAACTTTATATAAAGGAACAAAGATTAGTTTTTTTTTTCTTGTTACTTTGTTAGTATAAAAAAAAATATATATTTAAAAATAATATCATATTTTACAAGAAAAGTTTGTTTCATAACATTTTTGGAGATTTTCTAATATGAAATTTTTCAAATACTTGTTTTTTTTTTTTTACATATTTTTCGGATAACGCAATAATACATTATTCAGTACTTGCTTTAAAAAACCAAACAAAAAAAAAATAAAACCTAAATTTTCGAAACTTGGTAGTCATAATGCACATAAGGACACTAAAAGAGAATTATAAAATTTCATAAAATTGTTTCCTATTGATTTATAGAAAATTTTTCCACAATGTAAGTTGAATAAGAATTTCTATACATAAGTTTAAATTTTATGAAGTTCATTGAATATAAAAATTTAACAACTTTATTTTTTTACTTTTTTTTTTTAAATTGAAAAAACTAAAAAAACACAACTCTTCATGAAATTTTATAGTTATAAAAATTATAATCTTCTATAATTCAACTTTTTGCTCTAAAAAAATACAAAAATGAGAAAAAAAGACAAAAATGAGAAAAGAAAATATAATAAAATGAGAGTGTTAACTATGAATGTCATCTTTGGCTATATTATACGTACATAAATACATATTTTAATCCTGTTATCCTCTTTTTTAGTCTACAACATATTCATGCATCCTTGTATAATTTTAGGTCATTGAAATTTTTTTATGGTAACAATGACTCTACTTTAAAAATTTTCCATTACTTAATTATGCACAATTAAAAATATTTATCACATTTTATTGTGTCATTTTTCGTTTATGAGATGAAAATTAATTCTACAAAAAATGACCAACCACCAATTATCTTGTATTTTATATATACTTATATGGCTATATGCATATAGTACACATCTGTATAAGTACATATATACATTTGTATGTATAATAAGTCCGCATACTGTATTGTTGATGTAATTAATTATATAATCCTTAAATATATAAAGAATACTTAGTTACAAACAAATGTAAAAATAGACAAATTTCAGATTTCATTTAAATGAAAACTACATAAAATAATAAATATATAATTAAGTTTTAAAAAAATTATTTAAACAACATTTCTAAGTTTAAATTCTATACATAATGAAATATGTAGTTGTATCGTTTTTGTTTTTGTTGAAATCTTTAATTAATTAGTTGACCTTTATCAATAACATCTATCTCTTTATTCGATTAAGAAACAAAATAAATTTTCTTTTAAAGTCATTTTCTTTATTTTCTCACGAAAAATTGAAATATTTCTTTTTTTCCATTTTTATTAAAAAATTTCATATTATGAGAATAATCTTGATTTAAGTATATGTAAACAATAAAACTCCATTATAATAAATGACTTTTTTTGGAACTAATCCATAGGGTAAATACATATTTTGTGAAAATCATTTCAGATTACAATATGTCAAAGAATAAAAAAAAAAATTTTTTTTTGATACATTTTCCTTTCAAATGAATGTAAAATTTCAAAAGAATTGTTTAATAGTTTTATGTAAGTAAAAATTTTAGTACAGAAAAAAATAATTTAAAAGGACCGAAAGGATGTCAAAATAAAATTTAGGATTAAAATGGCAAAAATAAATATTTAAATATTTATATAATACATATCTGTAATAGAAATTATAAACATTATTTTTTTTCTTATACATACATACATTTTTCTTTGCAAACATTTGATATAAGTACATACATACATACCTACATACATAATTCTTTAGGTGTTTTTATCTTTGATTATGCAATCTTAAAAGGATCAGAAGGACAAATTTTTGTATTCCTGTTGTACTTTCTATTATATTTTTTTTCAGTTTTTTGTTTTTAATGCAAACATTTTGTATTTTGTAAACAACATTAAACGAATTCATAATTCATAAAAAGGACTTTGCTTTTTAGGGCATAAGCTGCTTTTTTTCTAGTTTTCTGTGTAACACATTGTAATAAGTTATCATAAAAGTTACATTACGAATTTTTACATATTCTTTATATCCTTTATGATTATGTATGTTACTTTAAACAGTGTTTGTTTCATATGATGTTTTCAAAATCACGATGTCATAACGATGTCACGTTTTTGAATTGTTTTAAAATGTAATAATTGTAATGTTTAAAAAAAAAGCAAAAAAAAAAAAAAGCAAAATAGGAAAACACAATTTCTTATGAGCTTAAATTATTCAGAATATGCGTACATATTTAACTACAACTACGAATACAAATGTATGCGTTGCACATAACAGGCATATGACTAAATTCGGTATTTAAAAATTTTCAAATGTTTTAGGTATTGGGAAAATTAAGAAGAACAATTTTTCCCAAGTAAAAAATTTATTTTTAATTCAATTACGGTTGCTATGAACGTATGTATTTCGAACAAAATACACAAAATAAAAAATTTGCAAAATTCATTTTTGTTTCATTAGAATTACACATTACTGCATGATTTTGTACAAATTTTGTTTTTGACATATTTGTTTAAATTTATGTAAATTTGATTAATTTTGTTTGGTTAATTATGAAAGTTTCAAATTTTGTTTGTATTGCCTTTGTAAATAAAAAATTTATATGCATACGTATTTGTTTATAAATTTCTCATTTGGCATTCGTAGAATTTTATTTAAAGCAATACTAAATAAAGACATTTAACTTAATATACATTTTTCACTTTTCTTTGATTTTTTCTCAGTTTCCAAGAAATATTTTATTAAAAACAATTTATCCAATACATTACTTTTAAAAAATATGTAACGATGAGTATGCGCAATGTACAATGTTTTTTAAATTTCCTTTTTTTCAATAAATTTCTTTTTTTATTATTTTTGTTTTAACAAAAGTCAACATAACTGAAACACTTAAAATTCGAAATTTTATTGAACACATTCGTATAGATCTGAATCAATTTTTGTTTTTTTTTTTTTTTCTATTTTGTTTAATATATACAAATATAGTAAAAGAAACTTTTCGTATTGCTCTTTAAACTTTTTAAAAAATAAACAAAATAAAAAATTTTTACGTTTTGTTTATCCTATTATTAATGTTCTTAGAATACATTTTTATATTTCTGTATTTAAAATTAGAATTGTTATTTGTCTTTTTTTTTTTTATCATTAATTTTAAATTTTATTTTCAATCGATTTTTGATTCAGTTCCAAAATAAGTTTATTCAATGTATTTTGTATTTATATTTTTAAAAATTAGAATTTTTACTTTATTTGTATGTAGTATATGCAAGATGTAGACTATTGATAATATAACAAATTTTATGTTTGTTTCAAATATTAAGTAAAATATCAAGCATTATTTATATGGTAAATTTGCTAAAAGAAAAATGAATAAATTTTAAAGTTAATTCTAAGTTCAATAAAATATTTTATTTAATTTTTGTTTAAATATGCATCTAGAAATGTTTATCATCAGGTATAGGTTTTGTTACCAAAATTTTCTATAATAGAGTATATACTATAAATCAAATGGTCTTTTATTTTGTTTTTCAACCCTTTCTAGAAATTGTAATTTTTTTTTTTTTTTGTTATCTCTAGTGGCCAATAAATTTATCAATTTCAAATGATTTATATACACCATATGATGTATTATTATGCTGAACAGGTATAAATATAAATTTAGAATACCTTTAATGTATTTAAATCTAAGTAATGTTTAATGATGATTTACATCAATGGAATCTAATATACATATAAATTTGTGTATTTATAACTTGATACTACAGATATCATCGAAAGAAAGTTTGTCTTCCTATTTCCCATCCAAGTATCTTTAAAGGTAATACATGGTTTTTTTTTTGCAATTGAGATTTTAAAATGTCTTACATACAAAATTTAAGTTTTTGAATAAATTATTTTTGTCAACCACGTGTGTTGTACATATTACAATTTTTGACTATGTCAAGATAGCTTTAGATTTTTTTTTGTATATACATATGTATGTACATATGTATATCTACGTCTGTTTATATTCCATTAAAACAAGTAGAATATTTTTATTATAATATAAATAAATTGATAAATAAATTTTTCTCTTCAATTTTAATAATTTAGAAAAATTTTCAAATAAAGAAAAAAAAATTTTTTTAAAAATCTATTTAAAAAAAATTTATGAATTACGAAATTTTATGACTGGGTTAAATCATATGTATGTATGCTTATGCTCTGAATGAGTGAACAAATCTGAATTTAAACACAGTCAATTTGAATTTTCAATCAATAACAAATAAGGAAAAAACATGGGGAAACATCATTAGTTTTCAAATGTTATTCAAAATTTCTAAATAATTTTCATTCAATTCAACAATTACCGTCTACATACAGCTATCGATAGTAAAAGTAATACAAAATATAAAAAAATATACATTTTTCGGAAAATTGGTTTTTTTTTTTTTTTGTATATTCAATGTTAACGTAAATACTTAAAATGTACACATGAATAAATTTCATTTCATGAATGCAAAAAGTACCAACTTTCCTTACGATTTCAGAGAAATCTTTATCATCATTATTCGAAAGATATGATAGCAAATTATTTGAAAGATATATCTATGTGTACATACACAAAAATAGAAAAATAAAATAAGATAAAATCGATGAAGTGTATAAAGATTATATTTATGGTTTTCAGACGTATACGTATTATGGTTTTTTTTCTACATTTTTTTTTTTTTGTTTCCTATATTCACATTCTTTTTTATTCGTGCATGCAATGTTTTACAAAAAAAAAAAAAAAAAAAAAAATTCAATAAAAAACAAGTAAAAAGAAAATATGAAGGAAATAATTTCATGTTATTAGTTATTATTTAGTTTCAATTTATGAGATTTCATAATAAACAACATGAACTTATATGTATGTATATAAAAAAAAGAATAATCGAAAAACAAATTTTCTTTTATTGTACTACATATTACATTGTTTGTTATTATATCCAATAATCATGGAATTACATACATCGTATTTGAATGAATTTTCAATAAATGATAATGAAAGTGAAAATTGTAATGCATTGTAATAAGTAAAATATATATAGGTAAAAATTAATTTTTATTCAGATTTTATTTATACTTTTTTACATATAAATATATTTATTATTGCAATTGAAAAAATATACAGGAAAATATATGTAGATTAAAAATTCATATATCCCATACGATTATGGATAATACAATAAATAAAGCTTAAATTCTAAACTTGAGAAAGATTTTTACATACCAAATTTTCAATTTTATTCTATGTATCATTTTATTACCTTTACGTACACACGATCATGTAATCAAAATTATATGAATTTATTAATATTTAGTTATTTCCATTTTATTCTATTTTCTTTAATTAGTACACAAGTTATATGAACATACGTACATATGTATAATATGATTATATACTTAAATCATAAATGTTTTCATAAGATAGGTAAAATTATTAAGACTACTATTTTATGTATTAAGTATTACATATATTTAGATCAATTTCATGATTTGAATTTTCAACTATTTGGAAACAAATTGTAAAGTTGATATTAATAATAATACACAGATGAATACATGCATTCTTTGTATATGTATGTATAACATTTAATATGCCTATACGAAAATTATATAATTTTCATTTCATATGAATTTATATTGATCCATTTAAATGGAGCAAGAAAATCAAGGAAAATTAGTACATCACTATATTTTATGTAACCAACCATAAGCACTTATGGATATTAAAGTATTTATAGTAAAGTAGCATTAGACCAAATTAAAAAAAAAATATTCAAATTACTTGAGTTGAATTATTATTATATAAGTGGCTGTGTAAATGGTACCTCATACTAAAGATAATATAGATAAAGTAAGGATATCTATGAAGATAATGTATTTATTTATACATTGTATTATCATTACAAGTATTTGATAATTCAATTATTATACATTTTACTTCATAAATACCAACAAATTCTGTTTCTGCATGTGTACATATGGTAAAAATATGAATATATTAATAAAATAATCGACAAAAATTTATTGATGAACGTGTATGTATGTACATATGCTTACATGTACATAAAAATTTGGACATGTACGCATACACATGACTTGGATTTGAATATTTATTTCTATATATGTGTACACAATTTATTATCATGTATCAGTTTGAAAATGAAGTTTTATATCTGCAAATACAAGCATTGAAATTGTATATTATGAAAAGACTACGGCAAGCAAAATTCACATTAAATTGATACATAGACCATAAACTACAGACATAATAAAATTAAATTCATTCATACATATGTATGTATATACATTTATATACTACTGTGTACTAACTTTGAAATTATTTTCACTTTGCGCACATGATAACAATACCATAAACAAATACATTTCCATCACCAAAATAACATGTATTGCAATAAAATATTTCCTTAGCAATTAAAATGAACAATTTAAATTTTTTAACTTAATTTTGAATATCATGTAATCTTTGTTTATACCATACAGTATAGTATTTTAAGAGCAAAGGAAATTTAAAATAGTAACAAGCTTTTATTAAATTTTTATAAATTACATATTTTGGATATTATTATACAATTTTAATTGAATATAAGCTATTTTAATAATCAAATCGAAAGAAATATATAGTATATTGAAATGAAAGATATAAAAAAAAATTTTAAAATAATATTGGATTGATTGGAACCATTTTCCATTTTTTGTGGTGATAAGTTTAAAATGGAATTTTTGAAATTTGTGAAATAAACTCATGGCATCTGAAAAATTTAGTACCTAGTCATTAAAATTATTTGAAAAATTTCCTTTTTAAAAAAAAAAAGATGATGTTCGAAAAATATTTTTCAAAGTTGAATTTTTGTAATTACATAATATCGTAATATTTTTACGATTCTTGTTCTATAAAGATTTCGAATTAAATTGAAAATAAAATATCAACTACATGTAAAGTCATAAAATTACCTAAAATGTAAAAATGCCCTTCTGATTTTATTATTATGACTTTCTTTATTGTACAATATCACAGAATATTAAAATTTTATTATATTGGTTTTCAAATGATAATAACATTATTTTTTCTCTTTACTTTATTTAAACAAAAAAATTTTTGTAATAAAGTCATAATGAAAATCTTTGATTTTTTCAATTATGTAACATATCAAAATTAATCAAGAAATTTTTACAAAATGGGACAAGACAAGAAGAAATTAATTTTTTCACATATAAATTCTACAATTCGCATACATAAATTTTAAGTAGTTTAAAAAAAAAAAAAAAAAGATTTGCGCATGATTTAGGTTAGGTTAAAAAAAAAATACTTTAAAAAAACACTGCAAATCTACATACATAGATAAAATAATAAAGCAATATTTAAAAGAAAGTGTAATAAATTGGTAAAATTTAAATTTCTAATAAATTTATTTTCAATTTTCATTTGTTAAATAAATTGAGTGTTCACTTTATTTAGTTGTTAGTTTCATGCAAATTGATTTCACTCACGAAATACTTTTGAATATTTAATTATATACTTGTGGAATTATATTTGACTTTGTAAAATAAAAACGAACAAAATGTAATGTATAAAAGTATTATATAACTATAATTTTTTTTTTTAAATTTAAGGAAAAACGGGTCTATTTTGTTATAAAATAACGAACACTGTTACTTGACCGCATGCAAAATTGTTTAAAGCGAAAAGAATGAATATTTGTAAACTCTGTCCACTAATTATATGCAATTAAGGCTCTATGAAGATTACTTAAAGTGGTACCATTTTACATCAATATGTATTGATATTTAAAAAATTTATTTGATATATAATAAAAGCTTTGAGGATTGTAGTAATATTACTCGTGAAACAGTCTAATTTGAAGTTATGAGAGAAGAAAAAATACATATTTAATTCCACATAAGACCTTAGATGTATATTGTTAGTTGATAGTGTATTTGTACGTATGTATGTACAAATTTGTTATGTATGTACAATTTCATTCCTTTTTCGGCTTGCTAATAACCATAAGATAAGCATATAATTCTGAATTACCCTCATATAAAACAAATCTTATACAATTTTTTATATACCTATAATATAGCAATGTGAGATTTATAATGTTTTAATTCAAAATGAAAGTTCATTGTCCATTTAAAATGACAAACATTAAATAATAGAAATTGAAAATATTTATTTTCTAAATGTACATATGTATATGCGTGTTATGTATGTAAATGTATGTACATATGTTAATTGTTAAGTGATGTACAGATTTGAATTTGAAATAACAACAGAATGTGATTTTATTTTCATTCTATACAAAAACATAATAATATTGAATACTTAAATTTAAATTTCTAATGCTGAATTATTTAAAAAATACAAAATTTTATTCATATTTTCATGTTGATATTTAGATAAAATATGTACATTGACATTTATGCAAATTAAAAAAAAAAATTTTTAAATTTCATGCATTTATGTTTGGGGGTAATATCGTTTTAACTTTAACACATTGCGTATAAGCGTATATACACATACAATTTATTTCAATTTTAGAAATTTGTTTATTTTTTTCAATTTCAAAATTAAAATATACAATTAAAAAAATATAATAAATTTACACATATCAATTTCTTTTTTTAAATTTCATTAAAAATAATAAATTACTGTTGATTTAACAAAAATCCATTGATTCAATTGCTCATAGAAAATTCTTCTTCTTTGGAAAAGTTCTTACAAAAAACAAAAACAAAAAAAACAAAAATTGCAAGTATTTTACATAAACAAACAATGTTTGAATTTAACATTTATATAAAGAAATAAAATAAACCGTTGTATTAATACGATTTTTAATTAAAAATGCATTGTTTTACATAAGTATTGTTTACATTCAATTTAAATTTCCAATTGAATTTCGCATTATTCATAATAAACTTTTGTTTGTTTCTATAATATCACACTTGCAAGTAATTTCTTATTTTATGTATGCGTTTATATGCAAACAAATAAATTTTTTTTAAAAAAAGAAATAACATTTAAAACAAATAATTTAAATTGAAACAAGAAAAATTATAAACATTATTTCTTGTTTAATTTTTTATTTATTTTAAATATATTAAAAGAAAATTTTAATTGAATTTTTATTGATAAAAATTTATTAATAGTAAATCATAGCAAAATAAATTGCAATCTAATTTTTGATTTTTTGAAAATATATTTTTAAATTAAATATTTAAATTATTTTATATTTATTTCATAATAATATAAAATAATCTTGATAACATTTTAATATTTTTATCAATAATTATATGTATAGTTTTATGTATTTTCATATCCACATACACATAAATTTATGTACAAAAATTATATGAAAATTTTAGTTTACACCTACATGAATAAATAAATTCAATTAAAACGCATAACATAATCAACATTTAAAAAAAAAAAAGCTGCATATATAAAAAATACATTGCATTTACCTAAACTTATATATAATTTCCACGTATCATGCAATACGAATTATTGTATGCTTGTGTACGTACATAAATCTGAAAATATGTATGCATGTGTTTAATTATAATATTTTACATTATTATAATTTTCACTTGCAAATACATATTAAGTATGATATAAACTTGTATGCTTCTATGTGAGAATTATGTTTCAAAAATGTTATGCTTCGCTAACTTAAATTTATATTTTATAATAACATGAATTTTCCTCACAATATATTAGCAAATGTACATATGTATATATGCAGTAAACTAGGTACATATGTATATGCAGCAAGGACGAATTTTCACAAAACCTACAAGAATATTTTATACAATACATACATTTAAATAATGTTAGCGTGCATGTTTTTCCGTCTATCGTTTTATCTCATATTTATTAGAATATATACAGAAAAATTTGAAATTGCATTATTTATTTTAAAAAATTTTAATTATGGTAATATTACACTGATAAAGATTTATATACATATAAGAACTTAATTTGTATTCACGGATGTATGCATTTTTATGTTCAAAAGTTTTTCAATTTTAACGATAACATCATAAAATTTGCATTTCGCATTTGAAAATAAAAAAAACCAAAAAAAAACAAAGTTGAGGAAAATAAATTTCAAATTATTAAAAATTTTAATAATTTATTATACATATATTTTCAATGTTTTTCTTTTTAATTATTTAAAAATGTTAAAATTTAAATTAAAGATATTGATATTTTCAAAAGTATTTCTCTATAATTACAAATGTTATACGTTTATATCGTTTTCTTAAGTTTTTATGGTGTAGAGCCATATATGTACTTGTTTTATAAATATAGTCATAGAAAATTTTTTGAGCTATGTTTATTATTTAAAAAAAAAAAAATCAAAAAATGAGAACTCTGTAACTCAACTTTTTTTAAATTTATTTACATAATTGCTTTTATAAATTAAATAATTGCTTTTAATGCATATATATTTGATATTCAAAACGAAAATAAATTTTGATTTTATCAATTCAAAATGAAATAGTGCATTCTGAATGTTCAATTTTTATCATTTATTTCATGTAAAAAAAAAATTCATTTAAAATTAAATTAAATGTTCATATCTTATGCGACAGTTTTTCTTTACTTATTTGTATTATATTATTTATAAAAATATGCATACATATGTACATATGTACATATTCAATCGTTCTGACATAAATTACTTTAAGATATAGTCAAAAACACATTTTAAGCAACTTTTACATGTAAAAACAAAGCATTCACACACACATATGTTCATAAAAAAAATTTTCTCATTATCCATTTCATTGATGCTATAAAATTGTAATTTAAAATTGAATGAGAAATTATACTAAATTAAATTTGAAAAGAAATTACTTTATATATATACCGTCAAAATGTGTTATAATAAATTTTTTTATGAATATGTATACGCATACAAAAGAAAAATATCATTAAAAAAATATTATATGTATATATACGTATGTAGTTTATATTTAAAAAAAAAAAATGTAACAAATGTATGTGTAATGTATTTACGTCTGTTAAACGTATTGAAACATACATGTACATACGTACATACAAATTTTTACTTTTTATGAAATTTAATTTATTTTCTGTATTTTTTCTCATCCAATTGTGGGAGAAAACAGTGTTAAAAGTGTAAGTATATGTATTATACAAACGTTACATTATTATACGTTTTTGTATAGATAATATGTACACATATATGTGTACAAGAAAAAATATTGCAAATGTACATACGTAAATGCTAAAATCATGAAGAAAATTGCAAGTACATACATATACATTATATTTCCCTTTCGTTTTGTATTTGTTCTCTATATTCATTTAATTCGTTTTCTTTTATTTTTTGCTTTCTTTTCAATTGTATGTATTACATGTTTTTTGGTATTACTTTTTTTTTCTCCTTTAGTATCAATTTGTATTTTTTTCTTGTCATGAAAAACGATTCTTTTCAGTCATTAAAAGGCATACTTAAAAATTAAACTGGAAAAAGTCAATGAAGTAATATCTTTCATTTATAGCAATTTAAGAGGGTACGTAGAGAAATTTTTTTTAACATATATACACATGTAATTTTTTTATGTATGTGTACATATATAGACATTATCTTACAACGAAGTCGATTTATGAATCTTCTAAAATTCTTAAGAAAAGGAAATTTATATTATGTGAAAATCATTCATATGTTCATTGTATGTGAATATATGTACATACCTTTTACATGTATGCAGTACAAAAGTATTAATTTAATAAATATTTAATATGTTCTTTTCGTTTTCAAATATATTAAATAAAGAGCAATATAACAACATAATTGAATAACTTTTAAATTTTATAAAAATTTTTTCCTCATTATCACTTTGATATACACTTTCATGTGTATATACATGATTAAATGCATTAAAAATTTATACAGAATAAATTTTCTTCAATAAGAAAAAAGTAATTTTATTTTTTATTTTATGAAACAAAATAAGAAAAATTCATCATATTAATAAAAAATTGAAAATTTTCAAATCACTTAATTTATTGATTTTATTTGTTTTTATTTTTATTTTTTTTTTTTTTTATTTTTCACTTTCATAATTTTCCATTGAAAAGTATTTGTTTTGTCTAGACGAAATATCAACAAGAAATTGATTTTCATCATTTTTCTAAAAGATCAACACTTTATAGACAACAACGAAAAATTTCTGAGATATTTTTAAACTTATAATAGTATATAATATAATTATTGCAATTTTGTTTTAAAAATTTTCTCTTTTCGTTAAAAATTCGAATTGCATTTTTATCTTAAAAGATGAATGTTGAAATATGTCAAGTGTTTTTTTTTTTTATTTTATTTTGAAGATTTCTTGTTTTTCATTGTATTTCATACTAATGAAGAAGAAATTTCTTAAATAAATATCAAATGAGCTTGAAAATTCGAATAAATCAAATTTCCAAAGCGAAAAATAAACTTTATCAAATATTCTGTTAGTTGTTAGTAAATTCAGTAAAAACAAATGTACATATACAAAATTTTTTGTCGAAATTTCTTATATCTACTAATATCAAAATAAAAATAAAAAAATTGTTTTTTTAAAGTTTGTCTATTTATTTTTCTTTACTGAATATTTGTCAAAAGTTTTGATTCTACATAAATAATTTTAAACTTATAAAAAATTAAGAAAAAGAAATATAAAATTTAAAAATTTATATTAGTATATGTCTTGTTTACTTCGAAAGCATCATTATTGATTTTATTTTATTTTTGATTAAAAATGTTATGTAAATAAAAATTTCGAAAATGTAAATTTAAAAAATTTTCAATAATAAAATGAATAACAATTACAAGAAGATATGGATAAGAAAGATCTTTATTATGAAATTATAATGAATTTTATTGGCTCGCTTATTTGTTTTAGGAGAAGGAGAAAATCAAGGATCAAGGAGAAAATTGTAAGTTTTGATTATGTTTAGTCTTAAGAGAGAAAAAAAAAATAAATAAATAAATAATAAACGAATATTAAAAAAGAAAAATACATAGATAACATTACAGCAATGAAGACAATAAATTGGTATTATGTACAAATGTATATAAACATGTATATGAAAAAATGATCAGAAAAAATTCAAAGAAAAAAATAAAAATACAAAATGAAATGAAAGTTAAATCTAAGGAGAAATACATATATGAACAACATTTTTGTCCATTTGTGTACTGACTTGACCGATTCGAAGATACTGGATCATCATAGTTACAGACGTGAGCCTTAACTTTTTGTTTAATTTGACTTTAAAAATTTTAATATTGTAAATTGTAATTTTATACAATTTAAAACTATTTTATATATTTTACTTAAAAATGGTTTTATTTTTAAATAACAAAAAACTTTATGTATCCGTACATTTTAGTTAAGGCTTAATGAACTTTTTGATTTTATTATGTTCATATTCTTAAAATTATTCAAAAGTTAAAATCCAAAGAATTTTACGTATCAGTTATCAAAGATCTTTATACTTATTCATTTTAATTTTAATAAATTCATTTGAGAGTATTTCTGTCGTTTCTTACCGTATATTTATCTGCTTTATGTGACTTTTCATAAATTTATATTTCATATTGTCATTTTAATGGAAATCATTCAATTTTCTGCTCAATTAAATGCAATTATTGTGAATCATTGAATGATCTTAAGGACATAAAACTTCAATAAGGGGTTTTTTAGTTTTATTTTTTATTTATTTTATTTATTTATTTTATTTTTTTTTTTTGACTTAAAATTTAGAATTTTCTAGTTTGTAAAGCGTATAAAAAATATATAAAGATATTTCAAATTGATGAGAAACTAATGGAATTCATTTCTTATGAAGATGAAATTTAAATTTTTCTTTTATTTTATTTTATTTTTTATTATTTGTTTTTACTATTTCTTTTTTTGCCGAAAATAAAAAATACGTTCAATTTTATGTATCCAGTGTAAGGAAAAAAAAAATTATTCTCTGTTTGAATCATTTCCTGTTCATTATTTTATTTAATTTATTTTTCGTTTTAAGATCCTGCGTTAAAACAAAAAATGAAAATAAAAAATAAAAATCTCATTTTAACTTTATAAGAAAATAAATCTTTTTCAAACTAAGAGCGTTATTTCTTATTTCGGTTTCTTTTGTATTATTTTATTTTTGTTTTTTTTTCGTTTTGCTAGTATTTATTTAAGTTTTATATAAAAAAAAATCCTTTTTCGGAAACAAAAAAAGCAGAAAAAAAGGCCGAAAGAAAGAATGATGGGAAAAATTTAGAACTTCAAATACAACCTTTTTTTTGCAGTTTGTAAATTAAATTTAAAAAAAATGTGAATAAATAAATAAGTAACAAATTAAAGGGAAATAAAAACAAAAACAAATAACAGAATTGTTTTGAAAAGTTTCTTTGTCTTTGTAGAAATTATTTATATTATTTATACCTGCGTTTTAATGAAAATAAAAAAAAAAAATATGTATGTATGTGAACATAGATTCCCATTATAGTAAGTGAAAATTGTACACAAATGAAAAACAAAAATATACACATTGTTTGCGTACTATAAAGAAAATACATTTTTTCGTTTATAAATCTTTTTTTGATGTTTGGAAATTTTATAAATTAAATATCTTTTCTTTTTTTTTTTATTCTTATTAAAGCGCATGAGAAAATTACAGTTTTAAATAAATGTGATAATGATAGTTACCAGGATGATGAGATTTTCAAAATGATTTTCCGATTTATGTAGAAATGAATTTGAATAATAATAAAACGCAGTCATTATTTTCATTTTAAATCCGTGATTTTATTAGTTGATAGAATTTTCTTTATGACAATAATGTAACTGACATGCACAATATCATGTTTCCTTGAATTCAATTTAATTGTTATAGTAAACCTTATCCACAAAATATCAAATAAAAATCAATAAAATTCCTTGTATTAAATGACAACACTCACTTTACAAAGAAGTAAACAAGGCAAAAAGAAAAAAATTTTTGTTAAACGTCCTGTTCTACAATACAAATTCTTTCCTTATTGTCCAGAATAATAATAACAGCATTACACATGTTCCATATTGTATAAATACGTACATGTTTCATTTGTAAACTCACAAAGACAATTCTTCATATTGTTCTGCATAAAAACAATTGCATTTTTTGCTGTCTTATTTTGGATTATCTGTATCTGCTAGCATTTGTTATATATATATTTTTTTTTTGTATGCTAAAGTGAATTTCATGTAGATTTTCTTTGTATCATGTTTGGAATATATAATCAGATTTTCAAATTGAAAAAATGAACACAAATATGAATGAACAGAAATTACATTATAATACGTTTAACAATAAGAATGACAATTATCTTATATCTTATAGAAAATTTAAATAAAAAATCATTTTATTTATTTTTTTTTTTAAATGTTTAAACGTTTATGTGGATTGAAATTTAAATTTTTCTAATGACATTGGAAATTAAATTCTTTTACAAAAGAAAACTTAAATATTTAATTACAAAAAAATAAAAAAAAAACAAGAAATTAATAAAAAATGCAATTATTTAATAACTTTTTCTTTTTTAATTTTCTAAATATTACATTTTAATTACATAATTAAGATTTTTATTTTACTTTTTTTATCATTTTCATATTCATTTTCAGGACTAATTTTCATTATAATTTTCATATTAACGTATATATGCGTACATAACGCATATACTTATGTAACGTACGTATGTACGTAAATATAATATGTACAATTAAATTAATTGATTTTATTTTTGTCATTCAAATGTCATCAAGATGTGTGTACGTATATACATATTTTCAAAATGTTAAACTTTCATCATTTGTTTTGTAACTAAAAAGGAAAATCAATAATAATTATATACATATGTATGTATGTATTTTATCAAGTATTTTATCAATACATTTATGTTACTTTTGATTAGATGTATAACTAATAACTATATATGTATGTACATCCATACAGGATGTTCTAGAGTAGGGATCAAAAAATTTCTTTACGATATCATACGAATTAGTTATATACTTTTCATATCTATTTCTACAAAACCTACTTCTTCTAAAGTATCATGCTTAGTTTGAAAAAACATACATACTACATATCATGATTAGAAAATAAGCAATATCTGTTGAATTACCCTGTTTGTTTTATTCTTGTTTACTGCGTATTTAAAGTGACGTAAAAGACTTAGGCCTTTACAAAAAACGTTTGATTTAAATTGAACGAAAACCAAATGTATTGTACAACAATTTTAATTTCTCATTTTGTAATTGTTATTTTTAGTTTTAGTATTCTTAATGTAATCATTTCATTTACAAGTCAAAAACATTAGAATGAATCTTAGTTATTTTTTTATTTTCGATATATTTTTTTTTTTTTATTAATTTCAATTAATTTTTCACAAACATTTTAAAATTCAATTCATAAATAATTTTGCTTTCTTATCTGATATCAATCTTCTAATAGTAGAATTCTATAATCTAGAATTTATTGTGTTAATAAAAAAATCATAAAAATGTCCAATTGTTATAATAACTTAGATATAGAAAAAGAAAGTAAAAGTCTGACGTGCTTTTATAGATTTATGAGGAAAAATAAAAGTCGTTAAAACTTTTATGTTCGTTTTTAGTAAAATCTACAAAGCCAATATGAGAATTTTACGCAATGAAAATTACAATCAAAAATGTTTTGAGGTCTCTGTACTTCTAATAGTTTAAATTATCTTCAAAAAGTCAAATTTTTTATTCTGTCAGGGAATGGAATTAATTTTTTCCTTAATTTTCATGAAAACGCGACATAAAAAAATTGTCTCGTTAGACATGAATGTAATTTGCTGAAGTGCAGATTAAACTATAATGATGTTGTAATACATGTTTTTAAGTTTTGTGTTCCCGCCTTGTATGCGGACACAAACATTGTTTTGTGTTATTTATTTATTATTATTATTTTTTTTTTTTGTATTGCAAACATTTATCTTCCCACATTTATTATACTGTTATTTCCTTAAAACATAAAACATATTTTATAGATGACTATAAAAATATTCGCTAGTTTTATTTCTTTACAACATAAAAATATGATGATAAACTTGGTTGTGGTCATTGTATACTTAAAAGCATTGATCATGTTCTTATTATGACATAAAATGGTTGATTTACTTTTCGCTCTTTATTTATGTTTCATTTACTTTTTTTATTATTTGCCATTTGGACTAATTCATACATATTACTGTGTTCATAATATTTCTTGTTTTTACGACAATTTTTTGTAATGATAAATTCACAATAATTTTTATAGAAATCATACAATTGAACTGATCATGTTCATGTTCTGCAATTAAATTATTAAATTAAGAATATCAATGATAAAAATAATTTATATGTGATTTTTAAATGACATTGAAATTTTTAAATTATACATAATATAATATTGAGTTTTAAATTCACAATAAAGTGATAATAAAAACAATAATAATTGTAAGTTTCATTGTAAAATGAATGATAATGAAGTTATTTCCAAAAATAAACTTTTCTTTATATGTAAATTAAAATGAAATACCGACAATTATAGCTATACATACTTATGTGAATAAATTATAAAAACTATGTGGATTTAATCTTACACAATTGTGCATAATTATTCGGGCAAAATACATGTATTTATGTGCGTACAGATTTTAAAGAGTATTTAATGTAATTGAATGCACATCTACATTCATATAAGTGTAATCATTGAAAAATGTATTAAAATTTTTAGGTAATGAGAGCGATGCCAAAAATATGTTGGTGATGTGGTAAACGAAAAGTGTTGAAAAATGGGTATTAAATACCAACAATTATGGTAAATAAAATTTATAATATATACACCTATATAATTGTGATTCAATACATATAATTGCTATATACGTACATACATATATGTATATAAAATACACATGCATAAGTAATGAGTAAAAGTTGAATAATTAATATAAGGATACAATAAATTCAACAACCAATATTATGTACAATATATGAATACAATGTGAAAAATTCAAAGTTTATTGTTCCGGTTGCTATAAATCATGGTAAAAAAAAAGTTTTTCCCGAACATAAAACATATAAAAAACACGTAAAAAGAAATTTGCTAAATAAAAAACCACAACGAATTTCCTTGAAACAAAATGAAAAAATCTACAACGAGAGCAATTTATTTTCTTAATAGCTTTTCACTATGTGAAATTATTTGAAAGCATAGTATGAAATGTACAATCTGCAATTGCAATTTATGCAACTAAATATATTTGCTTTATATGTACATGTTTTCTCTTATATAGAAACCCGGAATTTTTGTACAATGTTTTCGAATACGCTTAAGTCTATACAATAATGTACATATTAAACGTAATGTACTACATTTTTGATTTATAACTGCTTTCACTATTTAAAAAAATGTACTTATCATACAAAAATACGTAGGTACATACATACATTTCGCACATATGTACGTATGTACGTGATTATAAAATATAGTGATTTTTAATAGCCTTTTATACCTTATCTGTTTGATTGAATCAAATAAAATATATATGTACATATGTATGTATCTACCTATGCCGTGATATACTGCAATGTTATTATAACATAAACGATATGAATATATTTCGAATTAGTGAACAAGAATTTAGTGATGGTGAACACAAACAAAACCAAAACTTACAATGCATTTTTTTTATACTACCAAATATGTATTTTCTATTATTTGTTATTACTAGGGTTATATCGCATTTAATCGTTTTAAACCTTCGAGATACATTTATATATGTAAGCAAACATATATTTTATTTTACAGCTTACGTAGTATTATCGATTCACGTTATTTTGAATAACAGAGTACTCCACTCTCATGAATTGGATATTAAATGGCGATTTTAAGTAATTGGGGAAGTAAAATCTCATTAAAAATCGAATTATAATTTTAAAATAAATACTACATACATGTTGATTACCATGAAAGGTTATTATTTTAATTCAAATGAAAAATCAGAGGTCCTGATGATATTCACAAAAAGAGAAAATGTAGCGAAAACCTGAAAAAATTGTGAATTAAACAATAATTTTTATACCTAAAAAAAAATTTTTTTTGATATTTTTTAAAATGACTTCAATGTTTATTTTAATTTAATTTGCTTAATTATAAACAAAAGGACATCGACCTTATCTTTTTCCATTGAGAATACTTTTCTCGTTTTTGTTTACGTTTGAATGTCAAATGTAAAAATGTCCTAAAATCAAATATGCATGTACATATATAGCGTGTTCTATACCGTACCATGTGTTTAAATTCACAAGTACCTTATTCGATATATTCGTCCATATGTTTCAAGTGAATTAGTTTTCGAATAATTTATGTCTTAGAAATAATTTATCATTTTAATAATAACAAAAAAGGTCAAATTCTAGAAAATTAAGAAAATTGAAGGTTCATTAAGAATTTCTGTTTCGATTACACATATTATATTGATTTGAACCACAACACAAATTATCTAAAACTTTAACCTAAGGTCGAAAATATTACAATTAATTACTTGTGTATACGATCATTATACTGACATAAAATAGAATATAAAAAGTAATTAATATGCTAAGTAAAAACATCATTTTTCACTTATTCACCCTCTTGTAAATACAGAACAGTCTGTGGAAAATACAAAAATAATGAATACCAAACTAAAATATAATTTTATGGCTCAATTAGATGTTTTATTTTTATGTAATTAAAATTTATAATAGAACAATAATACAAAATATAGATGAACTGACTACCATTCTCAACCAATTTATCCCTCTTATTTTTCATTATTGATTTTATTGTTAATTTTTACCGAGCAATAACTTTGTTATCAGAATCGTTGAAATTCCTTTATAAAAACATAAAATTTATTAAATTTTATGAAAAATAAATATCTAAAAATAATTAAATTACGAAATTTTCTTAAAGAACATTGATTTCTTACCAACATTTTCTTAAATATTTTTCATCTCATAAGAGTTTATTACATTGTAAGGACTATCCACATTTTTGAAAAATTATTTAAATTTCAAATGTGCACATATATGTGCATATAAATTTAATTCTGATAAAATAATGATCAATAATGACACATCTGTTTGCATTCCTTTTTAAGCATGCTAAGTATAATAATCTTCGTAATTACGTATGTTTTGCATGAAAAATAACAAAAATATAAATACATACATAAATATATAAATGTTCAGATTTCGTATAATATTTAAATTGAATGTTTTCAATATAAATATTTTATTTTATTCATTTTATTTTTGTAATAATTGTTAAGTATATGAATACAAAAATGTTAAAATTACACAATTGATTTTATATTGCAGTATTTTTCATAAAATAAAAATATTTTATGCATATGATAAGTATGAATACTTGAAAATTTCATTCTGATTTCATATACATACAATACTTAATTTTAAATCCTATAATTCAATTAAGTATTTATATTTTAATGTGCAGTTATAATACAACATAAGTGCTTTTAATACTATTTTATTAACATTCAATAAAATATGTATTATAAATTACATTTCGAATGTAATGCTTTCGTATTTATTATAATATTTATCTGTCACATAAATAATTATGTATACCTACAAAATAAAATAATTTCAAAAGTATATACATATGTACATAATATATGCATTCTGGTAATTATTCTGTTACCATAATTATTTTGAATTTAATTACTAAAGGATTTATTCATTTATTTGCTTTCATTTTGAAATACCGGCATAAGTATTCTTATCTTTTATTCACATCCTTTTTATATATATATGTATGTATGTGTATTTATGTTACTATTCAAAATCCATAGAAACATTGCTTACTCTTACTGAGATTCTGACTTTCAAATAAATGCCCTATTTCTAATTATTTTATATACAGAAAAGTTAAAACTTTTTTTTTTTACAAAATATCGACTTTCACATATTAACTAAGAATTTAGCATATAGTATATGTATTATTATTTAATACGTGAAAATTTTTAAATTTTATAATTTTTACATTTTGAGTTGAAAGCGATATGTGTAAAAAATCCCAACAATTATTATTACGCCAGTAAATATAAACAATCATTATTCACCTAAAATAACAAGCAAGAATGATTGTTATCATCCCAAAATTCAGTAAA
Source organism: Anthrax anthrax (assembly GCA_963971155.1). Classification (NCBI taxonomy): domain Eukaryota; kingdom Metazoa; phylum Arthropoda; class Insecta; order Diptera; family Bombyliidae; genus Anthrax; species Anthrax anthrax. The sequence continues at coordinate 33,238,899 of OZ020118.1, read as the reverse complement.
AATGTATTTAAGAATTTTTGTCAGGTGTTTTTTAAATGCTTTAAATGGAATGAAATCATCCATTAAAATCGTCCTGAAATGTAATTAAAAAGCATCATTAAGTTATATACATACATACATACATTAGTTGTGTATATACATTTTTGGTTGTATTTATAAGAGGTAATTTATACAGAAATTGTACAAAAAAAACAAAAACGTACGCAAAAAATGTAAAGAATTTTTAAAATAAGTTTGTTCATTTTTTTTTTCTCTCACTTTTTGTAACATTTCCTAAAATAATTTATGAGTTTTCTTTTCATCATTTTTGGCTTTATGGTAGTTTATTTAATTACTAATTAGGGAACGTTTGTGGTCTCATTTTAAAATATTTTTTGAAATGTATATACATTCATATGTTTAGTATTTTATTTAAGTATGTATTTTTTATGTGTTATGTAATGGAATATTTACAAAAAACCTTGAATTTTATTCAAAGTTAAATGAATATACGAGAATTTGCGATAAGCAAAAAAGAGATTCTTTGACTTTTCACTTATTTTTTCAATTTGGTTTTTATTTTCCTCGTTTTCCTTTTTCCTCTTTTTTTTTTTTTGTATTTTTATTTTAACAATCTGAGTATATATACTCGTACATATTATTTCAATTCAACAGAAAATTTTACAGCAAAATTTTACAGCTAGCATCAGTTACTTTCAATCGTATGTACACATTTACAAAAAATAATTTTGACACAATTCACAATAATATGCACAAAAAATTAAGAGAGTGTAAAATATATGACCTACATTTCTTTTTTTTTTCTAGTTCAGATAGGTCAAAAAAACGAAAAAGACATAAAAGAATGCCTGAAAAAAGCTGCACTTCGGCAATGAAAAGTTCAAATCATTCTGGGTGAAAAAAAAAAAAAAATGACAACAAAAGAAAATAAATAAAGAAAAATAATCTTTTGTACTGTTTCCCTTTTATACATTTCAAACATTTCGTGCTATAATTTTAAAAGAAAATGTTTTGGAAATTTTCTTTTTTTATTTAAAAAAAAATTTTTTTTTTTAGTACCAATTTTGCAAATAAAATTAGTTGGGAAAATTGTGCACATACAAAAAAAGTGGGTTAACAAAAAAAAAAAAAAAGAAGGGTATATATAGGTTAACGCAAATAAAAAATAAATATACTGTACATAAATAATTAATACGTACACATAGGTTAATTTCAATTATTAAGAGAGGTATATATTGGTTGCGTAATCCCATATACAAGTGTATGTAGTATACTTATGTATGTGAATATTTGTACATATTTTGGCACAGATTGTTATCAAAATTCCCAGGATATAAAAAATTTTTAATAGTTATACATGTATCTACACAAACGAATAACTTATACATATTATACAATCTTTATTGTTTTCGAATTAAAATATTTCAATTAATTATTAATAATAATTTTTTATTTAATCCTTGTACATATATTCGTATATTCCATTTTATGAAATTTTAAAATGATTTTCAAAATTCCCTATGTAATACAATTTCACAGGAATAGTTTAAATTAATTTCTTTATTTATTATTAATAATAACTAAAACATCGTTAAATTGAATCAATATTACGTGAATTTTATTTATCATGAATTTATAATTTACATAAATTAATAAAATATATTTAAAAAAAAGGTTTTGTTTGTATGGCATTTTATTGTCTCTTTCACATATGTTACTTACTTTAAAAAATATATGAAGATGAGAAAAAAAAACATACAATTGTTTTTTTTTTTTTTACAATAAACAGATTAAAATGAAGATTTGCAACATGTAAATTATTTTGTAAATTTTTAATATATGCATACACATGAGTCATGAAAATTTTGTAAAAATATGTGATATCACAGAAAATTTACGTATGTGTTACAGCAGCACATATGTGAATAACACATAAGCTCTTGTGCTGATTGTCAAGGAGCTTTGACTTTTTTGTGTAAAATATAAAATTCTTGATATTAAACGAAAATATTTTTGTTTTGATGCTCAAATATTTTTAAGTAATTACTTATGTAAAGATATTCGATCATCTTTGTTTTACCTCAGTAAAGTAAAAAATTTTATTTTCATTAAAGAAATTATTTTTTTAAAAATTTTTATTATAGATATTTCAAATTTTGATTTGTATATACACTCTTCATAATAATTAATATCCTTGTTTAAGTTGATATTTTAGAAAAGTAAAATTTTTGTTGTATGAATACATCACTATTTAATTGATGTCGTTCTTATTATTTTTAATATATAAAATTATATTAAATTTTAATCAAAAATGATACACATACATATGTATGTACATAATGTATCTAGAAAAGCCTTTCAAAATCCTTAAATTTCAATCAAAAATGAATATACAATGATTCTATTGTAAAATAAATCTAAAATACGATGAGTACACAAACTAATTGAAATTTATACATATAAATTTTTTATTTAATATTTGCAAAAAAAAAAAAAATGTATTAGGTAGGCATTACATTTCATTTTCATTGTTAAATAATATTTATTAATTTGTATTTTCATTTAATTATCCATTTTATATTCAAATGAAATCAATTTTATTAAAATTGTAATCATACTAAATGAAAATCAATTAAAACTTTTTATATTATACGGGATTAATACATATTTTCATTTTCACACACATATCATGTACGTACATACATATTGTACTATATCTATATGTTTAAACAAATTTAATTGAATAAATATCATATATTATGGTAATAGTAAATTCAAATTTATTTTAAATTCAAATACTTTGATTTTGAAAAAGGAATTTGCTTTTTGATTACTTTGTAATTAATTAAATTTTTCGGCTGAAAATAATTCTAATAGGAATCCGCATATATGCATTATTATATTATTTGTGGAATATATGTAGAATGAATATTTGTATACATACATAAATTATGTACATATGTGTGTATGCACATCACAATTTTGAAATATGTATGTATTTCAACATACAAAGATATACGATATTCTACAAGAGAAAATGAAAGACCAATTGAATATTACTGAATGCATCAAGTATATTGAAATTTAAACTTGTACATTTGCGGTAGCTTAATAAAATTAAATAAAGAAAAAAAATAATAAAAAACAAATATTTTATGGAAATAAAATGATTATTGATTGTTGTTCTTTCTTCTTCCTTAGCATTACACCTCTTTATGAGCCATGGCTGCTTAATCATCATTACGATGATTTTTCATGACAATTCTATCATACGTGTTTAATTCTATTATAATCAATGTTGTTTAAATGACGATATAAAATTTGAGGATCATATAAAAAAGTGGTAAAATCAATGAATTGTATTGTATATACGTATAGACAAATATATTCAATTTATTTTTTATAGAAATATTCGAAAAAGATTAAACGACAAAAATTTTTTAAAATACCATTTCATAATATTTATTTAATTAAGTAAAAAGTTAATTTGAAATCGTTTTTTAAGTACCATCGAGAAATTACATGGAAATTGTTTTGTAATTACAACGCTAACCTACCTATCTAAGTAGTAACAGAATATGAAAGACATTTGTTTCACAAATAAGTTATAAACTTTGAAAATTCGAAATAAACATACTATATTGTGCGTCATGCAGTTTAAAAAATTAATTTATTAATTCAACTTTTATTGCTCATAATAACAAACTTATCATATTAACTATTTTTACCGTTTCTAACTGATATAATTTTTCATTATGTATGTAGAACTTATTTATTTTTTTTTCTAAATATAATTTGATTAGTATTTTTTATTTATTTATTTCTAATTTATTTTTAATTTGTTTTTTTTTTTTTTTTTGTTAACTTGTGTACTTTATACAGCATTTTTATTTTCTCAAACACAAATTATTTGAAAATTTTAGTTTTGTTGTTCATTTTTTTTTTGCTTTTTTTACAACAAAACATTTCTATTTTCATTTCGATTTTCCGATTACCTTAAACAAATTTGGTTAAAATAGATTGCAGTCAATTTCTTTTGTCAGCAAATCGTCTGCACTCATACGTTCATACGTTCATATACGTACATACACATGTGTGTATATGCATGCAGTTCTTATGTACATTCATGTATACACAAAATGAGAATATGCAAATAAACTTTTGCAAAAAAAAAAAAAAAAAAACAAATTTAAGTTCTATTGTTGAATTGAATTGAATGTTTAGAAATTTTTCTTGTTATTATTTTATTCCAATTCATAAAAGCTATAAAAACATTAAATGTACAATCAAGTTTATATATCGTTTGTTTGTTTAGCAAATCAAGTGAATCTAACTTACATTCAAATAAAGATAAAATTTAAAATATTTTTGACCATTTTTGTTACTAAAGATCTTAACAACATCAGCATTTTGATATCATTTATTTACCCAAATAGAACTATACATAATTTGAGTAAATATGAAAATACAATACCTTAATAACATGTAAGTAAATGCTTAAATTTTAATACACAAGTACTTAAATTTTTTTAAATAATTTATTTACATCATATAATCGGTTATATTTTTTTAACCACTATATATACTGTGTTCATATTTAGGGCAGATAAAAAGTTAAGGGCTAGGCTTTTCTAAGCTTAAAGAAACCGAATAAAAAAATTCAAAGTTATTAAAAATTTTCCAGAATATAATGCTGATTTTCTTTTTGTTCTCAATTAAGAATGGAAAAGAGTAATTAATATTTAGTAATTAAATAATAATGGAAAAATTACATAGTCTCGTTATTAATATGCACAATAAACAATATTGGGCCGCGTGTACATATATACTACATTATAGAGAGCGTTTCATAGATTCATAGAAAAAAATAATAAAATTATTTAAGAGCAACTATTTAATTGAAATACGAACTACATATTTAGTTTACATGTTCATGATTTTGTTTATTTATTTAGTTCTTTTCAGACTTTTATGGCCTTTAATTTTCGTTTGTTTTGCTTTTCATTTTATTAAACATTGATTTGTTTATTTTATTTGTGGTAGTTTAAAAAATGTCACAAACATGTAATAACGAATATCTACTACAGAAAAATTGAACAAAATGTTAACATGAAATTGTGTGTCTAAGACAGATACAAATATATGAACAAACAAAATTTTTATATTTTGTTGTTTATACTCTAGAGAAACGCATCATATACATTCTATACATATAAGGGTATAAAAAAGCAAAAAAAAATAAAAATAAAAATTTTGGTCATGTTTAAATAAAATAGCCAATAGTAAAGTCAACAAATTTTATTATTTTTTTGCTATGTTACCAGTTTTTACATCATCACTTTTTTATCATTTTCAAAGCAATTTTTATTTTTGTATTTATTTAGTTCACATATATACATATTTGAATACAAATAAAAATGACAGAAAATATATATGTATGTTATGAGTGTACATACACAGATATATTGCAAATAGCTTTAATTTAGTATACTTTGTAAACCTACATAAACTGTATTTCATACAGATGTAGTAAAACAAAGGATTTATTTTATTTTTCTTTTTGTGAAGTTTCCCTTTAGTAATAAAACATCAATGCATTTTTCCAATCTGATTTAATATATATCTTGGCTACAATTTATAAGTTATTTAAATTTTATGCATTCAAAACATTATTTACCTAAAATGTTTCTTTTTTATTTTATTTTTTAATATTTTATTTTGTTATATTTTTTAAAAAATGAATAAATAAAATGTTCTATTAGTAAAAATATAGTCAAAAAAAAAAAAAAAAATTTAAAATTTTGTTGAAAATTCAATAAATTATTTGATAATTTGAATTATTTTAAATTAATTACGTTTTAATTAGTACGTAAGTAAAAGATCATTAAAAAATTCGTTTTGTTTTTTAAATATTTTTTTCTCAAATCAATTTACATATGTACATAATTAAATAAACATGAAAAAATTTTAAAATTTTTTATTTTAATGTATTTTTTATTATCATATATGATAGTTAAAAATATATTTGTGCGTTGTAAGCTACGATTAAATACAAATCGAACCAATTTATTTTAAAATTGCATCTAAATCTCATTGAAATTTGTACACGAAAAACTTTTTCAAACATATCACATTCTTTTCAAAACCTCTTCAATAAATGGTAAAAGTTAAACGTTCATACACGATGACATAATTCATATGAAAATATTGATAAATTTGTACATACTAAAATACAATCGATAGAAATCGTTTCGTTTTAAATAAATCCATAGCCATGTGTATGATATGTACATCTGTTAGCAGAAATAATAATTGGAATCATAAATTGCAAACCATTTTATTTTTCTATAAAATACGTTTTCTAATTGTTCATTTCATGAATTTCTTCGTAAGGTAAAAAATAGGAACTACATACATATCCAGTTGCTTGTTTTTTTTTTTTGTTTGTTAATGGATATATGATATGATTTAATATTTTATTTGTTCGTTAACTCTGTTATCAAACATCTGTGGCATTAACATACTCAGATGCACATAATAAAAACAATAGCATAATCCAAAAATATAAGTATTATGACAAAGTTTTATTTTTGTCCCTTTTTGATTTTTAAAATATTGCTAACGTTATTATTTTAGAATGGACAACGAAAAATAAAATATCCGATTTAAAAATAAAAAACAAAAAAAATTTTTTTGAAGCGATTATAGTTCTAATTATTCAACAAGTGTAACTTCTGTTTTTTTTTCTGTCCATTAAAATTGATCATTTAAAATTAAAAGTTTTATAATTAGCAAGGATGAAAATTTTGAACTTTCATTAGATGATTATGCAAAGCATGTTATTAACTTTTGAACACCACCGTATCGATATATGATTGATCACATTGAAAATCCTTTCTTTTTTTTTTGCTTCAAATAAGTGAAAACATTTTATACTCGTAGAATAAAATAAATTTCTAATTTACTTTCTTTTTTTTTTTTTGCATTTCTCTAAATTTAATTATTCGTTGACTTTACATATCAAAAACTTTTATATTTGCTTTAAAAACATTTTATAATTTTAACATTTTATTATTTTCAAAATGAAAATTTAGCAGTGAATTTTTATATTCATTCATTTCATTTTAATTTGTTTATTCGTTCAAAATTCAAGAAATAATAAAATATCGAAAATTTCAACAAAAAAAAAACCGTTTTTATAACAGGAAAGGTTTAATTTGTGAAGGTAAACTTTTTTTTTTCATTCCTTGTCTACATTGAAATTAAGCTTTTTGAAAGGACATATCACGAAAAAAAAAGTTGATTTCAAACTTCATTATAAAAGTAAATTATGTCAATTATCTGTATAATTTTGACAAAGAAAAATGAAAAACAAAAAGTTGGTTATTTTAAAATTTCATTATTTTTTTATTTTTGTTTTTTGTTATTTATTTTATTTATTTATTTTTTATTTTATTTTTTTTTTTTTTGTTATTTGTGTATATTAAATATACATTGTATATACATTTCACTTGTCAATAAATTGTCATGATGATAAATAACTTTAACAAAAAGTATAATAGAAATTTTATTTAGTTTTTCTTAAATTTTTGTTAGAATCATGAGTTGTCATCAACAAACAATAATTTTTAATAACAATATAAAGTTTTTTTTTTTTTTTTTTTGTTTACAAATTCAACTTAGAATATAAATAAAAATGTGTTGTTAAATATAATTTAAAATAAAATTTTTTTTTTACCTTGGCTTTTTGTATTATTTATTTTTAATTATTTTCAGTGTCTTTTAATTTTACGCTATTCAATTATCTGTCTTTTTGTTAAACATACAGACTGGTTGGATTTTATATTGGAGAAAACAAATTTATATTAACTAGATAGAACAATTACAATGAAAAATATCAATTAATCCTGAATCAAATTCTAATGAAAGCTTATAAAATAAGAATTCAATTATTTGATAATTTTTAATTGTATTAAAATGAAAATTTATTTTATAAAATTCTAGATTTTCATAAAATACAAGAATTCATATTTATAACAATGCATATGTTGAGTGTTAAAAAACTTGATAAAATAATAACGAAGTATTGTACTGTAATATTTTAATAACGTGTATCACAATTGAATAGAAAATCAATATTCATTTATTGTTTTTTAAATTTTAATTAAAATGCATAGGTAATTGTTGTTGTTGTTGTTGTTGTTGTAATCTTCACATACATATTACTTATTCCGTATATACATAACAATTGTGATACCTGCTTCAGATAAATTACGTAAGTTCTTATAACTAATTTTGTTCAATTAATATTTGTTTCATTTATGTTTTTTTTTCCTAAATAGAAATTTACGCTTTTAGTCCTTATTTTTGTTGTATTTGTTATTAAAAATTCAATGATAAGTATTATCTTCTTTTGATATATGGTATGTAAAATGTTTACTAAACTTTTACTCATTAAATATTAATTTCATTAAAAGCAAAAAATTTTTCAAATAAACCTGCATACTTTTACTCTTTTTCTTAAAAGTAAAAAAAACAAAAAAAAAGTAGTCAGATTATGTGAAAAGTTTTTATATAGGTATAACCTAAAAAATACATAGTACAAAATACATTATTCATGATCATTCCGTTTTTATTTTCATTATATTGTTATTTTCGTGATGCAATTTTTATATCATTTTTATTATTTCACATTTACTAGAATTGACTTTCCCTATTTTTATTCAACAGGAAAAAAAAAAAGAAAATGGAAAATTTGCACATAATGTTTGGATCTAATTTTTCCTTTTCTTTTCGTAGTCTCTCTCAAATTAAACTTTATATGTCCATTTATTGTATTTTTATTTTATTTTATTTTTTGTTATTTTATGTATTACTTAAAAACACGTTCATACGGCTTTCTGAATGTACATATGTACGTGTATGTATATGCTCGTATATACGTGTATGAATATATGTTGTGTATCTGATGTTTCTGTTGGATAAATTCCATAAAAGAGTTATAGCCTTATGTTAGATAAATTTTACTCTTATTAAAGAAAAATACATTGATATGTAAAGTGCAATTATATCTATTTATAAAAATGTGCTCGTGTATGTATCTTTAACACATCTAATTACATCAAAATTTATATCTAATAAACAAGTAAATTATCATAAAACAAATGGAATGTCACATAATAAAAATAAAGGATTCAAAAAAACAAAACCAAAGTTAACGAAAAATACAAATAAAAAATAGCTAACACGATGAAAAATGAAATTATTAACACTAATGAGTACAGAAATTATTTCTTTTGTCTCTAACCAAAAAAAAAAAAAATCATTATACTTCCAACAATGTTCATGTATTTCAATTATTGTCATCTTTTTTTTTTTTTTTGTTTTTGTTTTAGCACAACGTTCCATTGAAAATATAAGAATCTTGATGAAATCGAAATGATTTAATTATATACATACATATGTAAATTGAATTTCAAATTTAAATTCTTATTAGTCCTCACACACATGTTTATACTTTTACATACATACATATATATGTATATATTTAATTACAAAAGAAAAATTAAATTATTCTGTAATAATGAACATCCTTTGGAAAAGTAAAATAATTTTTTTTTTTTTTGTATATTTTAAATAATTTTTTTTTCTCCAACAAGTTTATATAAACAAAAAAAAGAATTTTTAATTTGCATTCACATATACATAAGCTTATTAATTTTTAAAAGTAAAATAAACGAAAATGACTTTATTTTCTTATTTATTTATTATCTTGCCCCTCTAGAAATGAAAAGTTTTTTCATAAAATCTAAATTCTTTTTTTGTTTTTTCTTCTCAAAAGGAAAGTTTTATGCTTCGACCTTGACATTTATTTTGAATTAAATATTTATTGACACACATTCACATGTACATAATATAATACTTCATATATGTATGAACATGCAGAATTTTAACATACATGAAAATTGTTTATCTTTTATTTCTTAATAATAAATTAGCTACATTATGAAATGCCTGTATACAATTAAGTATTTTAAAACATTTTTACAGTATACTTAATATTTATGTTGTATGTACATTATATCAAACATATATATATGAAAATCCATCTGAACTCATAACATTTTGACTGTAAATGTGAACAATTTTATTTCATTGTTTTCTTCAAATAAGGCAGAATTTTATTGTGTTTATTTTCATTCTATATGTATTTATATGTGTTTGTTATACACATAAACAAAAACAAAAAAAAAAAAATTTTATTCATCCATTAAAACCACTTACAGTTTTAAATTTTCTTTTCTTTCGTGTTTTGTTTTTTCTTCTTATTTTATTTTTATTTTTAAATATAAAAAAATGTAATTTGCATAAATTCAAAGTTTTTCATTTTATTTTCAAGAAATATGTAAAAATTGTTGACTGAATTTTTATTGTTTTTATACTGTTTTCTTTTCAACAGAAAAAAAAAGAAAAGAAACTTTCTTAATAAATTTTTGCGTACTTTTATTACATTTTTTGTTCTTATTCGAGTTTGTTTTTTCTCTAACAGGAATAAAAAAGAAATTTGCATATGTAATTAGATTTATAATTGCGTATCCTAACATTATGTTTGTAGGTATATGTACGCAGTTCATGTTCAAATGTGTTAGGATGTACATACTGCCATTCATTATAATTTTCATTCTTTTGATAATTTATTAAAATTCACTTACAAATTTAACAAAAATTATACACATATTGTAGAAATATATATTGAAATAAAATTTTATTAGTTATTGCTTAATATATATATTTAGGTGAACGAATATAAAAGAAATGAATATTCCCAATTGTCAATTGAAAATTCTTGTTTTTTATACAAAATAAAATAGTTAAGTAATGTAATTAATATGTCATTTATGTATGTAGGCTAAAGCTAGATTTTAATTTAATATTTCAATTTTTAATTGATTGACTTTGATTTGTCTTGAGAATTATAGAAAATTTTACTTGCGCTTATCATCAGTTAGGAATCTACAAAATAAATTTACTTGTATGAGTATTGGAATATACATGCATTTTAAATGCGCATGTGCTGTGTACTGTATCATATATTATCAGATAGTCTCATGAGATATATTAAATATTATATGTATGTGTGTATATAAACATCAGTTATGATAAAAATATGTTTATAAATTTTTATAGACTCATTTGAAGAATATACAAACATGGTAATCCCGTATATTATTATAAAATTATTTTAACTACTCTTGTACTTAAAAATTTAAAAGCGAATTATTTTTCATAGTTCTTGAAAATAATTATTTTTATTTTTAATTTTTACTATTTCATTTTTCTTTTATTGTGAATATTAATTTAAAAAAAAAAAAATGTTTTGAATTTTGCACCTACTCTTGTTATATAGGTGCAAATGTAAAGAATTCTAAATTAAATCAAATGAGATTGTACGACATATTTAAAATTAATAAATATTTTAATTATGTGCACATACAAACTAATATACATTTACTTGAACAAACTTATGAATTATCCTGTGGAAAAAAGGCTACATGCATTTTATTTATTTTGATTAATATAAATTTCTTCTTTACTTATTTTCACTGCTATATATGTATGTGTTTATGTCTTGCAGACGAAAAATTTAAATTAAATATTCATATTAATTATCACCGTATACAAAGCAAATACACGAATATTTTATGTGTATGTGTATACATACATACATATATAGGTATATGAGAAATATGTTATGACTGCATAATATAACTATGATAATTAAAATATTTAAATGCATATGCACTTACCATGTCACAAATGCATATATGTATATGTGTAGAATGCACATCATGTACATATACATAATCTGATTGCAACGTGATGCGGAATTTTTGATGAGTTCTTTTAGTAATTTTTGGAATGTGTGTAATTTGTATATTTTTTTTTTTTTTGAAAACACACATTCATACATATGTGACAGAAAATATATTGTATGCATATACTCGTACATACGGATACTCTTTACACTCGTATGTACGTATATGCTTTTGAAAATTTTGTACACTTTAAATTTATACATATATAATTTTTAATAAAATGCAACTATGTAACATTCATACGTTTAGTAAAATTTTATTTCATATTCATACATACTTACTAAAGAAGATAATGTATGACATATGCACTGTACAAAATGTACATTTTAATTTTTCACGAATGCGTAGATATAAATTATGACCTAAAAGTTTATTCAAATGAATACACATACTTTTCAAAAATTTTGTTATTATTTTCATTTTGTTTTTTTGTATAATTCTAGAAAAATAATTATTTACATATTTTTTTTTTTCAACACCCATGATAGAGACTAATTTATTAATCTTGTCAAATGGATTGACAAAAAAATGAAATTAGAAGATTTTTTTTGGAAAATTTTAGATTCTAAACATATGAACATATTTGAGGATTAAGTGATATTTTCAAAATAAAATGTAATTCGGAAAATTTTGATTTTGGTTTTTCATAAATATGAAAAATATGAAATAAAATTTATTATTTTTTTATTATTAGTGCTAAAATTTTTTTTTTGATTTGATCATTTGTAATCGTGTATACGCATACATAATATAATATGCATATTGCACTAGAAATTGCACATGCATTTTAGCACTTTTACAATTATGGTTGTATTATTTATGTCAGCTATATTTTATTATTATTACATGATTCATATATCTATGAATGTGAAATCAGACAAAAAACAAAATTATCATCAGCAATAAAACGAATACAATTTATGTTACAAACACACAATCTGTACATATAGTAATCAATCTTCTATTATAATTATTACTTATTTGTCATGAGGATGTCCTAGTGCAGTTGACACAATTTACATATTATTTTGAATATTGAAGATACAAACATTGTTTAACATTATAAATGCATATTTTGTAAATGCAATACGTTTTGTAATAAATTTGTTTATAAGTATGTGATATGTATTTGTATATTACATATGTAATGTATGAGTATAGAGACTATTTTGAATATATGAATGTGAATACATGTACAATGGTTATGATGTAACATACATACATGTAGAGTGTGTATAGCTATAATTTATGTATGTATGTATGTACATGTAATATAATAAATCGTTTTTGGTATTATTTCATGTGACTGCTGTTTTATTATGGTAATTTTGAATCGATTAAAATTAGCTACTAAGGGTGTAAGGAAAGAAAAGAAATTACAGAAATGACAAAACAAGACGAATGTTTTGTTTATCACAAAACAAATTAATTTGTGTTAAAAGTACAAAACATATTTGATAAATTGCAGTAAGTATGAACTTGTTTTTAATTTAATAAATTTATTCGTTTATAACAATGATGTATTCAAAATGAAGTGATAAGATTTAGTTTTAAGAAGAATAAATTATGAATTATAATTTTCGTTTCGTCTCACTTAAATTCAAAAAAAAAAAAAAAAAACATGTAAGGATTTTACATGAAACAATACAGCAAGACGATGAAAAACAATAAGCCTCTACTAGTTAAAAAATAAAAAATAAAAATAAATGAGTAAATAATTAGAAAATAATATTTCAACAAATATTTATGTAATTATATGCTCTTATATGTTTTCAAAATCCATTGGAAATTGCATTTTATTTATGCGTATGCACTCATGTTCATAAATAATCGTATTTTTTATATTCATTTTTAGTACATTATGCTAATTATGATTTTACAATTAAATACTAATAATAATTAAATCATTATTTACATTTTTGTTATTAGCAATAATATAAACATACAATTACAAATACAAATAGACGTAATATTGGATGAAAATTAAGTAAAAATAAATATTAGAAAATTTCCATTATAAACTCTAATAATAGGAAATAAATATTGAGAGAATTGTTTTTCAATTATGTATTTGTATTGTATCAAAATTTGTTTAAATTAGAATTGCATCAAATTAATATTTTATTTTATTTACACGATTTAAATGAAATGAACGTTAAAATAAAATTTAAATAAAAAAAATTATTCGGTAAATAATTTCCTTTTTAAAGGATTTACAAGAAAATTAGGTGGAAAAAGAAAAATAAAAATAACGAAATAAAATATTATATATGATACATTTTAATCATATTTTCAAGTACATTAAATTTTAAAAAATAAAAATTACTTTTGTTAAATGTACAAATCAAATTAAAAATTAAACAACGATGTTTTACGTATTAATTAAAAAATTATTATAAATTCTGTAGAGGCATTTTCATTCTGGAAATTGTTTTTCCAGCATTTTGTACTATCAGTGTTGAATAAAATATGTTATGTTTGTACGTTTTTTTGATTAACAAAAATTTGGATGAACACACAGATGTATGAGTACATTTTGATATAAAAATAACAGCTAATGTTAAAATGTTTGTTAGTTAAGTGTCTAGACGAAAATTCATAATAATTTTAGATGCTAACAAGTTATATTAAGGTTGTTATGTACTATGCTATATGAATGCATGCCTATTGTTTATATGTTTGCTTGAAAAACATTTTCCATTACGTTGAAACTATATTCATTATATTTTTATTATTATTTATCCTTTTTTTTAATCTTATTTCAATAATTTATGATTTCCCATTTATTTAAATTCATAGATTAGAATATTCTTTTTATTCAAATTTTCATGCTTAAAATAATTTTAAATTAATTAATTTAAAAAAAAAAAAAACAAAAAAAAAAAACTATTTAACCGTGGTACATAAAGAACGTAGTAAAGTTTTAGATTTTACGAACAATTTATTTAACTTATCCTTTGTTAAAATACCTTTATATTATTTTCAAATATTTTTATCTTTACATCTTTTTTTTAAAAAATAAAAAATAAAGGTTAAATTTGTAAAATATTTGACCTATGATGGATATTTTATTTTTGATCCGTAAAATTCTTTTATCTTTTTACGTTTAATTTAACTTACTAATTCAAGGTAAAACCTTTTTTCTTTCTTCAATTATTTTTGTTTTTAATTTTCCAAAAAATTTTCTACAAATTTGCTTTTATGTATGTATGTATAAAGTTAAAATTAAATGTATAAGAAGATAATGGAAATACTAATACGTATACAATATACATTTATTAATATACAAATTATGTTTAAGTATAGTTAATGTTTTTTTTTTATTAAAATATATTTTAATAATGCTGATTAATTTTTGTATTATTTTGTTTTAAAATTACACGTATTGATCCAATATTTAATCCCAAAATATTATTTTGTAATTTTATAACCCAAAAACGAAAACAATTTTTTTTTTTCTTTTAAACGAATTTCTAAACATATTTTCATATATTCAAATTTGATGAAAAAACTACGTTCAGAAATATTTGAGAAATATTTCATAAATTTAATAAATTATTATATAATCTAAGGTAGGTATGTATTATTAATTTTAAAAAAAATTTAAAGTACGTAGTATCAGATAGTATATATTGATAACCATAGCACAATAATAAACATGCAAATAAAACAATAAAATTTATTTCAATACTTACTTACTTACATACATACATATGTATGTATAAACATTTGACCTTTTATTGTATAATTTTTGTTATTGCCATTATGTAAATGTATTTAATTTATTTGATACACGCATTATTTTGTACAAAATCCACCTAATTATTTTGTAATTTGTTAAATTATATAACATGAATTTTGTAATATAAGTATTATAGACAAAATGTATAGTACAGAGATTTGGCTAATTGACTTTTTGTTTATTATAATTATAGTTAATGTTCTTGCAAATTACTTTTTTTTTTTTTGTTTTTTTTTTTTTATTTTTTCAATGTTAAACTAATCGATCGAGTTGTTACTAATTGTTTTAATTTTTCACATGCAAAAACAAATTTAAAAGAAATAAAAAATTATATTTACATTACTTAAGTGTGAAATACTAGAGTATTTGGTAATACAAAATAAGTACATATATAAAATACAAAAATTTTCAAAATAAACGGTCTGTTTATCAATGATTTAATTAAAAAAAAAAAAAAAATCCCATGAGTCGACTATGAAAATAAAATTCAATTCAACAGCCCATGTACAAAACCATCCGCCTTCCCTTACGTTCAAAAAGCAACTGAACTAAATAAGCATTGTCTTTCACATTTATGCTACTGACTGCTAGAGATAGACTATGCTGTGTGTATTGCTATGTATAACAGACCTGAGACCAGGACCAGACCGGTATACTCGCATATGAAACATGAAAGTGAACGAAAATGCAAAAGCAAACTCGTTAAAAACTGAGAATTAAAACATGTGTAGTGTACAAAACAGGATTACCGTTTTACATTTCACTTAAAATATATTACTTTGTGTGGAATATTTGAGAACTCTGGTAACACTACTTGTGAAACACTTTTATTAAAAATAATGAGAAAGACAGACATACAATACTTCTACAAGACAATCACTGAAAATCATTACAAGCCGTATGTCTTACCTTTAACTTTTTTGAATTATTATTATTATTATTTTTTGTTTTTTGAAAGCGAGAATTATAAAACTTAAAACTTTTTTTTGCTAAAATGTAGACACTTAAAAAGTGAAAAAATAATTCTCTTCCATGTCACGTATTCATATAAAATAATGCTGCAATTTATGATTTAATATTTTGATGACAATGAATATAATGCAATTAATTTAGAAAAAGAAAAAAATTATTACAAAAAATAATCAACAGAATTCTAATACACATGAATATCACATAATGTATGGATATTATATGGAATCAAATCTTTTCTTCAGGTTCTTTATGTATCCTTTCAAAATGTTAAAAAAAAAAATAGTAAGCATTTAATTTGAACAAAAGCAAAATATTAAATCGAAAATATATTTTCAATAATCGATGATTACGTTTTTATTGTAATAATATGTATATACATAAGTATTGTAGATATGATAAAAAATGATAATTTAGAAAATCTTTTCTGAAATATTAAAAAAATATTTAATGATTTTTGAATAGCAGTTTAAGAAACGAAACACATAACGAACTGAAAATAATAAATGAAATATCATAGAATATTGAATTCATTACATGAAAAAGTGTATAAAAAGAAAAAAAATTCTATTTTCTAATTTTCCAAACTTAATTAAGTCTTACGACTTTGTTTTTATTTTGCCTCATTAAACTTTCAATAGTTATTTTGAGATATGTATATTGTAGTATTTACTTTTTTATTTTTTTTATTTTCTACCTTTAATGCTTTAATGGTATAATTGTTGGTACAACGTTTTGTTTAAATAATAAAAAAACAAAAAATTAGAATTCCATTCACATAAAGTTGCCCGAATAAAATACATATGCATTATCATAAGATACGTATAATATTGAAAAACTAACTTTTAATTATTTTACTAATTAACCCAATTGTATATTCAAAGCATTATCATTTACATATGTACATTTTTGTTATCTATATATGTATGTACACTCATGTAATCAAGTATATGTTATTTTTTATGAATAATAAGACAAAAAAAAAAAAAAAAATTTTTTTTTTCAAATTTATTTAGTTGTTGTTCGGATAATAATAAAAGAAAGGGTAAAAACTACTAATAGTTTTACTATTTTATTTTTTATATTCACCTACGTTTAATTTGATTTTTCCATTTATATTTGTATTAATTTTTTTATTTATTCTATTCTATTGAGAGAACTAATATAATTAAATTTTACTCAATTAATAAGACAACAAAAACAACAATAATAATAATAAAAAGATAAAATAATATGCAAAAACGTGATTATACTAATTGGTTATACTGTATTTATTTTTACATTAAAAAAAAAAGATAGAAATCAAATAGAAAAAAAAATGTTGTATGGAAAAATATAAAATGCAAAACATATTATACGTAGGTACTGAAACATATTTTTTAGTCATTTAAAAGTTTTCTTCATTTATAGAGAAGACAAAAAAAACTGGTTTTTAATAAATTCTTATTTAAATAAGAAAAATGCAAAAAAAAAACCAAAAAGAAAACGCAAATTGGGTTTTCACAATAATATTAAGTAACACCCTTTTAATTAAGAAACCATAAATTAAATATAATAATAAATAATAAATGATGTAGACCACAAATATCGGTTTAAATTGCGCCACATAATTTACATTCTAATGGCAATGTATGTATACGTATGTCTATGTAAATATTCCAATTCCTTAATTCAATTAAATGAAATTTTTCAATTAAATATTTTTTCCCTTAATTATTTTTTCATTTCATTTAAAAATAATTTCATAAATTTTTTTTTTTTTAAATTTCTTAGTTTTCAAAACATTCTGATTATTTTCCTATTTTTCGTTATAATAGGACGTTCGTACTGAATAAATTGAATTTACACATTTTAATTAAACATTTAGATATTAAGTTTTTCCTGTCTGAGATGTTAATAAAAATGGTCAAAATTATGTTTAAATACCAAGCAATCATTTAATTATCTAGAATATTGTAATTGAAATTTTGTTGTAAATTTTATATCATGTCCAATAGCCAATTCAATAAATTGAATAAAATATTTATTTATACATAGAAAATATTTCAACATTTTAAATAATCGAAACTGTCCTATTTTTCTTATAATTTGAAATAATGAAACAGTAATTCTATTATTTATAGTATGAAATGAACATAAAGTTAGAATTTAAAGGACATTGTATACATTAAAATATTTGCAGTTATTTCAATATAAACATTTCCCCAAGAAAAGCTCCATTAAGTCCACCACGATAGCAATATATTGTTATTATGATACTTTTACCTTGAAAACGTTATAGATTTAATGTACACGTACAGAGAACAAAGTTAACGCTATGAAAAATGTAACTTTTTCAACTTACTTGAATGGAAGCGCTTTGACTTTTATCCTTGAGATGTATAGATACATACACATGCATATTTAACTTTTTGTATGTCGTGCAAAAACCAAAATTATTCTGTTTTTTATATTTAGTTATTATTTACTTTTTTTGTTTTGTTTTTTGATACTACATCGCTATGATATGTCGCTTAATTTATTAAATTTCTCGAGAGATTTACCTAGGATAAAAAAAAATATATTTGAAAAATAAACCGAAAACAAAAATGTTATGAAAATAAGGTAAACAATATACACATTTTTCATCCATAATTTTTTAATCAAAGTCAGTAATACTCAAAAGAATAAGAAAAGAATCTCAAAACAAGAAAAAAAAATTCATTTTCGAACAAAAATGAAAAAATATTTTATAAATTCGGTGAAAATCTAAGACAAATTTAGAAAAAAAATTAATTTATGTTATTATTTAAAATGTGATAAGATTTGTGATAAAATTCTTGTTTTTTATTTTCGTATTTACACATTTTAAATTGTTGTTGAGGAAAGAGAATTAAATAATAATTACTTTTAATTATTTCATGCTAGAAATTTACATGTCGTTTTATAAAATTATTTTGTCTTCATTCAACATTTTGATTTTGATTTAACAAAAAAGTTGTAAGTCTTTTATCTGTAACAAAAAAGTAATAAGGAACTAGTAGAAAAAATTTCGAAAAATGTGCGATGTTATCTTTTTCTAAATTTTGGTTATTATGATTTATGATATAATTTTGAAAAAAAAAATACATTTCATATTTTGCATTAACTTTTGACATTAGCTACCACACCTATGATGTTTTTATCATTTTTTTAAACATTTCATAAAAATGAAATCATTACAGGCAAATTATGTAGAACGCATAAAACACTATCACTATTAGCATTTACCTTATCATATAACATTTACAATTATTGTACGATTTTATTTTTATTTGTTGACGACTCAAGGTAGTAATTTTGAATTCACTATGACTATCAAGATGTGAGAATGCGAAAAATCTAATAACTATACAGAGAATAAAAATCGAAAATAAAGACAGTTAATAAAGACATTAGAAACTAATATTTTACCAAAACAGAAGGATAAAAACGTTTTTATTCATAGAATCCATTATTCAAATAAAAATTGTAATGTAATTTAAGTAAATTATAGAGCTTTGGACTTGCTATGTACACACATTTGAATATACAACCAATAAAATTAGCATTTTATTGTAAATAGGTAATATGTTTTATTTTACTGTACTGATTTTTTGAATATAGTACTTATTATACATAATTGGCCTTGCTACCTGTGAACAATATACTTATATATAGGTACAAGAGAACAATTTTATTGGTCAAAAATTAACTAATTTCGACAGAAAAATGTTGATGTGTTTTATTATTTACAATGATGACGATACAATTTTTGTTATTTCGGCACAATTGATTATTATTTAAATATGTCATTTTAGTTTTTTAAATGAACATATTCAATTATTCTGAATGATATAAGGATTTTTCAATCAAAAAATTAACGACTATTAAAATTCAATCTGACATGTCCAAAGCAAAAATTTATAATGAATGTTAAAAGTGCCACTATCACTTTAAATTACCTATTGACATTTACATACATATATGTTAATACAGAGCAAATTTGAAAAAAAAAAATCCCAATCTGTTATTAAACTTATAATTTGTTTCTTCATTTATGTTTGAAGAAAACTTGCAATAAAGTCTTTTTAATTTTTTATTGTATTTTATTTCAACTTACTTTTTTTTTCCTATTTTTAGTTGCTTTCCAGAATTTCATGATATTCTGAATTTTGAACAAACTGAATTTTATTTATCAATAAAAATTTTTTTTTATTTTCGTATGATTTCATTATAAAATTATAAAACAAAAAAAATTGAATAATGAAAAATGTGATTTTATACAATCTAACATGCTTACAATTTAAACAATTTTTTCTTCTTTTTCTTTACCAAAAATATTTAAAGTTTTTCTTTGTAGTACATATTCGAATATTTTATATTTTCATTGCTTTGTTTTTAAATGGCATTTTAATTTTAAATTAAACAAAAATGAAAACTTTTCTCTTAGATAATATTAAAGAAGAAATATGTATACATACATACGTACGTATATATACGACATTAAATTATATGGACTATGAATTTATACCCATTCTCTAAAAAAAAAAAAAAAAATTATTTCAACTTTTTAACATAGAAATTCATGAAGCATTTAAAAAAGTTTAATTAAATGTACAAATATATACGCTTATATTTGTACACATTTAATTTATCTGCATTATACTTAAACTCAGACTATATTGTAATAAATATGTATACAGACACTCATTTGCAAAATATTCTGCATTTCATAGCATGTATTTAATAAAATCCGTAACGAAAAACAAAAAAAAAAAGGAACAAATAAATTTTTTTTATTTTTCTATACAGGACAAATTTAAATTTTAACTTTTGAGACAGTTTGCATATGTACAATAAATTAAAAAAAAAAAATTAAACCTACTTTATATCATAAAAGAAAAAACTTAAATCTAAAAACATTTTTTTTTTTTTTTTTTTTAGCAAAATAGTAGAAAAAACTTAATACCATTTTCGTATTATTTGCAATTTAATGTACGCATTCATTAAAATTATTTTAAAGTTATTAAAAAAAAAAGTTTTCTTCTAAATTTATTTTGAGTTAGTTTAAATTGTTTTTTTTCAAATTTATTGCGGGTATTTTTTTTCGTTTGTAGTCATGAAACTTATGTCTTATTACTTTCTGACCTCAAAAAGAAAAAAAAATCATTTTTTTTTAATTAAAAATTTTGAATTTTAAATTTTAAAAGAATTTGAAAATTAAGATTAGAAAATACACAAACGTTAATACGAAATTTAACATAAAAAAGCAATAACAATAATTTAAAGCTTATTTTCTTATAAAAAAAAAAATATCGAAATATGAGAAATCATCATCAGTTAAAGTAATTATGTGTGATATTATATTTCATAGCATTATTATTAAAACAAATCATTATTATTTGTATATAAAGTATATTTTTAATTTTTGAAAAACTTTATTCCAGGCACTCCAGAGAACTTTGTTTTTTTTTTTATTAATTCTTTGTATAAATTTGTTAAATGTCATATTTCATATTAATACACAAAATATAATTTATTGTACCTATTCAATTTCAAAATATGTATATTTATTAAATCAATTGATACTTACATTACAAGTATACATTTAAATGTTTTCTGAATATTTGTAAATGTTTACAAAAATACAATAAACATTATAAGATTTGAAGCGTTCATATTTCGTATTATTAAAAAAAAAAAAAAAAATTTTTTTTCAAATTAAAGTATAAGATATAATTTCTCAAGAAGCGTACAGGTATTTTTTACAAATTTTTGATTTACACATTGAGTGATTTTAATAACGCATACCGTGAGGGAAAAAATAAATTCCAAAAACCGCCAGTAACGATGACGATGATACTCTATACACTTCAATATTCGCATTTTGAACTTACTTATGTATTATCTACAAACAGTGTGTAAAAAAATTAAAAAAAAAAAAAGAAAAAAACAGTGAATAAAATCATACACAGAATTAATAGAAGGATTACTTGAACTCATTCAGACTTTTGAAAGGAGAGAAAATTATTTTTCATGTTTAATTTTTTCCCTTTTTTAATGTAAGACATTTATACACATATTCAAATCATTTCCTTGATAGTACAGCGCCGAGTTCTCATAACCAACTCAATTAATTTTAGCTCAAAAAAGGAAATTCTTTTCAAAATAATATGTATTACAGAGATTTTACAATGTCTTTTATTCATGAACATTTTTATCATTATAGAAATATTGTATATTTTTATAATTATTTCATGGTTTAATGTATGGTAAATGTAACAAATAAAAGATTGTTGATTACCTTCGTTATTTAGTTAGAAGGAAACTAAAAGAAATGAATCTCATGTTATAATACTATATATCTATATATCTATATATCTTCTTCTATTCTTAATACATAATTATTTGTATGTTATATAATCATTAAAAATTTAATTATTAATTATCACGAGATCTACCTACATATTTTTTGTAATGAAATAAAACCAAAATAATATAATATGAAAACTTTTCAAAGTTTCAACGAAATTTCATTAGTTTTAATGAATTAATAGTTTTTTGTTTTTTTTTAATGAGTATATGCTAAAGTTTTCTTTGATCTAATATTTATACATGTATTCTGTACACAATCTTGTCATGTACATATTATAATTCGATTGTAATAAAAACAAATTATATAATAAAAAATATAAATACAAACATTTTCATTAAACATGTGCAACTAATACAATATAAGCTTGAAATGTACTTAAAACAACTTTAAATTCTTGTTATACGTATATTTATACTTGCATCTCCTTTCATAAGTACAATTGTATCTTGATAAATTTGTCAACAGGAGATTGTACAAGAAAAAGTTGTCCCTATCTTGTAAACAAACTTGTTTTGGTCAAATTCATAACTAATTGTCTTTTGGTTAGTTGAACTTGAGTTCACATTTTTGAAATAACAATGTACCTAATCACTGAGTTAGAAATACTTTTTAATTGTTCATACGTACAATGCCAATAACAATATGTGTTTCTTTAATATGTAAATGAATAACTTTCTCTAATAAACATAAAATTTATTTATAAATAATAAATAATAATAAAAAACCATTTTCAAGAAGGATTATGTTATATATATATTTGTTGAAAAAATACAAAAAACCAATTTATTTTATTTAAAAAAAAAAAAGTAATACGTACCATTTATATTTCTGATGTTTTTTTTTTTCAATTATTTTCTTTTATCTTATTGTTGCTTTTCACCTATTTTACTATCCACTAATTTTTTATTCACTTTAAAACGTTAATAAATTTTTTATTATGAAACAAAAGGCATTATGATTTTTACAAAATATATTTTAGATTTCAAAAAAAAGTGAAAGCAATAAAGTAGATTTATTTAAATTTTAAAAATGGAGCATTTATTTTTTTTATTTGCATTTTACTTTTTTTTTATGTTGTTGCTGTTGTTTTCCTTTAAGGTATGAAATTTTCTTTGTTTTTTTTTTTTTTTGCTTTTATTCTTTTTCTTCTTTGACATATTATTCATAATACAGAGTAAAGTGAGCTTTTTTTCCTTTTTATTTTTGTATAATTATTATTGTTTATTGTTATTCATGACATGAAATTTAAATATCGTTCATTGAAAATTGATAACTTTTTTTATTATTGGATAAAATTATTATTTTAATACATTTTAAATTGATTTGAGAGTGATATTATTATTATTACTATTTACATATAAACACATACAACATTTTGTACTTAAAAACACCAAATAATACTCAATATTAATATGTATATCTGTATAAACACTCTTTATAAATCATATTCATAATAACAGAAAAATATTGAAAATTAAAAATTGTTTTTTATACCTTTCATTTATTTTATGTAATTTATATCAATAAAATCCGTACTCATAATAATATGCCATACATACATATTCCATATGTATTTATTTAAGAAAAAAAAAAAAAAATTTGCAAAAACTAATTTAGATAAAAAAATGATCAAAAATTCCATATCTGTTGTGTTTTTTTTTTTAAATGAGACATCATTTTCAAATTCAAATTTTTTTACATTATTAATAATTTATTTTTGAATATATACTACACTATACAATGAACGAATGTATGTCTGTATTGTGCATCCTTAAAAAAGAAAAACGGAAAAAGAATATTTTTTTTTTATACTCAAATAAATTTAGGATTTAAAAAATAACACAAATTTACAAAGGTAAAAAAAGACGAATAATTCAAATTGTACATTCATATGTATATATACACGATGAACAAATAACTCGATTGATAAAATCATGAAATTTCATGTTAGTCAGGCAAACATTTAAAAGGGTTACATACAGTTGAATTACTAAACCAAAAATAAAATAAAATATTTACGAAAAAAAAAAAATACGTATGCACATATGTACATATATAAAAAAATAAAATATAAAGTCAAATAATGGAAAAAACAAATAAGAAAATAAAATATAACAAATAATGCCGTAAAAACTCAAAACAACAAAACGAAAAAAAAAAAGTTTCTTTACTGTCATTCATATCAATATTTTATACAATAATTCTGTTTTTGTGTGTATTTTTATTTTACATAATATTTGCAAAATAATTTCCATTTATGTAACTCACATATACTGTGTACATATGTACATACATATATAAATATGTACATTTTAATATTTATATATATGTACGTATGTAAATATCTCGAACATATTTATTTCCATCCATTCATATGGAAATTTTTTTTTTTTTTTTTGAAAAGTATTTTTACCCTTATTTTTCACTTTAAAGAGGATAACAATTTGTTTTTTTTTTGTTTTTTCATTCTATTTATTTTTATTTTGACAATTTTATTTGAAGTTTTACACTTCAAAATTTATCATGACAAAACGACGAAAAGAAATCAAATAAAAATAATAAATGATAAATTTCTGTTTTTATGTTTTTGTAAACTTATTATACTCGTTTTTTTTTTTTTTTTTTGAATATTATCAACGAACTAAATAAATGAGATAAATTTATTTATTTTATTCAAGTACTCTAAACTTTAAATCATAAAAATAGTTTTGAAATTCTGAATGAATTTGTAAACTTAACAACTTAAGTATGATAAAATGTCCAAATTTTAAGCTCAATTAGATTAGTATAAAAGAAATTATACCTTATGTATGGTACATATACATATATTCAAACATATACATACGTGAAAATAATTAAGGACATACATGTTAGTATATATGTATGTATGTATGTACATATGTATAAATTTTTTAATATACATTACGTACATATGTACCATATCCGTGACATGTACATGTGTTATACCATACACGTGTAATGTATGGCTATTTCAATATTATATTCGTATGGAAATTTCATACGTATGTTGAAAAAGTAAACAAAATCAATGTAATCAAATTATTTCATAATTTACAAAAAAATAAAAATAAAATTATTAAAATTAATATATATGTATATTTTTTTTTTATAAGGAAGAAAAATGATTATTAATTAATACCAACCTAAATAGAGTTAAAATAAATCGATATAATAAACTCAACGTTTTTATATAATATAAAATTGAATAAATAACTAAATTTATAATTATATTTTGACGTGATCTAATATAATTACTGTGTAATATACGAAAAATGTTTTTGAATTTTTATCATTTTAACATGGAATTAAATAATATTCAAAAATGAGTATAAAAAATAACGTTAACATTTTGCCCATATAAAGGATATAAAATAAATAGATAGAATTAGCTAGTATGGTTTGATTAATGATGTTGCACATACGTATAATTATGTATATGGATATCTATAAACATATGTATAAGGATGTACGTTCGTAGATTATACGCTGTACAAAATTAATTTTCATCTCTTTGTTCTTTTAATGTACTCGAAAACGAGAATAGCAATTACAAAAGTATGTAAAGTATTTTTCATTATTTTCCATTTTATGTATGTACACGGAAAATGAGAAAATTTTGGAGGAAAAATAAAATGCATTTAATGTAAATTGAAAATAAGTTGAGAATTTATTCAACCTATTTAAATTGAAATTTTAATATCTTATTTAATGAATGACTTACGGCAACTCAATGTTATCTTTTATCCTCTTTGTAACACTGTTTGTGCAGTCAATGTTTTTTGTGTTTAGTTAACTACATTACAGCGTTATTTATAATTATTTACGTATTCTTATACAAAAAATATGGTGTTTATATTAGAAAACACAGTATTATGGTATATTTTTCTTTACCATAAGAATCATTTTGACGATTAAAAACAACTACATATTCATTTTATTTTTATGCAATACACAAATTACTCAAGAAAATTCATTCAGGAAATATGTACACTTTTTGAGTTAACTTTACATTCACATTATAACAATTCATAAAAGTATAAAGGTTATTTCAGGATATAAATATGATGCATAGATGTACATGTACATGTATTTATATTTTTTCTCACGAGGATAAATAAAAATTTAGTATTCATGTGCATATAAATAGAGATTACTTCAATAACGCACCAAGGAAAATTATATGTATGTATATTTTCACGTGTGTATTATACAATTTTATAATGTTATACGAACGTTTATACAGTATACGTATAATATTGCTTGCTTAATACACATATACTAAAATATATTCAGTCGTTCTTTGAATTTATGCATACTCATGTATATTCTTAACTTGATTTTGATTTATTTTAGTTTAAAAAAATAAATAAATGAAAAGAAAAAAAGAATATACAAATCATGTACGTATCATATATTGCACAAAATTTAGATTCATAAAATGCTTTGCATCTAGCATAATAAAAATTTTTATGCGACTATGCTCTTTGAAACTGAAAACAAATGAAAAATAGTATGTATCTACTCTGCATAAAAATAGTATCATGGATAAAGAAAAAATTTATTATAATTGTAGTAGTTAGACGTTGCTATAGCTACGACTAAAATAGTCCATAATTTTCCCTAAAGTAAGTAAATTATAATTGAATGAGTATCAGTTATCTGGAAAATTTAACAGAGTGACAGATATCACCAAAATGTTACATTTTTGACATATATATATGTACGTAAACTATTCTCATAAAATTTTTTACTTTACGTTACGGAAAATAATACATTAATACATTATGTTATATTATTTGTACAGTTAATCTATTAACATAATATCAAAACAATCGTTGTGATGATAATAAAAGTAAAATGTACGTAGTTTAGATACCAAGTAGATACGCACACAGATAGTATTTGAAAAAAAAATTTTTTTTTCTGCGTAAAAACTTCCTGGAAAAATTATTACTTTATGTCAAGTATGTTATGAAGATACATATTTGATATCACATATAAATGAATACGTATTTGTGACCTACTAGAACATTAACTTCAACTTCACATACATAGCACAAAAAGTTATAAAAATTATAAATACACATTTTTTCCTTCTTATTCTGTTGATTTTCTTCTTAGTATGCATCAGTTCAATGAATTATATTGATTTCTCTAGTTCATGTGCTCTTTATTAATGTCCTTATGTATGTACATACAATATTTTTTACTGGGTGAAAATTTTTCTTGAAAAAACCCAAAAAAAAAAAAAAAACAGACATTATCAAATAAATGAAAAATGAATGAATGAAAAATAAATGGGTTATTGGTAAAAATAATATAATTTATTACCCATTCTTCAAAAATATTGTACAAACTTATATTTTAACTTTGAATTCAATTGTAAACAGCAGAACTGTCGCTAGCAAATACTTATAGTTAGTAAAAAATTTTTCATAATTTTCTTGAAAATTCACTCTATCCGCGGCAAGAATTTGAATAGACTCATTCTTATCAAAAAAGTTTGTTAGAGACAATGCACATTTAACACTCTGAATAATGTGGGTAAAATACAGTAAAAGAAAAATAAGAGAATAATGAACAAAACAAAAAAAAACTAATTTTCGGTCAGTTACATTACACGTTACATGACGTTACACTAAATTATATAGTTCATTTAGGTCGAGAATAAAACACAAAATCAAAAGGAAATTTTTGAAATAATATAACAGGTACAAAAGATAAAAAAAACAAAAGAAGTCTGAAAGCAATCAAGTAGATATACACGATAATAATTATGGCCTTTTTTGTACTTTACGCCTGAAGAAAGTGATAAATTATATAATTAAAAAAGAAAACACGATGTATGATATACAGACATATAAATAAGGAAAATTTTATATCTTTGAACCGAAACACTAATCTAAAACAATCTAATCTTGATGTATGTGCATAAAAATCCTTTTCAAACTTTCCAAATAAATTTGAGTCTAAACAATTTTAAATTTGTAATTTGTCAAATCTAAATGAAAATCATTTTGATAGATGGAATTGACGTTTTTAAAATAAAATTTTAAATGCATCATACGTACTATTTTGTTGTTGATATTTCCAAGTAAACCATTTTGTTTGTTTCAATCGTTTTTAAACATTTTTAACGGATATCTATTCAATTAATTCAAACGTATGTATGTATACACATGAATGAACAAATAAAAGTTTATTTGATCAAAAAGAAGAATATAACATGTATTTTTGAATTTTATTTGAAATTTATTACAAAAATTATGCACTCAGGCAATTGCGTAATTTTTAGTTTCAAATAAATTTCAAATATCTGTGGCTTACTTTAGACAATGCTGTTTTAAAAACCACAACTGATTTTGTTTGAGGCATTTTTTATTATTTAAATGATTTCCACAAGACCATTGAAGCCATACGAATATACATTTATATTAGGGTAAAGATTCAAAATATTTTAGTGAATTTAGTATCAACTCCTGAATAGTATTTTCCTTTTTATTATTCTTTTGCATGTGAATTTTTACGTAAGTCTAAAATAGTCTAAAAA
Organism: Anthrax anthrax; assembly: GCA_963971155.1. Lineage (NCBI taxonomy): Eukaryota > Metazoa > Arthropoda > Insecta > Diptera > Bombyliidae > Anthrax > Anthrax anthrax. Next base: position 33,209,365 of record OZ020118.1, on the reverse strand, counting down.
AAGACCTTAAGTGCATCGAATTAGTGTATGAAGTATAGATACACTAGCAGATAGCTCATATAATAGTGTATTGATAACAAATCATGTATTTGTATATAAAATATTATTTTCAACAAAAAAAAAGTAAAAGTACTTTATTACTCAAAAAATTGTTCGACATTTTCCAAAATAAAAAAAGAATAAGAGAAAACAAAAATAAAAATTCACTTTATTTCACCATAACGAAAACAAAATATACGTATATGTAAATATTTTTTAACTAATAAATTTTTAATAACAAATTTAAAAACGAAAATATTATATTCAGGATCAAAAGAAAAAATTTTTAAATAAATTTTTGGAGTTTGAATTAAAACGTACCTATTTAATTTATATATTTTTATGGAAATCATATTGTAATTCCAAAATTTTTTTTAATCCAATATTTGACTTTGATTCATATTTCCTTTGATGTTTAAAAAATATTTACAGAAAAAATAATTCAGACAAATTTAATTGATGTATTTTTTGATTCATACTATTTTAAAGTAACAAAATACTTATTTAGTTACGTACTTTCTGTATTTTTCTCTGCTTATTTAAAAAACAGCAAAATTTAAAATTAAAAAAAGATAAGCACAATAATTAACAGCTCAATTTTATAACATCGTGCTGAACAGAGTGAAACAATTTAATAAAATAAAGTTATATTAATTCGTGGTAAAAGATAATATTTACTCTCCACTAAACGTTTATACGAAAATGTTATTATTAAATAAATAAATCTTCTCATAATTATACAAAGAAAATTTCAAAGACATGTTTTACACGTAAACCACACTTTATTTTTTCATATTAAAAGTAATTTTCATTTATTTACGTAACAGAAGAAACAAAAACAAAAATACCAAAACAACAATCTCATTTCATGATATAACAAGAAAATTAAAACTTCACATTAAGGTAATGATTTCACGAATTAGTAAGAGGCAAAAAAAAAAAATGTATATAGAAAACAACAATTTTAAAAACGTTATAAAAGTAATTTCATACTACAAATAAAAACATTAAAATTTAAAAACAAAAAAAATTCGTGTAGGTGTTATTGAGAGTAACATATTGTAAAGAAAAATAAAAGCATTTGAAAGATCATTTTCATAATGATATAATAAAATTTTGCCATATTTTGAACGTTATTAAAATTCGTTTTTACTTTAATTAAATGAATAATATAAAACAAGGAAAAACTTAATTTTAGTTTAACATTTACAAGAGAAGAAACATTTTAATATAAATTTATTTTTATTTTTTTTTTAATATAATAAATTTTTTTTTTCTTTACAAATAACATTTTAATACATATCATTAATTCATAAATAATCAAACATCTAATACAAAAGTATTATTGCACATTTTCAAGATAAATTATTATTTTGAAATATTCAATTGAAGTTATAAAGAAAATTTCGATCAATTCTAAAACTATTATACCGTAAAATTGAAATTTTAATGTAGTCTTATTTATTTCATTTTTGAAAATAATTAAATTTTATATGCATTCTGTTATTTTCGTTTTATGTATACACATACATACATAATAAATGTATATTACATATGTACAAAATTGAAATAAGCATTCAGTTCAATTTAATTATTTATTTGTTATATCGATCGACAATTTATTATAAATATTGATATCAAGAAATTTATTCTTGTACATAATTGCTAACATTTATATGTATACTATTTAGTGTATTTTATAGTACGAACGAGAAAAGGAAGTATACTATCTAATTTCGTATATAAAATATAAATTTTCTTCTATTCATACTTTTATAAAAATAAAATAAAAAGCGTTAGAATATTCGAAAAAAAATTAAAACGAAATACATGTAATGCATTCACGTACATATGTACATATGTATATACATTTGTACGTATAACATTTAGTATTTTATTTATTTCATGACACTTTTCATTTATTTTGGTTTTTGTTTCATATAGCAGAAATTCAATAAAAATATATGTTTTCCAATTTGTTTTATAATTTAATTTCATTATGTTTTGAAGAAATAAGATAGACATTTTAGAAATTTCAAATCAATTTAAAATAAAATTTATTCATTATTTGTATGAGTAAATTAATTAAAGACAATTGATTACGATATAAATAAATTGAATAAAAATTCTAAAAAGGAAAAAAAGATCTATAAACAAAACTAATTAAACTGCAGTATACAACTATACTCTGTTCATAAATGATTTTCAATCTACGTCTTCTGGAAACGGTCGGTCATTGACGTTGACATTGCACTATGGGGAAACAACAAAATATCTTACGATTTTTTACATTTTTTCTACGCTTCTTTTATGGTATGACATCCGCCCGTCCTCTCTAAGTGCACAAGGAAAACTGACTCAATTGAATAAGTAATTTTCATTTTGTATGAATACTGTTACTGATTAGTGATTACTGACTGACTGACTGAATACAAAAATATGTACATGTGCCACATAGTAAGTCGATTTAACTAAGTATGATGTGTGTAAAACAAATAGGAAATGGGCATTCTAGCATGTATAAAAAAATCATTTTACATCATTTTGAAAAATTAATTCCATTTTGTATGGATTATTTTAACTTGATTTGAGCATTCTGGTCTGGTAGCTTTATTCCTGATCCTGAAATATTTTAAAGAAAGAAAAGACATATGTGTATACATATTCCTATAAGGAATGCAATGAAAATCATTAATAGATAGAATAAAAGTAATTAAAAATTTGTTAATTTTACTTGAAAAATCATTCTTTGCAAATTTTTTTGTTCTAGTTTGGGAAAATGAAAAGGTAAAAATTAAAACTTTTTATTTTTGCCAACATATAATTTAAATAGTCCAATATTTGCGATTTAGTAGAAAACAAATAAAATTTGTATATAAATTAATTATTTATCAGGTTTAAAAATCTTTTAGTCAATGTAATATTAATGTTATAAAATAAAGAATATTACGAATAACCATAATCCCGTGGAAATTAGTGGTGGAAACCATATTCTGAGTGAGTGAGGCGTAACAAAAATATTATTGTTATATATTTAAATATTTCTCGTCTTTACCTATCTAATTAATAACTTGTAATTAATTTCACACAATTTTTTTTGTATACATGTTTTTTTTTACAAATCAGATGAATCTATTATTTTTTAAATTTTTCAATTATTATAATTGAAAATAATAAAAATCTATAAGTATATAACATTCATTAGTTATAAAATGTTTGGTAAATTGAATTTATATTTAATTAAATTTAATTTAATTTAAATTTTTACAATTTCATAATTTTACCAGATATTTGTATTTTCCTAAAGGAAAATTAAATTATTTTTCTGTTTATTGTTTAATTTTGCCATACTTTTTATTCTGATAAATATTCAAATAAGTCATTTCATACATACATGCATATAAGTGTGTATCTGAGAATTCATATATACTGTATATAAGGTGGAAGAAAAAAAAATTTAGTTTTTGTTCGTAAGAATGCATTGTATATGTTGATAAATTTGATGAAATCACGATATTATTATTTTATAAATTCTTGAATAACTTAGTTTAATACACGTTTATTTCACACATAATAATAAACAAATGCGAATGTATTTAGTTGGACATGTACGTGTATACAAACATATATACACAACTTGTTTTGTATGTACATATACATACATATATATATATATGTATATATCTGTGTGGTTCTATGTATAATAAATTTAATAATAATTTTCTTGTAGTGATAACCACAGAAAACCGAAAAAATAATATAATGCCCCCGGAAAAGAAATTTATTACATCAATTACACGAATATTATACAAAGAGAAAAAAAAAACGTACATATACATCGGGTATATATGTATGTATATTCTTCTTTTTATTTAGTCCTCCTAACAAATAGGTGCTACACGATACTTTTGTGAATTTTGATTTTTTTTTTCTTTTTTTTTTTTTTTGTACATACATACATACACTCTACTACATTATTTTGAAATTGATTTATTATAATTTTTTTCATAAAATATCAAATAAAGAAGAAAAATTTGTTGTAATATACTACAGCAGCAGTAATGATCATTTAAAAATTTATTACATTCATTATAAACTTAATGATGTACTTATTGTATCTATTCAACAATTGTTTGTGCGTTATGTACAAAATAGAAGAAAAAAATATGATATAAATACCTATACAGTTTGATATTTTTTCGAAGTTGAGGGTTTCATTTTACAGCATCAGTTACATATTTATCTCTATAATTAGAGTAATTATTTTTGGGCAAAGATTGTCTGAAATTGATACAATTAAATCACAATACACTGGAAATATAATAATTAATTTCATTGTACTTAGTCTCCATTGAATTTTTCATAATTATTGATAATTTAAATATGAATATACATATCTAAATTTTCATGTTATATGTTAAGTTACTGTATTGTATCCTTAAGTAAATAATTTTTTTAATATGTATTAGCGCAATTTTAATAGTAAGACATTATCACATTTTAATTTTTCGTAGTATCGTATACGATCTGCTAAAATTTCATTATTTTATTTCATTTTTTTACATTTTAATTATGAAATAGTTATTTAATAAATTATTAATTTAATTAAAGGTTATACTCAAGTATAAAGTTACAAAAATTTTCTAATAGTTAGAAAATATTTAAATTTTATTTAATAGAATTTTAATTAGAGTTTTGCATTCTTTTTATAATAAAAGATTTATTAAAAATTTAAAAAAAAGTTATAAAATTTAATAAAATAAATTTTCTGTCGAATTTTAAAATTTTCAATTATTATTTTTTGTATTAAAAACGAAAATATATTATTTTGGATCAAATACTTTATTGGCACCATTTATGTATAAGTAAATTTATTTTTAACTTTAAAAGCGCCTTTTTTGAAATCATCAATTTTTCATAAACTTTACTCAATATAAAAATAATTCTATAAAAAATATTACTTTCTTTGATGTATGTAAATACATACATATTTTAAAAAGAAAGATATAAGTAGTCAGAAGACAAAAAAAAGATCGGCAAAATTGCAAAGAGTAGAAAGAAATTGAATTTTCAAAAGAATACCATAAATTTTCGATGTAACACACAACAAGAATAACAAACAATTTTTCCATGTGTACTTATGTATGTATATATTCTTGTATTTCTTCTCTTGAATAAATAATTTTGAATTTATTTAATAAAAATCATTTTATTTATTCAAAAAAAAAAAAAAAAGATTTAAAAATTGAAAAAAAAAAATTAAACAAGTTTTATTTTCTCTTTTTTTTTTGAAAGGAAAAATTATTTTATTTGTAAGAAAAATAATTTTCATAAAAAAATTATTTCATAAATGTTTTTTACAACTTTAAATAAAGTTTTTCTTAAAAATTTGAATATTCAATAGAGATCTTAAAATTAAGAAAAACTAAACAAAATTCTCACAAAATATTGACATCAAGTATTTAGTAAATCCTTAGCACACTTTACAGCATGATTTCATTGGGTTCTGTTTACAATCGTATACAAAATTAAAAAAATAAGCAATATGACTAACATACACATGTTAAAATATCTATTCTGGATAAAACATTAAAAGAATAATTTAAATAAGAAAATAATTAGATAAACTATACAAGGTGAGATTAAATCCTTTCTGTACAACACGTACAAATGTGCGAGTGGTTGTACATACAAGTACTTTTTTTTAAAAAAATCATAAATTTGCTTCAGGGCTTACGTGTTTTTATTTTTAACTTATTGACAATGCAATTGACAGCCATGCTTTATCATCTGTGGATCCTTTTATTATATTGAATTTCCAAGAACAAAATAAAAACATAATTTCATGTTTAATAAGTTTATTTTTGTAATTATTATAAAATTACACATGCTAAAAATTATTTATTTCTTGAAATTGAATATATTTTTAATTAATTCGGTTCGATGTTCGAAAAGAATGTACTACCTCGTGTAAATAATATGAAAGTGTTTGTATTACGTAAGTAGATCATAATTTTTTCAATAGATACTAAATAGCATAATATTAAAAAATAAAAATAAAATTAATTTTCTAATAAATGCATGTAATTAATTGAAATAAGAATAACAAAAATGATTCAAAAAGAAAAAAAAAATAATAAGAATACATAAATAAATAAAGAAAACTAATTACGTTTGTAAAAATAAAGTGAAATTTATTTTTTATGACATTCATTTGTCGGTTATAAAAATTTTTTGAATATAATGAAATGTAAAAAAATTTTCATAAATATTACTATCAGAATAATAATGAATAAATGTATAATATTAAGAACTAACTAGAGGCAAAATTGAATTGTTAAATGAGTTTTAAAAAATTTAATTAAAAATCTGAGATATCATACCTATGCTACCTATGTTGTATTTTTGTTATACTCATTTAGTTCATTACAAATTTAAATTTTATTTTATTTTTTTATTTTTTCACTACTTCCCATATTTAACATTTATACACACAAACATACGTATCGTATAATTATATGTATGTATGTATGTATATAAAACGAACCGATATATTAATAGAAACAATTTGGGAAGATAAAGAATATTCAAGTAAATGTAACAAAACCAAAAAAAAAAAAAAAAATTAAATTAAAAACAAAAAATAATGAAAAAAAGGAAAATTTAATTAGAATGTTGATTTTATAAATATTAAAAGATACACACACAATGTGAGGTATTTTATGTATTTTAATTTTCGTTTTCGTTTTCATCTTATTTTTTTTTTTTCTATTTTTTTATGTCTATTTTTAATTGTTGTAATAAACATAAATTTAGCATTCACTATAAAAATTTAGATATTTGTATATTTTCCAGTTCAATTTCAAAATTTAATTTTATAAAAATAATTATTATATAATTATGTATAACACTGAAGTAATTAATACAAGTGATAAATTTCATTTCCTTTTTTTTATTTTTTTTATTCACTTTTTTTTAATGTTTTAGAAGTAACTATGTAGGTCTTAATTCGTTTACAAAAAAATGAAATATCATTCGCAGTGAAAAACTTGTTATTTTCATTAAGATTGTTATACCAAAGAATATGTATTGTTATACATATTTAAAATATACATACACATGTATATATTTTTGTGCTGTCCACTTTGCATGCAAACATTTTGAATTGGCTTCGCAGCATATACATACATAACATACTGTGCACATGTCTTTAAAATTTAAATCCAAAAAAAAAAAAATTTGTTTTGTGAAATATATTGTAAAGCATAGGACACGATTTAAAATTCACAAATAATAATAATAACAGTAATAACATACGTATGTACATTATGTAATTATTCAAATTAAAGTGAACAAAATTTCACATATTATTCTTCTTTGCAAATTCTAAAAAAAAATCTAGAAAAACCGCTTACAACCTAAAACCACAGAATTACAACAGAAAATTACACCGAACACATTTCCATTTTAAATTCTTGAATAAGGATTAAAGTTTGGTACTCTCTGTATCAGCATTCAATTAAACAAAAAAAAAAAAGAAATTACTTTGAAAAAGTAAGTATGTAGGTACATATGTATGTATGTATATATTTTGTACAAGAACTGAGATGTACATTTCATTTACTGTTTTATTTGTAGACTTTGAATTTATGGTAAAATGTGATGATATGAAAAAAAGTAAATAAAAGCATTTATGTGTCTTTTATTTGGTGCTGTATGTAACAATCGTACATAATATATGTATATAGATGCAAATATCTTTGTATTCAACGTTCACATTCATAAAATATACTTTTACTCATATAATGTATGTATTCAAAAATAAATACTTCAAAGGTATTAAAATTTAATTTTAACGTTACTACAGTATACAAAAAAAATAATCCTAGTTTGCAAAATCTACAAACTTTTTCATGCGTAAATGAAAAAAAAAAAAAATTGAACATAATAAAAATCTACATCTGTTGCATAATCCAGAATCCTTTCGAGAGATTACTTTTTTCCTAATTTAATATTATTTCAAACGAATATAACGTGGGTGAATGAGCACACATACATTCATACATCTATAAAAAATTATTTTGATTTTAATAATTTTCATAATAAAATAAGGACAAAAATAAAACCTGAAAGGACGAATCTATGAAAATAATGAAACAAATGATATTTTTTGTGACGATAAATATAATAATAAGGTCATGGTCTTGAATAACCTCAAGTAAAATTATTAATCGATATTTTCATACCCAGATTGCTATCTTTGTAAAATTTCCTGTGAGCAAAATGAACATTCTTTTTTATTTTAAAAATTTTTTGTGTGTCTTTTTGTTTTTTTACTTCAATTGCAATTATTATTATTTTTAAATACACACACATATATATATACATACAAATATATATACGAGTAGATACAAATTGCAAATACAGGCCATGTTTCTGCCATCGTTAACTTTAAAAAAAAAATTTTTTTTTGTGTATGTACATGCACGTACGCAGATAAAAAAAATTTCAAGGTTTGATTTTATCTTTCTCTACAAAACGAAAAAACCCCAAAAATATTTTGAATACAAATACCCAGGTAAATCTAAAATCTTGTGCTTCTTCGTTCAAGTTTAATAAATAAAACTTTATACGGAATTTTCTGATTCTACATAATCCACCCACATACTAGAAACAGGGTACGTGTTAGTTTATACATACATACATTACAAATTTTGTCATTCTGTTAAAATATACATATGAGCACATTTTCACCTTAACTTGATAATAAGTTTGAACAATATGAATATCCACCAATATATGTACATTCATACACAACATTATTCATCTGTTTATTTCTTCAAAATAAAATACAAAAAAAAAAAAAAAAATACTGTATCAACTTTATCAAATCATTTACAGTTCGAACTTTTCTTTTATACATACGTGCGTTATTTGCATAAATCCCTTAGTTTTTTTTTTCTTTTTCATAATTTTATTATTTTTCTTTTCTGTTGGGACATAAAAACTACAAAAGTCCTTACCCATGTTCTTTTATTTTTTCATATATTTTTTTTAACCGAAAAGTTTTGAAAAGATCAAAAATTTAGGAAAAAAATTTGTACATATGTATGTACACATATGTATGTAAGTAACTTTTGGTAGGTTCATTATATTTTATTTACGTATTTCTTGAACAATTTTTAACCTTATACACAAATTTCGTATGTATATGATAAATGTATGTACAATATACATACATATGTATGTACGAATAAGTATTTACGATACGTCATATTGTAACTAAAGTTTATTTTTGGTTTTGAAGAATTAATTTTTTTGTTCTTTTTAATTTAATTTTAATATATGAATATTGGTATACGATTATAATCATATACATGTACATATGTATGTATTCACATTTAAGCGAACATTCAAAACATACTTTTGTTTGTGTTGGTTTTAATATTAAGTAAAAATTTGAAAAACTAATTTAAAAAATGAAACAAACAAGAAAAACTAATTGTGAAGAATCTGAATTAAATGAAAATCTTGGGAAAAAGGTTTTAAATATTCAATAAAAATAATAAAATAGTTTTAAGTGGTTGTATAAAAATTGAATTATTTAACAAATTTATTGAAAAACTTTAATATTACTTTCAAAAAGTACCATGGACATATACATGCACGTATTTGTGTTTCCACGTGCTTTTTCATTTAGTAAAAATATTTCTTCTTTGTATACACATGTATGTATGTATGTATTATCAAAGAAGTTTAATCTAAAGAAGTTTAATATAGGATCTCTGGTATTATGCATATGTAGATTTAATTTTCAAAATAAATAATTTCCCTTTTATTCTCATTTACTGGATACCCTCGAAAAACTGTATCAGATGAGCCTTGGCAGTGGCAGTATGGTCTGCTACTTTAGCTTTACTGGATGGTTGTGGCCGTTCTTCCTTGTTGATATCCGTAGCCCATAGGTCAGGTACCTACGCTCAAATTTGGTATCAAAATGGCATCTTCATATGCTAATTGGACGCAACTCTGCTGTGGTTGCGCTGCCACTTAAACAACAACAACAATAACAACATTCTCATTTATGTACATACGTTTTGTTATTGCATACATATGTACATATGCATTATAGATTTTATTTAATTTCTAATTTTCTTGCAAAAAATGATTTTTATGTTTTCATTTTAATTTTTACTAAATTTTTTACTTGCACACATTTATAAAACCATTTTTTTTCTTTTCTTTTTACAATTAATACTCATTATTTTCGAACATAATCCCTAATAAATTTTCTGTTTTTTCCCTTTTCTTTTTATCACATTATATAAAAGTGTTATTATTTTTATACCTTTTTGATTTTTTTTTCGCACTCTACTATAATAAAAGATTAGGAAAGAAAAATTGCTAAAATAAACTACACAAAGAAAAAGCGTGAAATACAATTCTATTTAGAGATCATGTTATTCTCAAAGATATTACAGTTGAAATGCAGTTAACACATATGTATGTGTATGTATATATGTAATATTTCTAAGGCTATATTTCTCTTATACAAACATATGTATGTATTTTTTAGATTTACAAGATAATAAATAAACTTAATATTATTTCATTTTAAAGCACGTCTTCTTCCAAATAATTTTTGTCTATTTAACTCATACAGTCGCATACTCAAAAGTACATATGTATTATACAATATCTTCAAAAATTTGGAGAAAATTTCTATTACTTTTATGTTTTTTAATTAAGTTCCATAAAACGATATTTGTTTGAAATTTTGTGTTTTATGTATAAACATTTTTAAAATCTGTTAATTTTTAAAATAAAAAAAAAATAAAAAAAATTCTCATAAAGATATTACCACAATCGATTGGATAAAGTATCATATCATAGATAAAATGTTCAGTTGAAGAACCATGAATTTTTTGAAAGAATATAAAATTTCTACTTACGTTTTTCTTTAACAAAAACAAAACACATTTAAAATCATTCTTGTACATAATTTTTGTTTTTCTCGAAAACTCCTAATATTTGTTTTTCTTTTACTTTTTCTTGTTTTTTTTTTCTTTTTTCGTTTTTATTACTCCCATTTGAATCATTATAACATCATAATTTGTAGTAATTATTTGCATTACATCTAAAACTTGTTAAGAAGATAATTAGAAATTAACAATAATTATTTACATTTGTAGAAACATGCGTAGAAAAGATTTTCAAATTAATAAAATTATAGCACGTAATTGAAATGAAAATTAGTATTTTTTTTTTTTTCATTTTTAAGTTTTATATAAAAAATATTTTTAAATTTTGTTCAGTTATTGTATCATTATTTACCAAATACAAAAATTCTATTCATTATTCAATTTAATTTTAAATTTAATTTTGAAATAATAATCAATTATCACGAAATTAATTAATTACATTTGGTATATTTGAGTGTTCTCGAAAAATAATCAATTAACAGGGAATTTATACGGAATTAGAACAAAATACAAACAACAATTTCAAAAAAAAATTTTAATTGCCTTATATTGATTATAAAATAATTTGAATTAAATTTACCTATACTTTTAGATATATACCGAACATTAATAGATACATTTTTAAATTAAATATATAATAGATACTTACGTTTTTTTATTTTTGCTATTATAAATTAATGTTTTTTAAATGAAAAGGAGATTTGTAGAAATTGATAAGATTAGATTTATTCCTTTCTTTTTAGTTAATTAAATTTCATAATTTTCCATATATTATTTTCTAGATTCCATAATTATTTTCTAATAAACGTTACTTATTTTTTTTATTTTTATTTTTTACTTACTTGGGGTACGTGTTTCTTCTCACCACTTAATATTATCGACCTTTAAAATCATCACATCTACTAATCTTCTACATATACATACATACATACATATGTTACTAATTAAGCTTATCCTTTTCCACATTTTGTTTATGCTCTATACAGCTTACATTCTACGTATACTGAAATAATAAAAAAAAAAAATGTTAATAACATTTTCACTACTTTCTAATTATAATGCAGAAATTATAAAACTTGTCAATTAACCTAAATTTTCAATAATATTTTTTATTTGAATGTTGTAATAATTTTTAACACTATGTTTTTAATTAAAGGAAAATATTGAAAGTGCAAAGTATCGAAGTTTTCTTGTTACATTTTTTTCCATTTTGTAAAACATAATATTCTAGTACTTATGAACGAGAAAAAAGAAAATTAAAACGAGTTTTAAAAGTTATAAAGAAAAGTAAATTGTAAAGTAAATCTTTTTATAAAAAAAAAAAAAAAATGAATAATTAAAGAAAAGAATAATAAATAGGTACATTTGATAACAGCCTTACAAAGTACTACATAGTATATATGTAGTTGTAACAATATAGCAATTTTTTTATTTTTTTTATTTTAATAAGTGATTTAAGTACCTGCAACTTCACATAATATTATGCTTTACTATTCACATATACATATGTATGTACTTATTTATGTTATAACATTTAGAAGGGAAGAAATCAAATTATTAAATTAAATTGCATTCAATTAATTCGATTTTTTTGCCCTTAAACTATTTTCTTTTAATTTACATTAATCTCGCTGTAACATGTACATACGAGTACTTATCCACTCATTTTACTGTATGAAGTTTAAATAAAAAAACTTTTGTATCAATAAAAAATAACATTTTTTTTTTCTTGAAATAGAAACGTGGAATTTAGTACATAAATAGAAATAAAAACTTGATATTTTGTACAAAAATATGCACGCATGGTGTGTATTTAGATCAGAAATAAATGTAGCTAACAAAATAGTTCGAAAGGTATCAAAGACTAAAATGAAGAAAATTTAAAAAAAATAATAATAATAATAATTCAGTAATTTTGTTTTTTGTAATATTTCCAATTTTCTTTCTTGCATTGCATTATGTTAAAAATATTTCTGTTTAATAATTTTATTTCAAAGTCATTAAATCTTTATACATATGTACATACATATGTTAAACACAAAGATTCATTTTTATACTTAGAAAAATCAAACAAAAACTCAGACTTGTTTGGATTATATGTATGGGTTTAATGTCCAATAAATGAAACTCATGTACACGTTGAAAATTCCACGTACAATATAAACACGTGCATGGTGTAGAAAACAAAGATTTCATGTGTCACATTTTTTTCTAAACATAGATACATACATATGTAACGTGTGTAGATAAAATGAGAATTTATAACTATACATTCTGCAAGTTTTCTAAACTTAGGAAAATGTAGTAAAACACGTTTATAAATTTTCTTCTACAGGTAAAGACATGTATGAAATAAATTCATCGTTTTTGAATATGTAGTATGTATGTAATTTTAAAGATAAATATGATTCAATATTAAAAATCAAGAGGAAATATTTAAATTTACTTCCTTTATAGATCGCATTTCTTTTTTTCATATTTTTGAATTATAAAAAATATTTCTTCTTTTTTTTCATAATAAATGAAAATTTTTATCAAAAAATCCTGTATTCGACTTTTCTACCTTTAACATACAAAACAAAATTGTAACTATATAATAAATATTAAGGAAAATTCTAAAAATATTTTCATACTTTTCAACACTTTTTTTTTTTTAATTTTCATCAATTCAAAGAATATATATATTTTTTTTTAATATTATAAAATATTTTCCATTTTCTTTCATCACTGTTGTACATTATTCATTTTATATAATAAAATACTATTTACTAAATAAGTAATACATTTTTCCTTGGATTCTATTCATTTATTAGAGTTAAAGATCATTGATTTTACACATTTCTAAATAATAATAATAAAACAAAAATAAATATTATTCCGGAAATGATTCGTTTTTTATTTTTTACTTGAAAAAAGTGAAATAATATTTTTTAAAAGCGTAACTATTTGCTCTTATTCATTCATCTAAATACTCTGTATTATATTATGGTTTCCTATGGAATATTGTTTAAATTGGAAAAAATATATATATTTTTTTTTCTTTTTCATAATAACAAAACGAAAAATATAAATAAAAATAAATGTATACAATGAAATAGTAAACAATAAACTGATATAGATAAAAATATATGTTTATTTATTTATTCTTTGATTTTGATATATTTTATTTATTTTATATTGTATTGACATTTTTATTTGTATATTTTTATTTTGAGAAATATAAAATAAAATCAAAGAATTGTTATTCAAATTGTATTGTGTATTTTTAGAAATAAAAAAAAAATTATCTAAAAAATAAAATGTAACGTAAATATAGAACAGGTAAATATTTTCTTAAAATAAAATAGGTATTAAGAAAAACAAAAAAAATTTAAACAAAATAACAAGAATTGTATTAAAATGAATCTCAAAAAGTACATTTCTGTAATTGTTTAGGATATTTTTAACTAAAAAAAAAAAAATAAATAAATTACTCCTAAATTATATTAAAGTTTATCTTATATTATAGTAACCCATGTAAACTTATTCAAATAAATTAAAATTTTCACCAATAAGAAAAGTCATTTGATTGATTGAATTTTTTATCTAAATGTTTTTTCATTGGAATATCATGTCCATTATCTAGGAATTTACAAAAAATAATACAATATTCACGTAGATACAACTTACATAAGTATATGTTTAGATATAGATTCACTAAATCGAATTGTAATCAAGTTCTGATATCTACGCACTAAGAATTAAGAAATTGGCCAATTATTTCCCTTCACACTCAATAAAAAAAATGTATAACATTTATTTTTCTATTTGATTTTATTATATCGAATTTTTGTTGTCTTATTTATTTGGGATAATTTTTCAAAATCTTAGTCAATAATTTTACAAAGTTAAAAAGGATTTGAATTTGAAATTTTCACAATTGGAATTTACTTACCAACAAAAGACTTTTTTTATCAAAAAATATAAATTTGCAAAAAAATAATTTTTTGAAAATTTTTTACATAAATTTCTCGTAATTGTCTGTTAGGAAAACAGGGGGTATTACCAGAGATTGTATATCATATGATATGTCTCTGATACTAACCCCCCAGTAACTATGAAATATATTTACATATATCGCAAATTCGAAATAAAATATTGACGAACGTACATCAACATTTTACAGAAAAACCTACCTTTATATTAAAAAAATAAAAAAAATCTAATAATGAATAACTTTTTTCATATAATTAAAAAAAAAATTCATTTCATTTTATTGAGTTAAAATTATTTTATGTATGTCTATAGCGAAGCTAGAAAGTCAGAACAAGAACATGTTAACGTGAACCACTGAGGTTAAAAACCTCTCCTTAATAAAATTAAAAAATGGATGCATGTGTTAAAATGTGGAAAAAAAAACTTATAAAAATCTTTTATTATTCTTTAAAAAAATTAAAATATAATTAGACAAAAAAAAACCAAAATGTAACGTAATTAAATATTTTAAGAATGGTGGAAATTTTTAATGAATGCAAGTAGCACATATTTGATACATTTTTTTCACGTTAGAATACAATCAACGTTAGTTTTTTTTTTTTTTTTAGTCAATTATAAATGTACTTACTACTATCCTATCATCCTACTACATACATTCATTACATACACACCATTATGTACAAAAAATTCAGTTATAGAAAATGTATATGTACGTACATATGTAAAACCCATGGTGTAAATTATTTAGAAGTTTTTAAAAATAAAAACAAAATTGCAATTTGCATTTTCTTTCATTTCATATTTGAACATTTTTCCTAATTATGAGAAAAAACTGGATAAAATTAAAAAAAAAAAAAGACAAGACAAAAAATAAATGAAAATACAAAAACAAAAGTACGGTATGAAATTTGTTTAAGTAAAAATTTCATTTGTTAAGAATCATATTGACTTCAAATTTCATTACCTTATATATAAGATTATTATTAAGCTACTCTTTCTTTATATTCAATATAAATGCACGTACATTTAACATATGCATAACCTTTTAGAATATATGCTACATATGCATCTACATATGAGTAGATACACACATCCATTGACTAAATATTTTCCATTTTAAATTTTCCACAGTAGAACAAGTGTAAGAATTTAAATATTTTCACCTTTATATGAACACATTCGTTTTGTATAGTCTATTGATATGCAAACAAACAAAAAATTAAAAACAAAAAAAAAAAAAATTTGTTTTTATTTCTTGAATTACGTACAGGTACTTGTACGAATAACAATTTTATTTTTATTTTTATACAATTTCAGTTTGTCTCAAGGGTTTTTCATTTATATTTTTTTATTCTATTTAATTTTACATGTTTGTATGTATGTATAAATTAACTTTCTTTTATCATTTTTCTTTTTAAAGACAATATTTTGATGTAATGTGTAGTATAATTACAATGCGTACAAATGCTTTTTCATATTTACGTTGATTATATGCATATTTTGTTTAACATTTACTATATCTATATATGTATGTACATATATTATACCTACATTTGTATAACGTATACGTATGTACGTTTAAGTAGATACATATACTTTTAAACATCAAAATCGCATGTATGTACACATGCATACTTACAGGCAACTTATTTTGTATTAAAATTAAAATAGCAAAATTTGAATTTTCCACTTGAAAATTGTTATTAGGTGTAATGTCTTTATTTTTTAACTTTTATTTTTTAATTTAAAAAAGAAAAAACAAAACTTTATTTGTTCAAGGACTAAAAGACATTAAGAATATATATTTGCTTTTCAAATCCATTAAGAATTTCAGACAGAATTAATTTATATTATGAATAAAAAGTAAACGAAATTTTAGGTATAAGACTTTTCTTTTTTTTTTTTTTGCTAAGTACAACAATACTTGTCGTGTAAGTATTCTTGAATACTTACCACGTTAATTCATATTATTTTAAAATATTAAGAAAAATTCCATGATTACGTATATGTACGAGTATGTACAGTAAATTTTGCGTCAAATCTAAATAACTGCTTTATATTGCTTTATTTGTCTTACCAAAAAAAAAATTCTTTTAAATTAATTTTTTCACTTCGAAAGGTAGAAAAAATATTTTCTTAACATGAGATTTCTTATTGCATAACACCTTGTCTGTGATGCACCACTTTGAAATCAGTGAATTGTATTATTTTAGTGTTATTAGTATATGCACGTACGTTATGCACGTACATACAAATGGATGCGAGGTATATTACCATTATTATACCACAAATTGTAAACATTTTGAGCACATTTTAAAGTAAAAAAAAAAATGAAGACGTTTTATTCTTTAAATTACCAAACAGCAGCTGCTTCAGGTAGAATGAATGAGGTTAAAGCAAAAAAAATTTTTTTTTTTTGAATAAGTAATTTGATAATATCACATTTTTGTGTTATGGCTTCGAACTTTTTTTAATAAAAAAAAGTTTTATTGTTAGCGTCACAAAATATTCAGACTGTAAAACTTTTCTTTTTATTTTCGCATGGAAAAAGAAAATACAAATTCTGGGAAAAACTATACTTTATTTTCAAAATGTTTATACCACATGACTTTGATTTTTCTTCCTCAGCACAGTATAGTACCTAAAATACATGTGAATAATCTAGAAATAAAAATTACATAAAAACTTGAGCAAAATTATAAAAAGTTTTCTAACTTAACAAAATTTTAATATGAAGAAAATTAATTAATGTGAAAACTTATTAAACATTACAAATAGATTGATAAATATTGATTAAATTAATTACCCCATCTTCATATATGTAGGGAGGTACATTATCTGGCACGTGTCCGTATAGAAAAAAAGTACATTACGTATGTAAATGTTTTATTAATTTGCATTATAATTTTCATGGGACTAGTAAAATCAAATTTATGAAACTTCTGTTAAAACAAGTGAAACACTGTAATCTGTACTGTACTAATTATATTTAATCTCAAATAATCCAGTGAATTAAATTCTACTAAATTCTACATAAAATCACACACAGGTACTATATACCTCGTTTTACATATGTACATACATACGAGTACATAAATGTTAATACTGTAACATTACTCTGTGCGTCATTTTAAAATTTTTACAGATAATATCAATAAATTTCATTTATGTCCCCAATAATAATTTTAAATTCATTTAAATTTTAATTGATTATTTTAAATTATATGCATAAATGTACATATGTATGTGTGAAAATACACTTATTAGAAATGACGGAGGTAAATCAACCAACGACGTAAAAATAAGAAATAAACTAAACAAGTGTTTATTTTTATAAACTTGTCAACTTTTTTATCAGAAAAAATTCCCAGACGAGAATAGAAAATTATTTAGAAAGTTACACCTACGATTGTATTACAACAGATATTTCAAATCATTTTGAAACAATAGTTTGTTTGAATATAACACCATATCTCTATCGAAACTTCTCTTGAAAAAGAAGACAAAAATATGTACCCAGCTCAATTGTTATCTGAAAAAGAAAATGAACCAAAAAGATATAATACAGTAAAATAGTTTTTGAAATATTTTTATAAACAGGTGTTTTGCATGATTCGATCAAAAATTTTCAAAGAAAAGTTTCCAAATTACCTTTTTTGTCATTTATTTTGACACAATATTTTTGATATTTCACACGTGGGCAAATGTTTTAATTATAAAACTTAATAAACAGATAATTTTACGTACAATTTAAAAATAAACTTGTTTTTCTGATATTTCTAAATTTAGTCAGTAATTATTATCTTTGAAAAATTATATACAAATGTATGTACAAAGATATTTTCTCTTAGGAGACGTAAGAATCGTAAGACGTAAATTTCCTTATATAAATTATAAACAAATTCGATAAAATTGAAGCATTTTCCAGTTAAAAAAAAAATGAAAAAAAAAAAAACATTTATTCGCATGCGATCATAAAACAATGAAAAAGGATTATCAGGAAAAACAAAAACATGATATTTAAATTAACAATAGAATTGATATGTTATAACAGTGAAAAGATTTTATGAATGAAAATAAAAATTTTTGATAAAATCAAACACAATACAAATTCCATGTACATACTTATATACATCCATGTATGTACATACATATATCTGTGTTTGGGTTGGTTAAATTACTATGACTCAAATGTATTGCTTAAATAAAATCAACAGACACGAACAATAAATTATAACTGACTAAAAGGAATTTTATTCAAATCTTTCACACAATTATGGCCAGTTTTCTTTATTAGGAATTAATTTGCAAGGACAAAAGAAATTTTTTGTGTTTTTACAAACGGTATGGTATGCGGATGGATGCGAACAATTGTTTATGATACAACGTATTATTTTTTAATTTTAAAAACTTAAAATTCCAATTTCAAGTATGTATTAGAATATATTTTTCATTTTTAAAGTCATATTTTTGGATAATAAATTTTTTCTTCAAGTTCATTTTTTACTATTACATATGAAACTACTAAAAAATTAAAGAAAAAAAAAAACTTATAATTAAACAAAAGTGCAAAAACCAAACTAAAAAGAATAAATAATTTAAAAATTTATAATTTATTTATTTTTTAATACGATTTGTTTGTTTACGTATGTTCGATGTACATTCAATTTAGTGTTATGTAGAGTTCGATGTACGTTCACTCAGCTCATTCGGTTCACTCCACGTACGAATTATTGTAATACTGAAATACATGTATACAAATATACATATACATATAACATTTAATTTCGACATATATTTTCCTTATCAACATACGTATACATACATGCACATATCGAATAAAGAAATGTTGTTGAGACACCAAATGTAAATGATTTACATTTTATGGATTACTAAACCTTAATACACGTACGAAACATAAATACAGGCAATATTCATTTTTTATCACTTTTTAGCCAATTTTCAATGAAAATGACACAACATTTTAATGTTCTTGATAGACACTAACTTCTTCCTTATTCAAATGAATTTAATGATTTTGTTATGATGTATGAAATACTAGAAACTTTTGCAAAAATAGTCTGCATAGTAAAATTTGCCTGTATGTATGTGTTTATAATAATGAGAATAAATACGATGCATTTGCATGTAGCTGATATAATTCATATCCTTATTTGTGTATTTACATGTACAATTCATGAAGTATTGTAGCATGTATTTCATGTAAAATAAAACCAGGAAAAAAAATTTATTTACCTCAATGAAATGCATTTAATGTAACGAAATAATTGCGGTTCTTAATAGTAAAACATTGTTTTTCACAAGCATTTACAGTTGAATAAGTTCAGAAACCTTATAATAAATGTAACGTACGTATCTACTAATTATATGATGTACTATCATTACTTTTATATAATGATTTCTGTACATATTCATGTCATATAATGTAGCTACATATATAAAATAGTACATTATTATTCATGTATAATTATGAGAAAAGTAAAAGGATATAATAATTTCGTAAATTAATTCTCAAATAAACATTCATATAAAATAAACAAAAATGTAGGTATGTACATAAGTACATGTGTGTATTTACGTACTTATGATTAAAATTTTATATATGTATAAATTGTAAATTAAACGAAAATATAAACAAAATTTATAGCATACAAACAAGTTATTGGAAATAAAACTATTCAAAAATTTTTTACAATAAATATAGTGTACTACAAGGTCAATTAATAAAGGACCAAAGTAAAAGCCTTATGAGGATATTACAACTGTAAATCTCTATATGTATGCATTTTTTTTAATTAAAAAATTTAAATTAAAAATGACTAGGGGAGGTACCTCTTGTCCACCTAGCTGCAGACTAACCCCCATTTAACAAACATACAATTGTTCATTCGATTGAACTACTCATTTCTCAAAAATACAGTACTGATGCGGTATGTACGAATGCTAAATTAATTATAAACATACTTACACAATTGCGTTAACAAATTTAAACGTCTAACATTTTATCTAGCCAACACCTACAAATTTTTACAAAACAAAAACTAAAAAAAAAATGACAAGAACGAAGCTAGAATAAAAGTATAAATGTTAAATGCTCATTACACGCAAACTTCTACTTAAAATTACTTTTTTTTTTTTTGACTTTTCAACAATTTTATTTATTTGCTGTCACTTTTAAAAGCTTGACAAATGTAAAAGTTTTATAATTCAACACTCATACATAGATTAAAATAAAAATACTTATATGTAGGTAGTAATGAAATATTAAGCACTTTAATCATTTTCAATTAATTCAAATAAAAAATTGAAAATGCATATTTTTATTCATTTTAATGTAAAAAGTTAGACAAATGATATTAAAATGAGAAGAAAGCAAAAAACAATTATTCAAGAGATTATCTCAAAAATAATGTAAAACGTAACGAAAAATTAATTTTTTTTTTTTAATATCTATTTTTTGTTTTTTCTTTCCATTTTTTACATGATGATGCAAGTAACATGTCACTCAACAAACGTATTGTAAACAAAGTTTTCATGATGAGAATCCTATCATTTTAGAATTAATTTTTTTTTAAATATTTGTTAGGGCATAACATTTAAATGAAATTTTTTACTTCACATTTTACTTTGAAAAAAATATTCAAATTACAGCACAAAAAAAACAAATAAAAGAAAAAATTTTTTCAATTAAATTACAATAATTTTAGAAAATTGAGAAAAAACTCTTAATCATTTAAATTTCATTTAAAAGTTTATTTGAAAATAATTTAAAAAAAAAAATAGAAAATAGGATGAAAAAATGAAAAATTCTTAAAATATTTTTGTGAAATTTTCTAACATTTTCACCAATAAACAAAATATTTTTTGTTCAATTCGTATTATAAATACAGCTGTACATGAAAAATTCAAATATATGCAATTCCTGTCTTTAATTTGATTTATGGACTCACTTATAGTGAATAACATACATAGCTTTTGAGCTAAATTCCTTAGATGAATCTGTCAACTTTAAGTATTATCATATCATCATTACCATATCGTTATTGTAAACATTTTTGATTAATGACAAATTATTGTAGAAGTAATAATTTCAAATGATGGTAATTTTCATGAAATGAAACAAAATATTTATTACCTATATAGCAATTATTATTATTTAAAAAAAAAAAAAAAATTCAAAAACAAAATGAAATAGATAAATTATTAATTAATAAATATTTAATTATTTTTGAGGCAAAAAATACACTTGTTTCCTAATTTTCTCACTGATAATAAAAATTATTTGTAGTAGCCATCTGATTGTAGCCAGAACCATTGAAAAATTTGAATATTTGAATCAGATTTGTACTGAAAATTGTGAAAGTTACTTTTTTTTTTTTGTACTTCCAAAATACATATGTATACATATGTACATACATAAAAATATATTTAAAAAATTTTTCTAAACTAAACGTTCAATAGAAAAGGACGACATTGATTCCTAAGGAATCCACAAATTTTCAGCTTTTTATTAAAATTTATATCGATCCTCACACAACGAAACGTTTATTTTTGTATTATAATAAATATAAGTAACAAACTTATTTTAAAAAATTTTAATAATGTCCGCTACTATAAATATTTATAACCTTCTCATTTAAAAACAAAAAAGAAGAAATAGTATGTTATAAAAATAACAAAAATTAATTTAAAATAACAATATTAAAAATATACTTATATAAAATAAGTATGTTATTATTATCTGTATTAACATTAAATTGACTGTAAAAATGATCAAATTTTTTTTTTTTTCTTTTCGAAATTATGCTAATACCTAGAATTATTTGTTTGTTTTTTTTAATATGATATGATAAAGGCTGTTATATGTCCTTCCATTTTACTGGATATATTTTTCCAATTTATATATATCTTTCTACATACAAATATGTACATAGACACAATATTTCATATGTATGTATGTATCGAATTGAGCTACGCCAAAAAAAGCCAATATGAATTATATGATAAATCTGTATATTAAATGAAAATATAAAAAATTGAATTTCCCTCTGCAATTTGATTTAGCAAAATATGTAAATGATATGTTTTTTAAATAAATTTATTATTAATTACTATTTATCTGTATACAATCTAGGTAACAAAGTATAGTACACGCTATTATGTACATAGGTATATTTACGGTTAAATGTTCAATAAAATTGACATATGTACGTACTTGTGTGTACATATTTATATTAAACAGTAATAAATATTTTCACTGCCAATTTATTTAATAAATTTTTGGTAATTTTTTTTTCCATAGTACGAGTATGATAACGACATACATAATTATGCACGTTTATTTTAAAGAATGACAATAACACAATAACTTGGTTTTTTTTTTTTACATTTTGTATTATTTGCTTTTAAATATACGTACATATACATATGTATGTACCTAGAAATGCCATTACAAATATTTACCATTATTACATGAGAATTTTTTTATTTTTTCTAAATCAAAAATTGAATTTTGGTAATTTATTTTTTAACAAATTAACATTTTATTTCATATAATTATAGAAAATTTTTTATTACATACATAATCATCATTATTTGCACAAATGTAAATTGAAATTTTGTGAACACTAACAAATTACTTTAATGAATATACATATGTGGGTTTTAAAATGTATGTGTTTGTAAGGATTACAAAAGATATGCATTATAGCAAATTATAGGTCATGTACATGTATCCTTATTATGTTTATAAATATATTCTGAAAAGATGAGTTGCAAAATAAAATTATTTACTTGTTTATAAATCTTTTATTTATTTACTTTTAAGTAAAATTCTATTTTAAAAATTTATGGAAGTATGCAGAAACTTAAAAACAATAGTTTTTCTCATTTTTTTTTTTGTTTTTGCATGTAAACTGAATTTTAAGTTTATAAATTTCGTAAAACAACGTCTGTGAAAGTTGTTATAACAACAGCGAATAAAGCATGAAAAAATGTGTAACTTTTTAACTTTTATTCAAAATAAAAATATTTAAAAACAAAAAAAAAATTGGTTTATGGATTTATTATGCAACCTTTATTATGTTCTCTGTCTCTTTCTATTTTTAGTTGTAATATATTATTTATTTTTGTTTTTATGATTTAATATTGTAAAACAATTTCAAAAATGTATAAAACATTAAAAATTCAAAAAAAGAGAATTTATCATTTTTATACGAGATTTATGTAAAAAGTATCACGTACACGAAAAAAGTGAAAATGAAATTCAATTTAATATTAATGGTTTAGTCGTATCGATTTTCTATAATAATTAGATTAAAAAATGAATATTATACTTTCAATATGTTTAAAGTGAAATAAAATTTATTTTAATTGAAAATGTTAATTACAATATTTTGTCTGTTAGTATTAACTATCTAGTTTGTTTATCAATTACGAATAAATAATTAAATTTAATTGCATTTGTAAAACAAAACCACTGAGTTTGAAATTGATTATTAATTTGACTTTAATAACACGATCAATAATAATAGAAAATTATTCGTTAAAAAAATTTTCATAAATAAAAATTTTTGTTTTTTTTTTATCTATTTTCTTTTTTTTTTTTTTTAAATCTCATTTCAATTATGTATGCTGTTTGAATACATACAGAACAGTACATAAATAAGTTATTCTAATATTCCTTAAATGGAAAAAATATAATCTAGTGAAAGTCCCTTTTGATTACTGGCAACATATTTTTTGAAGAAAATTTTAAAAAGTTGAAATTTTTTTTTTTTAATTTAAATAACAAATTTTTGTTCGAATTTACATTTTTCATTATTTTAAAATTTTAAAATTTTATGTATGTATTTATGTAGAAAAAATAATTTGGAATAAATAAGTTAATAAGTTTAATAAGTTATTTAATAAGTTTATAACTTACTTAAACATAGGTAAACATTTTATTCTGTCATAAAAGCACATCATTGTGTCATAAAAGTAATAATTACCTCATGCATGTTTGAAAGTTAAATTCATTTTAAAATTTATGTAAAGAAGAACCCCCTGCAGAATAACATGTAACAGAATCATTCTGTACATTTAGATGTAAGGATGTAAGTCAAATAAATTCATACAAATCAACGTACATGTAATTGGCATTAAAATAAATTTTCTTGGAAATTTTCTTTATACAATTTAACACAAATATGTGTACATATCTATGTGCGTATTACCTACACAAAAGAGACATATGATAATTGTTAAATGTCATCACGCTGACTATTAATTTATTATTATTGTATTATCACAAACAGAATACTTGATTATCAATATGATTGCGGTTATACTATTCTGTTCTTGATACATGTCATAATTAATCATACATAAGAAATGGTACATAATTTTTTCATATAACGTCAAATGCTTTTGTACATACATATGTACATACGTAAATACAATTTTATGCATTGCATACAATAAACTTTCCATTTAACGTTAATACATAAGAAAGAAATTATTTCTAAAACGTGTAAAAAAATATTCAACAACAAAATCCAACCGCAAATATGTGGAAAAATTAAATTTACCAACAAAAAATGTATAATAATAATTATTATTTTAAAAAATTTCGAGGATATACACAGACTGATATGTATCTTGGGATAGATTATACCTGCATCGTACACTTTGAATAATAATTGATTTTTCATTAATTCTTATTTTTCACACTTGGTAAAGTGCACTAAAGCATATTCATGCACAAGTGTTTATATAACACCGAACGAATACATAATTTGCATTTAATACATAAAACTACATGAAGGAAAAAATAACAATTTTTATCATGGCAAACAAAACCATTTACACAATGTGCACTCTATTTTCACTAACGTCTTCGATCTAACATGAACTTAAGAGAAGATACATATTTGTAGAAGTTGATAGAAGAAAAATAAAAATTTACGTAAAGAATGTGCACATGATGAAAAAAAAAAAAAAACAATTTTTTTTTTCTTATTATTCAACACCTTATGGTGATGATATCTTTAATATTATCAACAAACTGATAATCATACAATAATAATTATTATCACAATTGATAGAAATTTTCTCTGTTGACAAACTGTCTAGACAGAAAAATCATATTTTTAACACTTAAAATTATTATTAGAAAAATTTTTATAATATAAATTATGAAAAATAAACTCTCGACAGAGTACATAGTGGAAAATTCAATTCCCTTAAGAAAATTTAATGCAATGTTACTATCTAGGATAATACTAGTTCTTTGGGAAATTAGTTTAACAAAAAACCTATTTTGAAATTTTAATTTCTTTTATTGTCTTATAATTGTTTTTTTTCCCTCGGCTTTTAAAAAAAAGAAACTTTCTACCTACTTTGATAAAATTGTATTTTGTTAATTTGAAATATATGTATGTAAGTTTTGCTAATTGAAAATAATAAAATGCCAAAGCTAAGTTCTTTGTGTACATTTTTATAATTTCGTCCCTGAATAATAAAACATAAAGGAAAAACTGTAATAATTAAAATATTTTACAAACGCAATTACAAAAAAAAAAAATAAAAATTCAAACAATAGCATATGTAGAGAAAATATCAAGGTTATAAAAAGTTTTATAAACATGTATAATTAATGTTTATAAAATATATAAAATCGTGTCAACCATTAAAAGAAAATATGTACTAATTGAATTTAATATACCACTTCACATTCATATACTGGTAACAGTATAAAGAACATAAAGAGTACTCTAATGTACAGTTAAAATAAACAAACGCAAATTCAAAACACAAAAAAAAAACAGTTTTGTAATTTACCTTGCATTTATTTATTTCTTTTTGTTCTAAAGAAGGTCGTTTGGAATAGACTGTTTTTTCTTATTTAAAATTCTGTAGTACGTGAACGCATTGTAGATGTAAACAAAGTTATATCTCAGATAATTAAGTATAATAAAAGATAAATTTTACGAAATTCATTAAATTATTGATCTAAAAGAAAAATTTTGAATTTAATTTAATTTCTGAATTAATTAAAATTTTAAAAACATTAATTTTCGTGTAAATTGTTGAATTTAATTAGATTCCATATATACTAAAAATATTTATTTGAGGAAATTGCTACTTTTGAACTTATTAAATTGAGGACATTTTAACCCTGAACTAATTTTTTCCAAAAATATTCTAAAATTTATTTTTATATTTTTATTGTAATCATTATCAGGAGAATTACATAACTTTTCCTGCAGCATTTCAATGAAAATTCAGTAATATTTACAATATACACAAAATCAATATTAAATAACACTGCATAGACATTACATTTTTTATTGAAAAGTTATTGAACATGTAACATTGTATTTTTATGCAGTACATTTGATTTTCTCCAATATATATAAATGAAATTTTCAAATACATACACACATACATTTGTACATTTATTATTGCAGAGATTTTATTTGTATATATGTATATGTGATAAAATTTACAAAACATTGATCGCTCCGTCAAAATTCTAAATTTAAACTTAGTAAAATAACAATTTCTACAACACATACAACACATGTTTTAAATTCAGTATACTAATAGATGTGTATTATTTTTGCATAATAAATCACAGTACACAAATATTTACATAATATGTACACATTTGAAATGTTTTTAGTGGATAATAAAATTTTTTATGAAATTCGATTGACTGTTATGTATACATGAGAATTTTTTTATTTTTTTTTATATTTTTAAATATAAAAAATACGTAATTTAAAGTTGAAACAAAAAAACAAAACAATATAAAAACAAAATAAAATGTAATTTACATAAACATTTGGGAATTGTGCTTATTTATACAATAATAATTGATGCTCTTAACAGAAAAATCCTTGAACAAAATAAATGAAAATGAAACTAATCAATTGTAATAGTGTTATTTTTGTGATATCCAGATTTAACGTTATTTAAAATAAAATTCATTTAAAACATTAAATTTATGTGTTTAATACGCATACATATGGATTCATGCTACTTCTGAACGAAATATTTATTTAAAAGGACTAAAAATCAATTTTTTTCTTGCAAAGAAAATTTTACTATTACACACAAAAGAAAAAATTAAACCCAAATACATTTAACTTATTCAATCTACACAATACAGATTTTTATTAAGGTTTATTCTTGTGTGTATCATTTTGTAAACATGGATCAATTTCTTTAACATGTTTTTTTTTATTTTTCAAAAAAAAAAAAAAAAAAAAAAAAAAAATTACACACATAAATCGCCTTTATTCGAATGTATAAAATTATATGCGTGTACATATGTAACATCTGTTTATCAATGAAACTATTCTAGTATTCTTAAATCATCCTTTATTGAATTTTTCACTTTATAATTTCATGAAAAAATTTTCCTTTTTTTTTTTTTAACACATATTCATATAAATGTCAAAGTGTACACAAATATATGCATTTATGTATGACAAAAAAAAAAAAAAAGGAAATGAAAATTTTTGAAAAGAAGCGTAAAATAAAAAACGATACTTTTAAAAAGGAAAAATAATTGAACTGAGAAAAAACAACATAAATGTACCAAATGGGAAATGTAAGAAGGATCTTATGGATAAAAAAAGATACCATAATAATTGATACCAGGAAAAAGGGAAGCCTAAAAAGTTGTATGTTTTTTTTTTACATACACATTCAAACATATGTAAATAAAATATGATAGAGAGCCAAAAATAGGATGTGTCAATTTATACATACATATATGTGTTTTAAAGCAATTTGTAATTTGTATAATATTTACATTCATGCTATGATATACTTACATATGTGATGCATGTACAAAAAATTAAAAACAAATTTAATTTTTTCTTTATTTTCAATTCTAATTAAGCTAACGATTTTATGTTATATTAAATTAAGGAAACATAACTGCAAAAATTTGTTGAATTGTTTTCTATGACAATACAAACTTTAATTAAATACATATATTACATCTCTTGTTAAAATTGTACTTTTTTATTCATTGTTCTTGTCTTTGTTTTTAAATATAAATCAATTATGTATGGAGTGTACACACAAAATGGCACTTAGTACATATGTACATACATAAAATAACTTTACAAATAGACTTCAGTGTTATGTTTATTTTACACAAAACTAGTATATTACATATATTTGCATCTGAATGTTGTTTGGACACTGGATATTTTATGAATCTTCAGGTGATATAACTTTTGTATCTCAAAGATTAATTTGAAACTTTGTTAAGTACAATATACACAAAAGGTTCACACATATATTTAATGAAAGGAAATACAATATATTGCTTAAAAGCAAATTTTTATGATTTAATGTTATTATTAATGCAAATAAACGTTTGTATACATATGTACAATTTAGTAACGAATACCAAAGAAATAATAACAAAATATGAGAAGTCATAATAAAAAAATATCTAATTTCAATTGATCATTATAAAAAGAAAAAATTATTGAGGAAATAACATAAAATTTGAGAACATAAATTAAAATGTAAAGTAAATAAAAATATTTTTTGTTTACAAAATATTTTCAATTTTTTTTATATACGTTATTGATTTTGTGAACATTTTCAGTAGAAATTTAAAATTTAAATAACGTACAATTATGTTAAGTATATATTCATAATTGTACATATGTATGTATATTCATATATATATAAATTAAAAAGTTGTTTAACATAATAATATTTACGATACAAATATTGAAAAACAAATTACATCTTATAAATAATTTAATTATAATCAAATTTCTAAAAATACATATGTAAGTATTTACATGTAGCTTTTATTAAAATCAAATTTAATTAATTTAAATGTATTTACAATATTGCTAATAATTTTCATAAAATATTTATTTAATTTATCAATTTTCTTTATACGCATAAAATTATCTATACTTATATTTTTATTTAAGCAAATTTTTCCATATAAATAAACGATAAAATATAATTATGTAAATTGAATGACAACCAAATTATTGAATACAGACAAATAATCTGTTAAGGATATAATAAATTTGATGAATTAGATCTATTTCTATGTATTTTTATGTATGTCATTTTCTTTTGCTCATTTGTCATAATTTGTCATTATCATCATTATTATTATTATTTTTTTTTTTTCGTTATTTCATTAATTAAATTTGTGACAGTGAAATAATTAGTAAAGAAAAAAAAAACGGTTTATTTTCAAATTTTAAACTTAATTTTTATGTGTACATATCAAATTATACATTTCTATATTTTTCAATAAATTTAATAAATTTCAATTATTTTTGAATTTTAAATCCGAAAATTTTGTTCAAATGAAAATACATAAATTTTTATGCCAAACTTATTCAATAAAAGTATTATTTTCAAAAAAAGGAAAAATATTTAAAAAATTTTATATTATAAATTCAAAAGAGCTTCTTATAAATTTTCTTTAAATGGACATAAATTTAAACACAGTACAATTTCACTAAAAAATTTTTTTTTATTTTTCAAAAGAAAAAAGAATTGAAAAATATAAATTTTTGAAAACTAGTATAAAAAAATTTTTATGTTTATTTTTTTATTAAAATAAAATCTTTATATGTATTAAAATATCGTAACTTTTTTCTTTCATTTTCAAATTAATAATATTGCTACCCTTATGTAAATTCATTTCTAAATAAAAAACAGAAAAAAATTATTTAACTGAAGTAAATATAAAAAACTTTAATACCTTTTAACTAAAACATTTAATCAAAAAGTAATCAAATTTTTTTTTTTTTCTACTAAAACTCAGTGTATACCTAATATTGACTACAAAAGTGTGCGCTATATATAGGCAAAAAGCCTGGATATCATGATTATCAAATGAAAATGATCACAGTAGAAAAGTAAATAAAAAAGAAAATTCTTTTTTATATGTAAACGTAAACGTTGAACTTTTTTTCGAATAACTTTATTGAAGCGAATATTCAATATAATAATAATCATATTAAAAATGCATATATGCGTGTACATAAATATGTACATATATGTTTGTACACAATGTATGGAAAATGTTTATATACTGAAAACTGTAAAGTTCGTTATAAAAATCTACTGTTACTATCGTACAGTATGTGCTCTTTAGTTTTTTGTTTTTTATTTATTTATTTATTTTTTTTTAAATATGTTTATTATTCAATGTAGCAACAAAAAATTCAGTTAAAAAAGAAAACAAAAAAATTTAATAAAATTTTACAATCATAGTAATAGAATGATACTTTTATATTGAAACATAAAATTTACCACATATGGTAGTTTAAATGCCATCATAGCATTTAAATAGCTCTCAAATATATGAATATGCACAATGACGATATTCATATACATATTCATACATACATGGTAATGAATATGTGCGCGTATATGTGTATATCATATTGAAATTATACAAAAATTTTTCACATAACTTACGCCACCATACATATAAAACTACAAGAACAATTTTCATGGATTTGTATAAAAATTTTAATCAATGTAAAATTATGTTTGAATATAGGTATACATACATACATTTAGCTTAAATTTATGTTTATCCTAAGGTACACATATAGTAATTACAATTTCATTCGCAGTTGTTCTCTATTTATTTTTAGTATTTTCCATTTTTCAATGAAGTAAAATGAAATATTTTTAATAAAATAAAAAGAAATTCACAAATATTGAGAAATGATATTGAAAATATTTGAAAAATCATACTAAAATCGTATTAACATTAAATTGCAAACATACGCAAATACATGGACATTAATAAAATATACCAATTTTTTTTTTTTTTTTTTTTAGATTCTAAAATAAAAATTTTAAGGATATTAATTCACATATAAAATTAATGCAATACGAAACTCGTAATCCAGATACATGTACACTCACAAACAGCATATAAACGTAGTCATTAAACTTTAAGCAGTACATACATGTAGTTTTTTGTTATTTTTATGTTGCTTTTTGCTGGATATAAAATTCGATCGATGATAATATCAATATACAGATATAGATTATAAGATACAGAGATAAAATTTAATGATGAAAAAAGGACGAAAAAATCATAAATGTTAATATGTCCATTTGCAGTCATGATAATATGTATGATACAACGGACTATAAGAATGATATAAAATGATTAGATTAAAGTCATCGTATTCATAATAATAAAAATTGATCCTTTTCTTTTTATTTTTTTATTTTTGAAAAATAAAATAAAATAAAAAAAAAAACAAAACTATATAAAAACAAAGAAAATATCATCTTTCACAGTACAGTATACATATGTATATAAAAATTGGCCGTCTTGTATAATATAAAAAATTCGAAAAAATCAAGTGATAAAAAACGACACCTGAAGATATTTTATAAAGTTATAATAACAAACGAAGAAGTACTAAAAACACAAAACAATATCGTTTTTGTATTTTTCATGTAAAAATAAAGGTACGTATGTTATACATATGTATATTTATTACATGCAATATGTGAATGTTTTTTCATATCATTAATTCTGCTGACAACAAAAAGAAACTTATGTCAGAAATTTAAGGTAAAAATGTGAAGTTATTTTCCTTGAAATACAATACATTACACATAAAAGGAATACATAATGCTTATATGATGTTTCCAAAAGTGTAATAAATAAACATTCCATCCATACATCAAACTAATGTTTATGTTATATTACATACATACGTGTTGACAACTTACAAAACGTATTCATGTATTGCCTATTTGACAATTTTTTTTTTGTGGAAAATGCTCGAATAAAAAAACAGCAGAATATTTTTAAAAACATCATAAAGTACTTAATAGAATGAAATAAAACAAAAAAAAAACTATCATTTTAATTTATTCGACAATCTTACATACGTACACTTACACAGATAATGTAAAAAGTAATTTTGTATTTATGTATTTTGTTTAATACATTTTTGAATTCTGTTTTCTTGGCGGCTAAAATTATTTTAATTAATACTTTACCCACTAATTACATGCAGTTAAGACTTTATGAAAACTGAATAAAGCAGTATTACTTTACTTCACTATGTCTAGATTATTAAAAAATTTTGTAAAATTTCGATAATTATGAAAGAAGAAAAAAGACACATGTACGTATGAATTTATGTACTCCGATTAAGCTTTAACTGCATACTATTAATAGACAAAGTATAAGATGGCAATCATGAAAGTCTATTCGAAAAAAATAGAATTGACTTTTAAATGTCGATCAAAACAAATCACGGTATTATGTAAATCAATCGACTTTCATGCATAGTACTAAAAAATTTTTGTACTAAATCAGGTAAATTAATTGTTTATTTCTTAAATATATATAAATTTAAATTTCTTAAATTTATTTTTTCAAAATTATTGTTGTCATTTGTTTTTAAATCGATCAGAAAAATAAGAACGGCTTTTCAAGTCTATAATAGAAAAATTTTTACTTTCATAATACTAAAAGTCTATTGCAGTATAAAGTCGATTAGAAATAAACTTTCATAATTGCCGCATAAATTGACTTAAAATTTGAATAGAATCTCATGTAAAACAAAATTAGGAATTACTTTCAAATTAAAAGAAAATTGATTTTTTTTTTTTTATGAAAAAATTATATAATTTACATACATAAATATGTATGTATGTATGAACAATAAACAAAATTGAAAATAAAATTAAATAGCAAACGTTTTAAAAAAAATTTTATTTTCAATAACTCACACATTATTGTCGTCAAAATAATTTTAAATTCAATTCACAACCATATTTTATCAGAAAGTAATATCTTCAGATGTATCTTTTTAGTTTATGTTTTAACATTAAATTTTTTTTTTTTTTTTTTTTTGTAAAGATTTATTGATTAATCAATATTTAGGTTATATAAAAGTTCCACGTACAAAACATCAAACAAATACATATGTACATTTATATCTTAAATTTTATAATGTCAAGTACATTAAACACGTTTCTATATACATACATACATATATGTATATAAATTTATTATTTTTATACATAAGGACCTAACGCACGTTCAAATTTACGTGTCTGTAAATTAGACACAATTTTAGCATTTTGTGATGTTAAAATTGTACATGTGCTTTCATGCATGTGTTTGTTTTTGTATATCAAGTATAAAACAGAATATTTAATGAAAATTACATGTTCATAAATTTTTGAAGTTTTTGTCCCTCTTGAGAATTCATCACAATACCATGATATTATAAAATTTGTAATGTTTTTCATTAAGTAATATTATAATGTGATATAAATACAAAGAAAATAAATTATTTTGCTTTTACATTATGTAGATATGTTTGATATAAGTATTTAAAATATACCAAATACCATTATATGTATCTACATACATATATTAACGTATAAATTTGTATTAAAATTATTAATTATACTTTTATTATTTCTGTTTAAATATTGTAATGTTTTCCCTTATCTAGATAAACATTTTTATATTATATTATTATTCTACCAAAATTAAAAGACAATTTCATAATAATTATACATATAAACATAAGCATAAAGATATTTCCATTTGTATATTAAATTAAAAAAATGTTAAGCTAACATAATAAGAGATTGAAATGTAATATGATGTAAATTGTATGTTCAAATAATAAAAATTTAGAATAAATAAAAAATTCCTCATACGAATTATTTGAAAAGATTAAAAAATAAATAAATTTAAAAAAATAAAAAATAAAAAGTAAAAGAAAAAAAAAATTCAAACGAAAATTAAAACGAAATTCAAATTTTGAAAACATAAATGTATAAATGGTAAGACATAATATCATTTAATTTTTATTATAAAAATTAAATTAATTACTAGAATTAAGTAGTATAAAAAAATATGCAAAATAAATTAAAAATTATAATTATCTACATGTGTTTGGTATATACGTGCGTATACTGTACGTACATATGTTGACGAAATTTATACAATTAAATGATACTAAATAATGTAACATTGCAATTATATTTTTATATGCTATAATCATAATAGCTTTATTTTTGAAGTTAAACAAAGCGTAAAATTTTTGTTCAGTTCATAAAATCTAATAAAAAATTTATATTTATTGTTACGCTTCATAATTAAAGTTTCACAGTGATCTACATGCATATTCTGTATTGAAAAATAAAAATGGAATGATGTGTATAAGTTTGGAATGGAATTTGGTGTAACATTGCGGAATGTATAAACCTAACTCTTTAAAGATAAAAAAATTTGTTATCAAATTTAAATAATCAATAGGATTTTTACAGAGTTTGATCGTTTATCATTTACTTCACTGTAAAACAATAAAAAAATCTTTTCCTATTTCAAATTTTCTAAGCATCACATTCAATGTGGTTAGTTTATAAAGTTATTTAAAAACAGTAACATAAATTTATAAGCTTTTAATTTAATATATTGATCAAAAAGAAATTGTTTTGACCCACACGTAAAAATTTAAATATTTATCCTTGATCTAACAAATATACGAAATATTAATTAATTTTGTTGTATTTAGATTTTTCATTGTTTTAGAAACCATAACAAAAAATAAATAACAAAACGATAAAAATAAATTTAGAATAGTGTCCGTTTCAAAACTAGAAAGAAAAAAGCTATGAAAAATATTTTATGCCTTTTGTATACGACTTGCACAATAAAATCAACAAAAATAATTGTTTGTATCTACAAAAATATTCATGAATGTATAAAAAAGTTTTTCTCTCATCTATATATGTTTTCCTTTTTTTTTTTTGTTATTTTGGTTTATATTATTGTAACCGTGGTTTGTTTATATTATATTATCATCATTTGCGTGTACAAAAAAAAAAAAAAAAAAAAAATTCCATTCATGGAATCACGTAAAATTTTTAATTGCTAAAAGCACAGTGCTTAGCTTTATTTTTTATATACATAAATGGATAACTAACTACAGGTTTACGATACAAGAATACATGTATTATATTTTTATTTCCTTATCCTTATTCCGTTCAAAACGTATTTTACGATTGTATAACTTATATTTACATACATATTCTGTTTTGAAAGATTAAAGATACAGTCTTATTTGTATATAATTATACAGTCAAAAAAAAAAAAAAAAACAAAAGAAAATAATAATAATAAAACCAGTATTTATTAAACAATATCTCATACACACACACACAAATTTTTAATACCAAACGTATATATGTATGTATGGTAAACTTAATGCAATAGGTAAAAGTAATACAAACTGCATGCATTAAAATTGTTTTATGACTCTACAGATAATTTACTATTCAAAATTTTCCAATTGCAATTTTATTTAACTTATTTATTTATATTAGCCCATGTTTTATACTGAAATATTTATTATTTATTTCTTTAGATAAACTTTATATGTTTTTATGTTATTTTACAATTTTATGTAAGCAAAATGAAAGAAAAATACAAAAGCAATTTCAATTTATTTTTTAAAACAAACATGAATTAATTGCATTTTCTTTTAGAATTTTATTATTGGTGTAGTATCAAAAATTCAAAAAAAAAAATATTTTATCTGATATTCAAAAAATTCTAAATATTTATTTCGAATTGTAATTCCTTCAAATTATTGGAGAAAATTTTTTAATTTTTGTACAATATTATAAATTTATTTTCTTAAATTCTAGAAAATACCAGAAGGGTAGATCAAAATTTAAAAATTTCTATTTGTTATTACATATTACGAAATAAAGCAAAATTTTGATGATTTTATTTGGAAAGATTTTTTTATAATTTCAAAAGAATGTGATAAAACATCATAATAATATTATATTCGTATAAGTATGTTTTGAGGTGTGCTTGAAATTGCCTTTAAAATTATCAGTTATACATATACAAATATACATATATAGTATGTATGTACATGTGCAAAACTTTCTCTTTAAATTGCCTATTTTTATTTTGTACATACATATGTATGTATGTTTGCGTATGTGTGGATAATCATCTGTATCTCAAAATAAATAAATAACCTGTTTTGAATATTCTTTCAATGTCTTTTCTCGTTTATTCATTTTTCTAAAGAAAAAAAACAATTCGCACAATCAATAACATCAGTGCTATCGTTTTCCAAAGCTTGATAGCAGTAATAGTACATTCAAAAAAAGCGTTTTCCTAATTACTACACTGTTATATCTTTTCAGATGATTTTATTTTAATGTTGGAAATTTCTCTTTTATGAAATTTTTCTTTTTTAATTTTTATTGTAAACAGATTTTTTTAATAAATAAAAAATTTAGTAATTTCTGTATAAATAATACACCTTCGTGTATGTTAAATTATTATAATAAAAGTGAGTGTTTTACGAGAGCCACCAGACAATACTATCCATCTTTCTGTACGTTCAAAACACTACAATGCTAGTCCAGAACACTAGGCACTAGTTGAACTAGTTTTGTTCACTTTCATGTTTCATTTAAACACAGCAACGTTCAAAAGACAATGAATTGAAAAACCATTATCAACCAGTGTTGCCACTTTACCACAATTGTGGTAGACCTACCACTTTTTCGTTAAATTTGGTGATCTACCATTACTAAGTTCAAATCTACCACACTTTTCTATTCTTTTCAATGGTATGATAATTTTATCATTCTTTATCTATTATCCTATTTTACCCATTAGAAGTCACATTCATGTAATAAAAATATTTGAAAAAATTTATTTTTACTTAGTTTGACTGTGGGCTCTAATCTACCACTTAAATATCTCAATCTACCACATTTTTCAGGACTTATCTACCACATTTGTTTAAATATAAATGGCAACACTGTTATCAACACTCATTTATGCTACTGATTAGACTGCTAGACTGGTAGGTAGACTATGTAATATTGCCATATGTAAATAAAACATGAAAGTGAACAAAACCAGTTCATTTCTCTGGGAATAAAACACATCATCACAGCAGAGTATAGCATATAGTCAGTTGTCTTTTGAACGTAAGAGCAAAGAGGTGGTATTTATAGTGGCTCTTGCATTTCAATAGTAAATTTAATTTAAAATCGGGCGGTGTAAAGCAAAAACAAAATTTTACATTTTAAAATAAACAATTACGACAAACAGTGTGAAATAATTATTAGTTAGTGAAATAGTTAAAACGAAATTTATTTACATATACATATATTCATCGAGACGACAATATTGCAGTATCAGAAAATAAAAAACAGTAAAATACAGCAATTACAACAAGACGATAGCACTGGATAATATACGATAAAAATTTTTGCATTTTGACATGTTTTTTTCATGACATAGTACAATATCATATCACGTATAAAAATTGACTACAACACGTAGAAATGAATAAAACTTTAAAAGTACGAATATAAATAAGTAAATTTGTATTTTAATGCACATAAAAATGAACATATCCATAAGCAAATATGTATTAAAAAAAAAACCAAACTAAAGTGCTTATTGATGCGACGAACATTGATGTAAAATGAAATGTTGCAGATGCAAAATATCTGTAAAATGAGGAAATAACAAAATTTTCATTTTTTGAAAAGAAATAAAATACTAAAATAAAGGTAAAAATTATATTGACAACACAAAAATATACATAAAATTCGTATAATATTGCATGAGCATGACGTAAATTTATGTAAGTATATACCAATCCACTTGAATTTAAAAAAAAAAATAATGTCTAATTTAAACGTTTCCCAAAGTATAATCTAAGGAAACGTGTAAATTAACATTAAAATTCTTAAAGTTTTAAAGAATTTAATTTTATTATGCAAAATTCAGATAATTTAATTTCATGGAAATTAAACAGTAAAATAGAATTATATAAGTATATACTATTTGTTTTTAAATTGCTTGAGTAATAAATTTAAATATCAAAATACAAATTGTCTAGAATTTTCTTTTCCTGTTTTATTTCAATTTTTTTCTTCAATTGCCTGTGGAAAAAGTATTTAATTTTTTTTTATTTTTTATTTTGAATTTAAATTTAAAAAGAGAAAAATTTTGTGTTTTATTTCTGTATTGAAATAATTTTCTTCAGCAAATTTTTCAAATACACATAATTTTCAGAATAAAATAAAAACAAAAAAAAAAAAAAAAGAACATTAAAATATAATAAAACAAATAATTTTATTGACTTGCAAATTTTTATATTTTCATTGAATTAATTCACCTTTAGATAATCTATTCAATCTACAATTATACGCCTTGGAAATAATAAAAAATACAAAAAAAAAACGGTCATAATAAAATATTTGCATTATCATTATTCTACAATAAAAAGGAAATAATAAAAATTCGTTGTCATTTTCGTCATTTATTTGTGTATAACTTTATATAAAAATGAAAAATTAAATTTTTTCTCTGTCATTTTTCTTTCCATTTCCTGTTCTACTTTTCTTCGATTTTCATTTTAATTATCGTATTTATATTTTATAAAACAAAATTTTTTTTAAATTAAAATTAATGTAAATTTATATTCCATGTAGTGTACTCATTAATGTAATGACATTGAGAAGATCAATTCTACTTTACCCAAAAATTAAACATGTGTCTGAATTTAACTACGAATACAATTTAGATTTTAATCCTAAACATACATAACTAATCTCCTTTTCATTTTTCATATTTACATACATACATATGTTGAAGGGATGTAGTAAAATCAATTGAAAATTTATTTTGTAAATATTTCAATAATACACTTTTAAATTGAAAATAAAAAAAAAAAAATCACTTTAAAACAAAATACAAAACAAGTGCAAATGACAGGTATTATAGAAAGTTGAGATGATTGGAAATTGTAAGGCAATTTCATTATAAAATTTTTATACACGTACATAACATATGAATGTGTACAATGGCATATATGTACATATACGTACATATATAGATACAAAAATGATTGAAGTATATTTCTACATACAATTCTAAGATTTTAATTAATCTATACAAACAGTTATTTAGTATTTTGTGTATTTGCATTTTCTGATCAATTTTTGACATTTGTTTTAATTACTCTTTATCTTAATTTAAAATATGATGAATTTGTTCTGGTATGAATATGTATATTATTATGTAGATGTTTTGCTTGTTATCGTTTTTAATATATTTTTGCTTTTGTTTCTCTACATTTAAATTTATTGTTTTATTGAAAATTGAAATTTTACTTGAACAATAATTTAATACTAACAATTCGTGGAAATGGAAATGTGATTAAAACAGGTTTCAAAATCCTTCAAGTACATAACTGATAAATATTTTAATTTATGGACATACCTATATTTTTGATAATTTGTATTAATTATCTTTCTTTTAAAAATTCATTAAACATTTTAAAAAATTATTATCTTAGAAAAAAGAAAATTCAAAATATTCTAGAACAATTTTTGATGAAAAGAAAAGAAAACAATAAAGAACTAAAAGTCTTTATCTTAGAAAGTTTAGCATAAATATAAAAATTAAAATATTTCAGGAATCAATAGGACTACAGATACTCCTACGATAACTCACATAATATATTTTAACTCTTTAAAAAAAAATTTTTTAAAGTAAAATCAATCCATACATATTTATTTTACTTAAATAAGTGAAAATTAGTAGTATTAAATTTGTCATTTGAAATTTCATTGTAGCTTCGTTATATTATTATGTCATACTATATAAAAGGCGTTAAATTTAAATTAAAAAAAAAAAAATTAATTAGCATACTTTATAACGTTTTATTTTGTAATAAATTAAACTAATAAGCATTTATGTCATATCTGATGTGCTTACACTTGAATTAAGACTTTTTTGCTTTTCATCATGACACATAAATTTTCTAACCAACTTGAGAGACATGAAAAAAAAGTTCATTTGATATGTTATTTAGCTCCTCTGTATGTACGCATGTTGATACTTCCATGAAGATTGTTAAAAGCATTTTTTTTTTTTTTTTTTTTTTTTTTTTTTTTTTTTTTTGTTAGAATCAAGGACATAAACTGTCTCTCCATCACATTATAAATACTTTTATCATGTAAAGAAGAAAAAAAAACGTCAAGTTAAATGACAATAACCGTATAACGGCCTTTTATGGTATTATTGTACAAAAATAATTTCTCCTCTTTTTCACATTAACCAATTTGTATGTATATATACGATAAAATCTCGTGCGAACACTTAATTTGGGAAACAAATATGTAAAATTTCAAGAAAAAAAAAACATTGTGATATTATACAACAAAAATTATTCAAATAAATTATCCTACATCTGTAAGTATGTTCGAATATAATGTATGAAATTATAATGGATGACATAGCCGTAGTAAGAGTGGAAAAGCTAATAGAAAAAAGGGAGCAAAAAAAAATTTATCATAAAAAAGTCTGTATCGAATAAAATATAAAGAAAACTAATCCTCACTAAAAAGGATATAAATATTCGTACAATTTTTGAAACATTATTGAGCGTAAAATCAAAGTCGAAAAAAAATTTCTTCGAATTATCTTGTACGATAAAATTCAAAATATATCAAAGCAAAATATTAGTATAAAATTACTTAAAATTTTAATATTAATTGAAATTATTTGTCACGTGGTTTTCGAGCTCGTGTTTAAAAAATTCTTAAAAATCATTTAAAAATTAATTTTTTACATTGACTAATTATTTTAAATATTTTAGTTAAGTATTTAATGTGTACATTAGCATATGCGATGTATGTACATTTACATACATACATAGATTGAAGAACACCCTTTTAGGGAGACATACATACATTAGAAATAAAACATGAAATGTATAATTTTCTTAATGTGTAACAGAAATAAAATAAATAATTTCGATTAATTTATTATTGATTACCTTTAATATGTAGATTATAATTTTTACATGCAATATTCTGTGATATGATTATACTTATACTTAACATTTTATTGACAACCAACAATATTCTTCAATATTCAAAACAATCTTTACGTTTATATGGCATCATGTTATATTTAAACATACGTATATATACGTACATACATATTTATTCTAGATATAATTGACATTTGTATGTCAAAATGTTTACAATAAAAACGCATGTTATTAAATTACAGATAAAGTTAATTATCCATTCTCTTAAAACAAGTCGTACATGTCATGCATGTATGCAAGTATTATATGTAAATGTATAAATTTTACATAGATTTAATATTTATTATATAAATTATAA
Organism: Anthrax anthrax; assembly: GCA_963971155.1. Taxonomy (NCBI): domain Eukaryota; kingdom Metazoa; phylum Arthropoda; class Insecta; order Diptera; family Bombyliidae; genus Anthrax; species Anthrax anthrax. Next base: position 33,167,105 of record OZ020118.1, on the reverse strand, counting down.
ATACATATATATATATTCACATATCATATGTATCTGTACTAATATTCAACACCTAATAATTATTCAATCAATAAAATACATACATATATATGTATACAATTTATTTAATTGATAAATAAAATATTTATACTTCGTAGAAATTGTTATAAATTACCTTTAATAACGATTGTACATATGCACGAGTATATCTCAATGTCTAACATTAATTCGTATCTTCATTTTATTAAAAATGTAATTTGTACATTTACAAATTCGTTAATTTTCCATAATATTGCAATTTAAAAAAAATAGTAATAATTACTGTCTATATTAATGATTTTCGGTACATGCCTTACCGAAAATACGTATACATATGTATGTACATCTTTTTTCTTTTTATATTATTTCTAATAAGAGTGTTTCACATAAACCAATTCCACCCGTCTTCCCTTACATTCAAAAGGCCAATGGCAAGGCAACTAACTAGATACTAGACTGCTACACTTTTTACTAGTTCTATAGTTCTATATGAGAAGTGAACTGGTTTTGTTCACTTTCATGTTTCATTTACATATGTATGGCAAAATTACACAGCATATCAGTCTAGTCAGTAATCAGTAGCATAAAGGATAGTTGATAATGGTTATTCAATTCAATTGACTTTGCCTTTTGAACGTGATTGGTTGGGATTGTACAGTGGCTTTTTATTTTCATAAGTGTAATGTAAAGGCATATTAACTACCGTCACGTCCATCATAAAAGTTTTGAATACACTTCACAAAATATGTAATGTATCTATATATCTAAAATATGTAAGTAAAGCTATCGTAAATTATAAAAAACATAAAAAATTATATAAAAAAAGGAAAAATACATTAATAAGGAAAAATAAAAATAAAAAAATAAAACATCTCGATTATTTTAATAAATTCTTTTTTTATCCTTCCGTATATTCTATAAACTAAAATAAAAATTTATATTGATACCTACAAACGTACGAAAATTGTAAAAGGAAACATTGTAAACCTCCAATAGAAAAACATTTGATGACAGTAAAATGAAATAGCACAAATAAAAAAAATTCTAAAGTAGGAAATTTCCCTGTACAATAAAAAAATAAAACAAAAAATGATGAGAAAAGTAGAAAAAAAAATTTAAATATTATATTGATTTTTATTTTTCATTTCAATCCATCGATTTTCTTTCTATCTATTTAGTTTTCAAACAATTTTTTTCTTTTAAGGAAAAGAGGGAAAATCGACTCAACTAAAATTGATTTAGTAATAAAATTACGCCCTACAGATTTTTTTAATGATTTTTTTTTGTTTTTATATTGTAACAATTTATTTCAGTTCTTTTTTGAAAAAAAAAAAAAAAATCTGATTTTGTAAAATAATCAAATCTATTGAATAACTTGAATAAAAAGTTTTTGAAAATATTTCAAATTACTTTTGATGATTTTTTTTTTTTAACATATGACAAATCGACTTTTAATTAAATACTGCATTCTCCTTTTTTTTTCAAATTATTTGTCGTCGTAAGTTAAAAAATATCTTGACATGTACAAATTGATTTTGAAAATTCATGCAAGTGTAAATCATGTTATATCAAAATTGTCAAATTTATTTTACATTTTACCGCAATATAACAAATTTGAATAAAATAGTAATCGGAAGTAGTAACATTTTCGTTTCATTTATTTACAAGAAAACTATAACCACAAAAAGTCTTTTGATATTTATGGAAAATATATTGAAATCAATTAAATGAAAATGAATCAATTTCAATTCACTTAATTTGGACAGTGAAAGTTGAATGATATAATGAGAATTATCAAGCCTAGCTCATTATAAATTATAGTAGACTTTTGGACAAAAATACTGATCATCTGCATGGACTTGATTAAAAACGACTATGATAGAAGTAGAAAAAAAAAAATTAGAAAAGGTTTATCAAAACCTAAAAGGGATCAAATTCTATACTGGAGAAGGTCAGAATCAATAAAATTTAATTCAATTATCTGGCAAAAAAAAAAAAAAATTATTTATTTTTATCAAAGCATAAACGTGTAAATCATTTAAGGAAAAGAATATTTTGATCACAGATAAAAAGAAAAACTGAAAATGTGATAAATTTTATTTCATATTTTATTACACATAATATAACGCACATTTTGTACCTATCTTTCTTATTCAATCTTGATAAAAACAAAAATAAATTCATCATTCAACACATTATCGTAATAAAATGAAAAAACAAAAATCTTTTTTTTTTTTTTTTGCAATTTAAAAAAAAAAGAGTATAAATTCCTTCAAACACACATTCTTGGAAAACTTAAAGAAAACATAAGAAGCTTTTAAAACATTTTGACATAAGAATATTCAATAAAAGATAAACAAAATAAGTACATTGTGTGTATAACTGGTATATGTATATATGTACATAATATAAATGAAAATAAAAATATTTATATTTTTTATATGGTAAAAGAAAATTTTTCTAAGAAATTTTCTTAAGAGAGAGAGATAGAGAACAATAAAAAAAAAACAATAATAAAGGGAAAAACAAAAGAAAACTGAAAACGAATGAATAAAAGTAGATTTATAATACCACCTGTTTAGTGATATTGTCTCGTATTTTATTATAAAAATGTTTAAACAAGATATATTTTTATCTTTATTTTTAAATTGTGTAGTAATAATGTTTCTGTTGCGGATATAGATGTATATTTATATACATATTATGTAAACAAACATTAAAAAAAGAAGAAGAAAAAACACAAAAGAAATAAATTGTTTACAGTTTTTAAATTATATATAGAACAGAGCAACAATACATAAAATGAGCATTTAATAAAGAAAATGTTGATATTATTGTTTACATTTTGTAATATACACATCATAATAAATTGTTCTTTTATTTTTTTATTTATTTATATTTTTTTTACAAATAAAAATAAGGAGATATTAAAACAATAATTATGTTCAAAATACGAAAGAAAAGTTTTTTTTTTTTTTTTAATATACATTTTATGGTATTTATTAATTGTATAAAATAAATAATTAAATGAACATTAAATACTCGTAATTGGTACAAAGTTACGTAATTCTAACGTAAGAGAAATGTTCAAGCAATTTTAAATTATATTTGATTACAGTATTTAATTAATAAATCTTTAAAAAAAAAAAAAGATAGAAATTATTGAATAAAATTTTCCAATTAAAAATGAATTCTATAAAAATTAATTAAAAAAAAAAAATTATTCAGAAATATTTGTCTATAAAAATTCTTTTTTTATTATTATTATTATTATTATTTAATGTTATATCTTTATGAATATTGTTTATGTAACTCTGCAGTTTCTCTTCAGATTTTTAATATGTTTGATAAAGCTTAAAGATTAAAATTGTTTGTACACTATCTGCCAAACTGGACAAATATCTGTCTAGTTTTGTAGAAAATTAAAAATTTTACAATGTTTACATACATATGCATGTATGTATGAATTATTTCGAATAAATCCTAAAATATTTGAAGTGAATGGACAGACAGACATTCTCAGCTTCCCATATATTTACGAATCTCTAACATTTACATCTACACCATCAAGCGAAAAAAATGGAAAACCAAAACAAAAACAAAATCTATGTAAATTTAAAACATTTTATTGTAAACCATCAAGTACAGAAATTTTTATACTAGGTTACCATCATTACATTTAACATAAAATACGACATATACGTACATATACATGTATGTATATTGTATATGTATAGTTTTTTAGAATTTTCTACATGAAAATAAAATAGGATAACCAAAAAAAATAGTGAGAAATTTTAAATTTCTTCACGTCAAAAATCTAGCGTTCACATAAGTAAGTATATAATATGAATGTATGTATGTATTGTATTATACATACGTGCATACATTCACATTTGAATTCCAGTTGTATTATAAATACGATGAATACCACGTACGTTTGTATACATAGAAATACGTCTTTTCCATCCTCAGTAGTACATAAAATACATGAATGCAGAAAATGATTTTAAAATTTTCGTTGAAATGAGATTTTAAAAAATGTATTTCGAAATTCGTTTTTCCTTTTCTTTTTCGTAAAAAATTTCATATCATCATCTTTAAAATCATGTTTTACTGTGTCATCGCCATGACAATAATTTTTATGGTCGAAGTTTTTATTCCAGTTTTTCTTCATAAATAAAAATATTACAATGCATATAAAATTTATTATTATGTTTGACAAACAAGGTTTTCCGCTTTTCACGGTTTTCCTTTTTTAATTTATTTTCTTTTTGTTGAACGGATTGAGCTGTTGTCGTTGTTTTATTGTTTATTTTATTTTATTTTATTTTATTTCTTATTTTTTTTTGTTATTTGTTATTATTTGTTGCAACCTTAAAACACTTCATAATAATGAAAAATTCATGTATAAATTTAATATTAAAATTCCCACAAACAAACCAAAATAAAGTAAAAAAAAAAAAAAAGTAAATAAAAATAAATTTTTAAATACGAAAAACAGAATTAAAACAGAATTAGTTTGCAGTAGAGACACGTACGACAAAAAATAGATTCTTTCTTTCTTTTCAATATTGCATTTTTAAAATTAAGAAAAATGTTCATATATTAAAAATTTATGAATTATGTTAACAATAATAACTTATTATACATAAGTTATTAATATATAAATAAAATAAATAAATAATCGAAATTGACGAATAAGCAATCTATCTATCTTGAAATTACTTTTTTATTTTTTTATTTTTTATTTTTTTTATTTTTTTTTTTTTGCAATAATTGAAAATTTTTTAAGTAAAATCTGAGAATCTTTTTTTTTTGGATTTGATATATGTACATATACATATAAAAATGAAAGAAACAAATCTTGTAAATCAAATAAAACCATTTCCATTAAAAAAATATCATTTTGATGAATTTTACTGACTAAAAATTAAATATCATGTAATTTCTTATATTAGGCTTTTTATTAAATTATCCAATCTTTACTGCTTACGAGACCTAATAAAGAAAATCAGAAAAGAAAAAAAAAAACACAATTTTTTTGTAAAACATATTTTGTATTTTCAGTATTTTTAAAATTACAATTCTCAAGAGATATGAAAATGAACATTAATGAGGATTTGAATATGTATGTATAACTTTTAGTACATAAAACTTAGAACAGAACATCATAAACACATTTTACATTATGGTATATTTTACGTTAAAGAGCAGAATTATTCCATTGAATTTTTAAAAATTTCATGACATTGACCTAAATTTAATCTACATAGAAACATACATTCATATAAATCTTTGTTTTTTCTTGTTATAAATATTTTACTTTCATTTTAAGAAATTCATTACATGTGTATATAAAAGAAAATAACAAGAATATGTACTATACATTATAATGAACGTATGTATACACATATGTATACATATGTATAAGTATATGTATAGGTATATAAAAAATTATACATTAAATGCACATCCAGTGTCTCAAGATGAAATACAAGATAAAATCTAAAAAGATGGAAAAAATATAGGCTAAGGATAAGTGTAATCATGCGAGAAGAATATTATATGAAATGCATTATACATACATATGTATGTAATATTCTTTATAATTGTACTTACATACACTAAATTTTTCGTATTTACGTGTATGTATGCATACAATGTTGAGTACAAAAAATACACGTAAAAATGAACAAAAAAAAAACTGAAATGCTGCAGTAAAAGTTTTTTTTTTTTTGTTTTATATTTTTCAAGAATATTCATTTTTCTTGTTCAATGTTTAGAGAATAAAATTTTGTTTTTAAAACATTTACACATACAATTTATATACTTTCATATATGTACGTAATATATTTTTACAATATAAATGAAAATGAATATTATTTGCATTTAGCCTAAAATTTTACTGTTTTTTTTTTTAAATAAAAATTCTATTTAAACTAAAAACAAAAAAAAAACAGAAGAAAATAAGCCTTGTAAGTAACTTGATATATGTGGGTATGTATGTACATATTTTTGAATAAATTATGATTTTTTTTTTTTAAACCATTAAAGTAATTAAAATTTTAATTTATAATACTTTTATTGTTTACATGTTATGTTAAATATTTTATAAATAAAGAATTCTCAAATTTCACATTGTTTAATCCGTTTTTAAAAATATACACATATACACAATATAAATACTAAATTTTTAAAAATTCATTTTCATAATACAAATGAACCATTTTTTAAGCTAATCGTAAAATTTGTTTGATTTAGGTTTTCTTCAAATACATATTTGCATTTTTCAAAAAAAAAAAAAATTATCAAAAAAAATAAATGGCAAAAATGATAACATAAACAAGGACAATAAAATGGATTATATCTATATGCATATATTATATTACCCAAGGGTACTGTACATAAATTTTATAAAACCAAAACAAAAACAAATTTATAAAATTTACACGCAACAGTAAACAGACATCTTTCAACTGTTAAAATAACTACATACATACAATATTGTATAATAGTAGATATACATACTTTAACCCAATTAGATAATAAACTTTAAGCCAAAAATTTAGTCCTGACAAATACCGTGACAATTACATGTATTTCTATATTTATGCCATGTACTAATATTTTTTGTAGCATATACATATACAATGTATTTGGTTTTATTCAAGTGTATAATGTATAATTATGAACTTATAACAACTTATCTTTATATATTCTAGTAAAACACATACAAAATATATTATATACATAAATATAGCGTGTCTTATAAACAATCTTCTTTAGAATAAAAAAAATAAAAAAATCCAAAAATCTGGTAATCCTCGAATATATAAAAATTTGGTTTTTATAGGATACACATACATATATAATTAAAATAAAGATAGAAAAAGTGAATAATCACATTTATATGTCTATACAGTGGTATTGTATGAGAATATGTCTATTAAAATGCACAATGAATGAGCATTTAAGCTCAATAATCATCCTTCTGGTTTTAATGTGATAAAATGCAGAATTAACTACCGTAGCTTCAACTTCTATATATGACTATGTTATAATATACAGTATACAAAATAAAATGGCTTAAAGGCAATTCACAATTGTAATAATTCACCTGAAGAAGCAATTTTTATTCCTTAAATACCTAAATTTGGTATAAATGTTTATACTCGTAGTTATGTATTACTTACATACGTATACGTACGTATATGTTCGTAGGTATATGATTATATTTATGTATATTTTTTTCAATAATGTTCTTATAACATAAATGACAGCCATTATTTTAGCCTATATTGTGATTTAGAGTAACTTCGCGAGATACATTAACTTTTATGCTTGGCTGCTAAAAATATGTATATACACTTTTACTTACGTTATTTTTTAGCACAAGGGCATTAAAAACGAATACATGCCTATAAGTGAAATATCTTCACTTTTTACCTTGTCCTTGTATTTAGTATACTTTAAACAATGAAAGCATATTCCGTACTTAGGTACATTTAAAACTTAAGTAAAATACTATCCTGATTGATGATGATAATTTCACAATTTCTAAATTAGATATATCTTCCAAAAATTTGTCGTATTTTCTATTAAACATTATACTCGTATGTATATGTACATAGCTATTAAAGAGTACGTATTTTTTTAAATAAAAATTGTCTATCGATTAAATTAAAATTGAACAATTTCGTGATTGATAATATGAAAATTTTCTGTTGTAAATTGTAATTTTTGATTTTAAATTTAAATTTTGATTTAAAAAAAAAAAAAAAGATATTTTAATAACGAATTTGAATTTATGCCTACATACTATGTACGTGTGTGGTTCGCAAAATCAACCAATCGGTTGCTAACGTTTATTTATAAATATTTATTGTGTAATTATGGAGAAAAATAATTAACACTTTTTAATGTACACAATTTAAACTACACACTCCATTTGAAAAAAAAAAATTAATTAACATTAGTATTATTTCAAATGAAAGGTCTACCTTCTATTATTTATTTTTAAATTTTAATATCACTAATCAAATATTGATTCAATTTATTCAATTTTCATGTAATTATCAACAATTTGAAAATAAATATTTTGAAAATAATTTATTTATATTTAATTTATTAAAAATAATTTACACAAAATAGCTTTTGTATAATATTAATTTCTTACTTAGACATATAACATTCTAAATTAAATGAAAATGAATAGTAATGAAAATTGATATTAATTTAGCTCATTCCTAATACATAAGTCGTAACTTTTACACGTGTATTAGGTATTTGAAAAACTTGTGTATTGAACAGGAAAATGTACTCAATTTAATTAAATTTTCCTGAACATTTTTAAAGATGATGTACAGTATGTAAACAATTTATCCAATTTTTTCATCCAATTATTCGGAAATTTTTTTTAGATACCACATAAATCGTAATTCACAATTTTTATTTTCTAATTAAAAATTTGGAGATTTAAAAAAAAAAAATGTTAGTTTAAGTAAAATTATTTTTATAACATTTTAAAATTTACAGTAAAATTGAATTTTTATGACGAACATTAAATTGAAAATTAAAAAGATTTTCACTTGTACATATATAAAGTATGTGAATAATATCTCTTCTTCAGGTAATATTTATGTATTTTCATATTCAAATTTAATTTTATATTTCAATTTACAATTGTGAATATTTGAAAAATATGATATCAAAAATTATCTTTATATTGGATGTATACAATATTTAAGTATATCCTACACATAATATATTCTGTATAACCAAGTATAACATACTATATATCTCGTTATATATACTTTATGCTTTAAATATTTTCATTATAGGCCTTATGGGAATTACGAAAAGTAGTACCATTTTACATCTTTGTATATTGATATTTAAAAAGTTCATCCCATATTGTATGAGAAATATGAGAATTGTAGTAACACTGGCCGTGAAATTCTCTTATGAGAAATTATAAGAGAAGAAAAAATACATATATTCCCCCATAAGGTCTGTAGTGAAAATATTTAAAGAACAAAGTATAAATACATTTATTCAGACAAAATGTTTTTACTTGTATTCAACAGAATAACAAAAGAACTTTAAACACAATACGAATAAAATATAAATTCATGTCATTTTTCTTTTCTTTATCATTTAGTTTTAAATATTATAGTCGTATAAAATTTTCATTTTCACTTTTTAATTTTTTAAATTGTTCATTCATATTATTAAGACTTTTTAGAATAAAATGAGAATTATTGTTTTTGAAATGTCAACTAAAAGAAATTCTTTTTTCATTCTTTTTAGCTAGACATTAAAGTAATGTTGAACGGTTTTTTTTTTCATTTTAATTATGTTTTTTTTTCTCGTGTTTTACAGAAAAAATATTTAAAGCTTTTCTTTGTATAACATTTGATTTGTACATTTTTAGAAAATTAAAAAAAAATAAGATGACAAAAACAATAAACCCAAACACTTATTGCGTGCTTGTGGTTTGAATTATTTGTTCTATTTTGCTTTTAATATATAAAAAAATTTAATTTATTTGAAAAAAAGAGATTTTTAAAAGTACAATAAACCATATAAGCACGTTGAATTCAAAATCAACAAAAGAATGTTTAAAAAAAAGAGAAAATTAAAACAAATACGAAAAAACCTTGATAATAACCTAAAAACATTTTTGCTAAGTTTTAAATTCAATGGGTGTCTGACATAATTCACATATTTTATTTTAATGTCTTGTTATATTTCATTCACATACAGATTTTTATGTACATAAAATCATCAAACAACCATCTATGTACATACCTTTATTATCCTCAAACTCATCATCATCATCATCATCATCATCAACATAATTATCTCAACCTTAAACATTTTATATGAGATTGAAAATTTTTTGTAAATCTAGAATAAAGAATGAAAAGAAAATGAAAGTTCTTAACTCAACTCTTTCAATGTCTATTTTCATTTCATGAATAGTATGTATTTCTTTAAATATAAATAAATATAAAAATAAAGATAAAAATAAGTCTCTTATACAGACACATGATGTACGTAATATTATATAGCACACAGGCTTAAAATTCAAATTTTTCTTCAATATCATAAATATTTATTCATTTATTTTTTTATTTTTTTATGAATTTTGTATTTTCTTTTATTTTTCTTATCATTTATTATGATTATTTTTCGCATAATGTGTACATGTACATATAATACAGATTAAGTCTGTATGATTATACGGTATACATATGTACATGCATACATTTTTAAGCACATCATATATATTCGTTCATACACAATACATGCAAATAAAAGTATTCAAAAAAGAAATGAAAAATATAAAGAAAAAAATTAATATCTCTAAGATATTTTTATAGACAAAAAAATACGTATGGTTGAAAACAATCTCTCCTTTTTTTTTATTTTTCTGTATAATATACCGTGAATAATAGAAGGAATAAAAAATAAAATTGAATGAGTTGTGAACTACTCATACAAATTAAAAATTTGTATGATCATATATCATGATTTATATATATGATAAAAATATTAAGAGCACATTTTTCAATTTACAAAGGATTAAAGTACAATTGTTGTAGTGTAAACAGATATGCGTACAATTTTTTTTTTTTTTTTTTTGTCTGGAAAAGCGAAAGAATATCAAACATTAACGGATGAGTGTTAAATCCCAATCACATACGCTTGAAAATGAAAATAAATTGTCACACCTTTGCCACCAACTATCTTTTAATTCTATCTCAAGGACAATGATATAGCATGAATTGATTATTTTTTTTTCTCCCACAAATACATATTTTTTTGATTTGTCTTCTTTTTTTTTTCTATTTAAAGGACTTTGATGATTATATCAAGATTTTTGATTAATGGATTCCAGTTTTATCAAAAGATTCTTCTTGAAATGATTTGACATGAAATAATAAAAGTTAGAAGATAGCTTTCTTTTCTTTTTTGCGTGTGCACTCACAGATTTTTATAGGTTTTTGTTTATATGTTTTTTAAACAAAAACATACATTCAAAATTCAATCCCACATGTGCACAAAATAGAAGAAAAAACAAATAAAAAAACAATAAATATGTACACATATGCACGCAATTTCAAAAATATTTTTTTATTCTAAAAATCTTCCGTTTATATTATAACGCATTTTTATCTATTTAAGAAATTTCTCAACATGCGAATTTCTTAATTTAATATTCATGAAATGCATACACATTCTAAAAAATTTAAATTATTTCAATAAAAATCCTTAGATTTATGCGTATAACTTTGGTATAACATTGGAACTTTGAAAACAATATTTGATCGGGTTTATTTGCATTTTGATTTAAAATGAAAATTCGTTTTTTAATTTAAGTATATATAAAACATAAACATTCTAAAAGCATTCTGTTTAAAATATGCTGTAGTATGTACATTAAAGGCTTCCGTTGTTATTGAGAAATTTCCAATTAATTAATGAATTTATTGTGATAATTACTTTGTTAAGAAAAACTCGATTTTAATTATTGAAATTAAATTATTTTTATTTTTAAATAAAATTCTTTTAAACTTAAAAAAAATTCTTTTATTATTATTTTCTTTCTTTTTTTTTTTTCTCGGTAATACCTATCCTACCTTTACCGAGTTTATTAAATTTTTGTATTTGTTTTCTTTTTTTCCATTTCTTTATTCTCTTTATAATACAAAGTCTATATAATTATCGAACAATATTTACAAAACAAAATTAAAAATGTTTTATTTATTTATTTTTATTTTATTTTTTCAAATTTTTCCAATATATCTTTATTATAAAATTACTGTATTTATTTTTAATTAAATTTTATCAATTTTATTTTGATCTTTTTTATCGTCTTTTTATTTTGATTTATTTTATTTTTTCAAATTTTACATGTAATCTTACAAGTTTTAGACTTCTAAGTATTAAGGTATGCTTTTCTTTTGTTTTTAAATGTTCATATTTATATTGAAATTTAAGATGTACATAAATATTTAACAGACATATGACAGTAAATATTGTCTTATTACTTTTTTAATTTCATTTTAAATTTTTGTAATTAATATGACAATTGAACGATTCATTTTGAAAATGATCTAAGTCTATTTTTCGTCAAAATAAAAACAAATTTGACCTGATAATTCATTTTTCATGGGACTTGTAGAACTTGGGACACTTTCAAAATAAACGGTTCAATTATACAGATCGAAAAAATTTTTCGCGCCATCCTTACTTTTTTATAAAAAGTACGAATATTTAACAAAATGTTTTTCTTTTTCAAATAATTTGTTATAAAATTTGGCCAAATTAAATTTAAAAAAAAAAGTTAGATGAATTTAAAATTAATATTTAATAACGTCTAAAATAATATTCTTGCATGTTATGTTTCAAAATAAACGAATCACATATGTATAATGTTAAAATACAACAACATGTTGAGTTTAATCGAATAATTAATCGCATTATTTACTTTGTCCTAATTTTTACCTTTTTCAAAATTTAAATTTTAAAATAATCATTTTTATTATTTTTTATAAATTTTTCAAAATAACGTTATCTAAACATTTGAAATAATAATTATATATTTGTTTAGAAAAATAGAAAAAAATAAAATGAACGACTCACTTTAGCGTTCTTTATTTATTTATTTTTTATTTATTTTTTTTTTTTGTTTTTTTTTAGTAATACAATTTTTTTTTGGCTTGGCCATCAACGTATGTATCTAACAATTTTTAATTCTTTTATACAGAAATGAGATGAAAATTATTTAGTTTTCATAACACAAGGATTATTTGAATTTAAAAAAAAAAATAATATAATTTTTTTTAACAACCACATACGGATAAAATGTTGTACATTTTATCCTTTTTTATTAATTTGAGAAGACAGAAACCAAAAAAAAAAAAAATAATAATTCCATTATTACATAAAAAGAAATTCCATCTTTTATCTAAGGTAAAGTTTTTTTTTTTTCACAAATTAAGTTTAGTGCATTCGTATATCTCTTAACTTTAATTTTAATCATATTTATTGTTTTTTTTATTTTGTTTATTTTTTTTATTTTTTTTTTTTTTTAATTTTCAAATTTTTATTTATATTTCTAAGTAATACATTTTATGAAATAAATATGAAAAAATTTTTACATAAAAATATATATAAATACATATAAATCAAAATATGTATATACCTTATACTTAATTAATAAATGCACATTCGCTCACACATTTTTACTTATTTTCCTTTTTTTTTTCTCTCTCTCTCTCTCTTTCTCTCTATTCATTTTATTTAAATTAATACAATTATTCTGTTTTTATTTTGTTATTTTCTATTATTTTGCCTGTTTATTTCTTTTATCTTTAACTCATTATGTATTTAATTAAAATTAAAATCATCTAACTGATGTTAAAGCGATTAATGTTAAAATACAAACCAATGACCAATGTGATGTAATTTGTGCAATTATTAAATGTTGTAAATGACTTGTTGTTGCTTTTGATGTTCTAGATACATGTACAAGTGAAGATAATATACTGTTAGCACTACTATTACCATGCTGCATTGCGGCTGGATGTTCACCATTAATAACATGAACCACAACACTAGCTGAATCTGTTATTATATTGTATTAAATATACAAAATGAATATACGAAAATAAAAAAGGAAGAAAAACAAATAAAATATTTAAAAACAAAAATATATTATGCTTTATTATATTTATAAAGTTATTTTAGTAAGTATAAAAATATGCAGGTCATATATGAAAATAAAAGTAAAACAAAAAATAAAATGAAAATATATATAAAAAAAAAACAAAATAGTTGTACAAAAATGTTTTAAGAATAATAATGAGGTAACAACAAATACTATTATATGAAATGAAAACTAAATAAAAATTCTTTCCTATATACTAGTATGTGCATTTTATTTTCATATGATTTTAAATGGACAAATATATACGTGCCATATTTTTATCTTATTCTAACTAAAATATATGTGTGAATGTATAAAAAAAAAGTTTTACACAGAATATTACAATAAAATAAAACTAGTTCATATTTCATATTTGCAAAACAAATATCTTATCATATGAAATAAAAAAATTCCCATATATAGTACATACATAAAAACATATGTGTATATGCTTTACTTATATAAATGTGTTATGTGAAAATTAAAAGAAACAAAAATTATCAAAGTTTTCTCTTCTTCTGCTTCCTTGGATTTGATTTTTATTTTTTTATTATTATTATTATCTTATTTTATTTTTTCCCCGAAAGAAAAACAAGGAAAATGAAATAATATACAAATAAAAAATAATATTTGTATTTGTATGTACTTATATATAGGTATGAATTTAAGCGTGAGGGTACACATAACATAATATCTAATACCGCATATCAGAGTCAGTAAAATGATAACATAAAGAAAGAAAGGATAATTAAAAAACTTTTTTATGAATAAAATTTTCTTGTTTTATTTTACTATCGTCGTGTATTAGAGTGTACATATGCTATGCAATTTACATACATACATGTGTGTATAGTCAAACATTTATGTACAAAATGTAGAATTTTACTTTACTTCAATATTTTTATGACTTTTATACTTTTTCTTTGAATCTTTAAATGCTTTTAGCATGACCTACCCTCATTTTAACGTACATTATAGAGCAGCAGGACATTAACAAAAATTAAATCATTAATAAAGCTTTTGTTTTTTTTTTGCAATGCATACATCAGACAAATATTCACCAAGAAGAAAAAATGCAAAAAGGCCAAATGAAACATAATGCATTATATGCGAATAGTGTACACTATACTTCGTACTATAATCTATAATGTATGTGTATACTAACAGATACTATGCATAAATGTCATGACTTGATATTATTTATCGAATTTTTTTTTTTGTGTGTACGAACTTATACACGTATATGTATACATCTTTCTTAAATTTTTATTTATCTTTTTTTTTCTATCTTTAGTTAATTAAAAAAAAAAAAAAATGAAATGCATAGAAAAAACGAAAGCTTTGTATCCTTTCATAATTTTTATAAATAAAATTCTTTTTTTGTCTACTGCATTATTCATCAAGAATACATCATGTCGTGCATATTTAATACAATAAAAACGAGAAATAACAAAAAATTACTAAAAAAAAGTTTTTACTTTAATTGCAGTAAAATGTGTACGAAAAAAATTGTTGATTTTGAACTTTTATGTATTTTATATAGCCACTAGCGGAAAAAGTGTCAAAGTTTATTTTTTATTGGTCTGTTTCGCAATGTACATACATACATAGCTTAACTTATAAGTGCTGTCAATGAATTTCGATACTACGTCACGTATGTATGTAGATATTGAATATCTGGGATGGTTTGTATGTATGTATGTAATTATATTGATTTTTGGGGCCTTTTGGATCATCGTTAAGTGATAAATTTTCAGACTTTTGTGTTCAATCGAAAATTGTAATTATTAATAATGTGAGCAAAAAAAAAGATTTAACTAAGTTAAGCTACACATTTGCGATATAAGCAATTTTAAAATGAATACTAAAAGCACGATTAAAGCAGTAATTTAATGAATTAAACTAAGAACTATGATGAATGAAGAAAAAAAGTAAATTACAATAAAATAATTCCACTAAACACTAAGAAAATGAAATAATTATTTTTTGTTATTACTTTTTATTTTACCTGAACTGCTTGGTGAACATGTATAATTTCCAGAATCGGATGGTGTTGCTTTTGCTATTAATAATTTACTTGTTCTTGTTTGCCTTTCAGTTATAACATTAATACCACCACGTTTTGAATAATTCATAACACGTTTACCTTTATACCAATAAATAAATGATGGTGGGACTGGTGATTGCATTGCTAAACATGTAAGATTAATATCACTACCACTTTTTATAAATAATTCTGAATTTCCAAGAATTTTAGCACGTGATACTGAAAATAAAAATTTTATATTAATCAATGAAATTAATAATAATTAAAATATATTCAAAATATGTACATATGTACGTGTATATCTACATATAAGTATCTTTTTAAAACTGAATCGATCTATTATGATTACACACTAAATCATGTACTAAATGGAACAAAAAATGAGCAAATATCTTCTTTTTTTTTTACATGACATGATGACATAAAAAATTGATATAATAAACTGTAATCATAATGTAACTATTACAACATATTCTATAAATCTATAAAATTATTATTCTTGATTGTATTACATATTTTATATTAAAAAAAATTAACTGCATTGAATTCAGAAACACAAAAAAAAATTGCAATATCATCTTGATAAAATAAAATGAACATTGTTCAAAAATTCAATATTTTCCAATCTAAATTACTATAATACATAAAGAATGTCACATAAAAGCATGTATTTTGAATTACATGCACACAAACACATGTTTATGTATCATATATTAGTTTATTACAAAATACTTAAACATTTTTCTCAACAGTTTTTTTTTTTTTTTTAAACAACCATAACAACTATTGTATACAAGGATAAAATATAGAAGGATATGAAAAATTTACAAAAACTTACCAACAACATTTAATCGAAATGCTTGACTTATTTTTGGTTCTGTTGATACTTGACATTCATATGTTCCAGAATCTCTTGGTTGTGGTGATGATATCCTAAGTGTCCATTCATCTGATCCTTCAGTATGTAAAGATTGAAATCGTTGATCATTTGTGTATGTTAAAATTCCAACAGTAAGTATATGTAAATCGCGTTTTCTTATCCATGAAACCTTTTTTTATAGTTTTTTTTTTTATTTTCCAATGTCCATATATTTTTGTTTCATTCAAGATTTTGTTGTTGTTGTTGTTTTTTTTTATTGTATATTTTGTGGATGACAAAGAAAAAAGAAATTGAAAATATAACAGAAAATCAATTTAAAGAAAAGAAAAAAACATAATATATAAATTTTATAATTTTTCTGCATTACACAAATGTGTCAATGTGAACATGTCGTACATACACATGTATGTATGTATTTTAATATGGATTTATCATAAAAGGATTCGATGAACGATGAGTTATGTAAAAATATCGAAGAGAAAAAGACATTATTTCTTTCAGTATTGATTTGTTTAACTATATTACATATGTAAATATGTTTAAAAATATAGAAATATCAAAATAAGCTGCATTAACTATAAAATTCGAAAAAAAATATATCATTGCATGTGTATGTGTATAATGACACACAAAAAATATACACATGTGAAACACACACACACACATTTCGTGTGTGTAAAATTCGAATATACACATTATAGCAAACGTAAATCGAATAGAAGAAATAAACTAAAATATATCCCTTTTCTTGTTTTCTTTATTTTATGTACCTTTTTTCGATGTTAACGACTGAATATATTTCATACTTGAAAAATAAGAAATCGTAAAATCTTGAGAAAAAGAAATTTTTTTTTTCTTGTTTCTAAAAAAAAAAATTATATTTTATTTTTATATTCAACATTTATTTTTGGATAATACTTAGATATAAGAAAGGAAGGAAAAAAAAACATGGAAATGGATAGGGTACTTATATATATACATTTTAACGTTTCGGAAATTCGATTATTTTTATACACAATATTATAATACTTAGAAATAAAATTTTAACAAAATGTAAAATTTATGATAAAATATTTTGAAAAGATAAAAAATTATTGTTTCAAATAATTTAAAACATATTTAAGTTTGAAAAACTTTAAATGTTTTTCTCTATAATTTAAATGAAGGTACCTACTACCTATTCACTTTAGTACTTAAATATTTTAAGAGGAAAATTTAAATTTAGATTTTGAGAAAATCACTTAAACAAAATTGTATGTTACTTTTTACAATAGAGAATATGTACATATATATGTAAATTTAAATTTTACTTACCGCTCTATCACCTAAATTTCTAACCCTACAATGTAAAAGTGCTGCTTGTCCAACAGTTGCTGTTATTTCTTTTTTTGTTGAATTATCAAAATATGGTTGAGAATATGGTGTTTCCCAATAATGTGGTGGAACATCTCCACAAATTATTAAAGTTTCTATAAAATAAACAAACAAACAAAAAAATTTTTTTTTATTGTTAACACTATAAATGAAGTAAAAACAAATTTTCCAGGATTTCAATGATATTTATTTATTTATTATACAATTTGTTTTTCATTAAATTATTTGTATAATATGAAATATTTGAATTCAGTAAAATTTTCCCTTTAAAAAAAAAAATTTAATGTATACGAAAAATCTTTTACATTACAAACAGAACCTTATAATTAGGTTTTTATCGATTTTCATATTTCCTTTCATGTAAAATTCATTTTTGTGTACATGAAAAAGTTATTCGTTTTTCTTTCAGTTTTTTAAATTGTATCAATTAAATGTTAAATGTACTGTACCTGTGAAACAGAACGAAATAAACATACCTATGGGTACATGTATGTATTTAAAAAATCTTTTATGTATGATACAAAATGATTTTAAATAAAATTACACAAATACATATCATCAAACATAAATTATACAATTTTTTTCCAAAATTTATATTAAATTTTCTTTTAAAATTTTAATAAAACCAAAATATTTTTGTAAATTATGATTAAACAGAACGAATAATCCATTTTATATCCTTTATATTTACATCCTATTCCTGTTTTAGAATAAAAAAGATCTCACTTTACCCATGAAGCTTTCACTTGGGATTTCGAAAGAGAAATACTAGAAATTTTTATTTCATAACCCACAACACTGAAGAAAGAAAGAAAATTTGCATGTGTATATGGTACAAGTGTGTATTATAATGTTTTGCATATTACGGTTTACTTTAAATTTAAAAATGAATTGTATTTCATTTTCAATTTCAAAAGAAGCAACAAAAATTATAAATAAAACAAGAATTATAAAAAATTCAATGAAAATGAAAAACATAATTATGAATACGAACTCATATGTACATATGTGTTTATGTAAAATAAAGAAAACAAAATTTATTAAATTAATGTTGTTTTGTAAACTCATACACACATTCATACACATGAGTATATGAATTGTAAATTCACTATAATAGTATGTACATCTTTAAAAATCAAGTGATATTTCTTCCTGCGATTTTAAGCTTAAACAATTTTTTCCAAAAATTTTATTTTTTTTATGAAAGCTTATTTTTTTTTTTATTGAATAAAAAAAAAATAATGAATAAATAATGAGTAAAATTCTCCATTTTGTCGTTATCTTATTATATTTCCTTTTTTTTTTTTTTTGTTCTTATGGTACCTACTGTCTTTATTCGTTTATTCGTATCTTTTGATTATAAGAAAAATAAATAAACAATGAACAAGTCAATTATTTCTAATTCAATTATATTTATCAAAGTCTTTATTATCATAATATTAATAAGATCTCATTCATCTCATTTTATTTTCAAAATGATTATATTATCATGTATGCCTATATAATTTATTTTATTCATTTATAAAAGTTAATTTTCTATCAATTTATTCGCATATTATGTAAACATACATATTATATACCTACGAGTATGTGTAAAAAAAATACAGTATATAGTACATACGAACAATTAAAATACGTACAATATATAAACTTAATTTTTTGAGATAAACATACGTATATATTTACGTACGCATTTTCAAACAAAAATATGTACTCACATAAGTATGTATTATAATGTTTGTATAAATATTTTATGAGATATTATTACAATATATCGAAAATAATGCTAGAAAATTAATCAAACAATTAAATGATTGGGTTGATCTTATGAAATTGTGATTAAGTGAAATTAATAGCCTTTATATATTCAGTATTGCATTAACGTATACATATTTGTATATTATAGTATACATACATATTTGTAAATGATATAATTTCTTACATAATTAATAAGTCAGCAATAATATACAGTAATTGAAAATAGTGCTATCTGAGATGTTTACATATGTAAATACATATATGTATGTATACATATAAGTAATATGTAACATTTTACTAATTCCTATATTTAATTCATATGAATTATTGTATTCAAGAATTTCTATCTAACATAAAGTATTTTATAAAATTTTATAAAAAATACTAAAATAATCGATCAACAAAATCTCAACTTTATTCAAATTATTTTCCCAAAAGGATAAATACATATACTTAGAAACAAATATTTAAAAAATTATTAGAATTCTTTACGTGTCTATAAGCATAATAGACATAATAATTTTTTTTTTTTTTTTTAATTTTAATAAAATATTACTTTTTGCCTTAAGTAAATCAAACATCAAATACCTTAAAGCTCAAAGTCTTTTTAAAAAATTATCTTGAAAATATTTTAAAATATGTACTTATTTACGGTAAACAAAAAATCCACAAAAAAATTATATTTCTGTTACTAATTACATTTTTAAGAGAGAAAAAAAAAATCTTAACTAGTAAACACCTTTACAAAAATTTGATTTATTTTAAAATTTTGCTTTCAGATATTGTGTATATAAATGAATTTTATTGCATAAAATGTGCTTATTTATTTATTTAAATTACGATTCGTTTTTTATTTAAATTTGTTTTTTTTTGTTTTTTAATGCTTTAATTTATTAATATTATTTAAACTGGTTTATTTATTTGTTGCTTTAATTTTAATTTTATTTTTATTTTTGTTGTTGCAATTGATTAAAATTTTAAATTTAATTTATTCTTTATAGAGATAATTTCACTTTTTATTTTGTATATTATATTATCAGGCATAAAATTAAATTCCCACACAGAATATGATTATGCTTTAAATATTCTACAAAACAAAAAAAAAATTAAAATTGAAATAATTTAGTGGGACATTAAAAATGTATAATAAATAAAGAATAATAAACTCGAGATGAATATGTATATTATCAAATACATTCTCATAAGGATTTTCTTCAAAATTTATTTGAAAGAATAAAATTGCAAGAAAACAAAATTAACTGGAATTTATTTTAATACAATCAAAACAAATATCAGGTCAATGTCATTTCTTTTTTATTATTATTTTAATACATTAGGTAATATGTAATTTTAATTTAAACTAATTATATGTACATATATTCATGCCATTACAATGTTATAACATTTTGTAAAATCAAAATAAGAAAAAAAAATTTTTTTTTTTTTTTTGAAAAAAACATTTTCGTGTTTACATATTACTCATGCAATATATCACCTGTTCTACACTCAACATAAAATATTTAAAATGAAAATCATGAAATTTATACAAGTAATGTAGATATATTATATACAATATTCGTTAATTTTTTGTAAAACACGCAACAAACTACCGCCTTTATCAAGTCATATCCTTTTTGTTTTTTAGAACAATTATAATTACATTCGTAATGTGATGTAAAAAAGACAGCTAAAATATTAATAATGTAATCAGCATATGACATAAAACAGTGAAAAGTTTGTACATTTCTGTAATGATAATAACAAATTTTCTACTTTTGTTTTTCTTTTACTTTTTTGGTTGTTATAAGAAGAAAAAAAAACCAGAAGTAGTTATATACAAAATTTCTAATGTTTAAATAAAACATGCATGTTTATAATGTCTTAACATATATAGAATGTACATACAATACGTTTTTATGTACATACAAATTTTCTTTTAAACACGAAAACATCATTTTGATAAGAATATTTTGTAAAGATGTTTTCACTTATTTTCTTTTCCTTTTTTTTTCCTTAGATCACGTCTAATATAGCAGAAAAAATTGAGAAAATATAACTTTTTCTATACATATATGTATGTATATACATGCATGAGTACACATTTTTTTTCTTTTCTTTTTTATAATGAAAATGTATGTAGGTATTAAACTTTATATAGATATTGTAAATCTTTTAATATAAAAAGGTCAAAATTAAAGAGAGAGAGAGGAAGGGAGGGCAAGGATAAAATGAAAATGTAATAAAAAACAAATAAATAAATAACAAGAAAAATATTAATTTCTTATAACTCATAGCTTTATAAAATAAATATCTACATTAAAGATACATATATATACCTACATAAAGATACAAACACTAACAAAAAATTTCACATAAAAATATTTTCCAATCATAAAAAAGAAAAAAAAAAACAAACTGAAAAGAAAAATATTATTCGTAAGGAAAAAAAAATTTTTTTTCTGCTATTTATTTTTTTATTTTTTTTTTGTTCATCCTAAAATAATGATAAAATACAAATTTCATACATAAATACATATATATATAATTTTTTTGGCTCTATTAAATTTTACCCTTTTCATTATAATATTTTTGATATAGCAAAAAACAATCGTTTGATGTTATGCTATTAGTGGTTAGAGTTCATATAAATAGAGATATACTTGTAATCACAAGTGCTTATCCATGTATGTATGTAGTATTTCAATTGTATTACATAAACTAATAATGACGATAATGCTTAAGATTTCCAGTATCTGTGTAGTACAAACAGAAAACAAAAAAAAAAAAAAAAAAAACGAAAAACATTGAAGAGAAATTGAAAATAAAAAGGAAAATTCGTATCAAGTGAATGAAAAGAAAAATAATTTGAGTTCATTAAGGTCTTTTGTACTTTTTTTTTTGGTTTCTTTTTTCATTCTTATAATAAAAGAGTTTTTTTTTTACAGTTCAGTTTTTATAATAAAAAACGATGATGTAGTTAAAAAAAATAAATAAATTTTTTGTTTACTCTTTCATAATGAAAAAATGAAAATTTCTATAGTTATACATACAAATAAATACATATGTATAAATATTGTACGTAGAAGAAAATTCTAATTGACTCAATTTAAAAGAAAAACTCACGTACATAAAACAATGAAATATATAAACAAAAGGGGTAACAAAATTAAATATATGAACATTTTTCTTTTGAAACGAATTTTGGAGTTTAATAAATTAACCTAGTAAAATGTGATTGAACTATTACAAAAGGAAAATAAATGCCAAAAAAAAAAAATCAAAAATTTGAAATTTTATTCTATTTTAAAGAATTTTTTAGAAACGGCTTATTGCAGCTCCATTAACATGCACAATTGATTTGTATAAATTGAATGAAATTAATTCATGAGAGTATTTCAAACAATTTTGAAATATTAGAAAAACTATTTAAAATAATATCATTATTTTTAATACAAATCAATTATTGTATCTCATTTTTAATTTATACAATTAATTGTAATTTCAATTCTATAGTAATCGATATACAAGTGAAGAATATCATCATTAAAGAATTTTGATTTTTCTTATTTAAAATATAAAAGACATACATACTATATACAAGAAAAAAAATTGTAATTTTAATCAATTTACTATTTTCTAATTGAATTCAAATGCAATAAAATTTTACAGCTTTGGGTATACAATGAATTTCCCATGATAATTATTCTCATTTACTGTTATATATCGTTTTAACCAACACCATTATGATAGTAAAATAATTTTTGTAATGAGAAAAATAAAAAATAAAAGGAAAAATGAAAAAGATTTTATTAATTTCTTGATAACCTTTATTTTTGTATTGAAACCATATACTTACATAAAATATGATTATATTTTCATTCTTTTATATTTTAATGAATTGAAATGTACATACATACATATATGCCGGTACATATATACATGTGAAGAGCAAAAAAAAAATATTCTCATGGATAATGCTACAAGTATATAAAAATAAAAATAAAAGGACGAAGAAGAAAAAATGATATTAATTTCGAAAGTACAAATTATAACCACTATAATTATTATATTGCAACATAAATTTATTTTCCTTTTTTATTTCGAATAAAAATAAATTTCCACAAAAGCACTTTTTGAATTCTATACCCCCAAGGAGAAAATATAATAATATACAAATGTACATACATAGATACGTGCGTACATAAAATATCTGTATGAACATATTATATTCGAAAAAAAATCGTTAAATATATAGAAAACATAGAACAATCGTTTTCATTTATTATGTCCCTTTCAATTTATTACACTAGCATAAAAGTTTGTGTACATACTCACATATAACGTACATACACATATATGTATATGTATATATTTCCTGTTATTTTATTTCCTTCTTTTGTGATTTTTCTTTTTTTTTTTTTTTTGTTTACAATTTTTCTAGCTTATAGCATTAATAATACTTCTCACTTTAATATTCTCGTATGTATATGAATTTTTTTATTTACATGTACAACATTTTGTGTGTACGTTACATGAATGAATTTATTTTCAATGTTTACCAATAATAAACTATACATCTAAACATACATATTTTATATTGCACTTTATGAAAATTCTGTTAAAAGGTTCAATATTGTAAAAATAAAAAATACATATTATTGTTTGCATTTACACTTATGTATATGATATTGACGATTAAATAATATGGAAAAAATTCTAATTGAAACATATTAAACCGCAAATAACAAAATAAAATTCCTCAATGGTATTTTTTTTTTTTTTTTTTTTATAAATAATAACTGTGATTTTATTTATTGTAATTGTAATTACGTAATAATAATCTTAAGTATCATTACCACAAAGTCATGATAAAAAAAATAAAAAAAATGTAATTTAACGTAGCAAATGTTCTATAAAAAAAATTAAAAGGTTTTCTTTGTCAAACAAACTCAGTAATAAAATAAATAATTGATTTTTTTTTTTTGTAATATGTATGTACAATATTTATTTGATTGTGTACCCAATATTCGATTAATCATACTCATATTTTATCGTTATTTTTATGTATTGTTAAATGAAAATATTTTTCGTTTTCAAATTCTCATATTCTTTCTCTATTGAACAAGACAAAAAAAAATAAATAAATAAATAAAACTCCTTAATAAAAATATTATTCATTTTGTTTATAGTACTAAAAAGAAAAGCGAATACAATAGAATACATGAATTTATTAATACTTTTATGTACATATATGCCTTTGAAAATAAATTAAAATTGATGTGCATTAATGGTTTCATATAAGAATTTTCAACAATTGTATGAAAAACTATTTTATTTTATTTCAATCGTAATATATGTAATATAATTTTATGTATGTTAGTAAAGACATAAATTAATGTATTTTTGCAAATAAACGAAAACGATAAAAGAAAAACGAAACATGAAAAAGGTTTACATATCAACCGGATTATATCTATTTCCATTAATCAAAATAAATATTAAGTTTAGTTTAGTTTCTTTTTTTCTTTTTTTCATTATAATTATATTAGGTGTAACCAACACAAGTAATCATATTAGTCAATTTCTTATCTTTTGGAAACATGCAATATAATCAATACAAATTCTATAGAACTTACTGTACATGTGTATACGTACATGCTTATGTATATTTATGATGTGTAAATAACTATATGTATACATATGCATATATGAACATATATGTATGCGGATACATGAAATACAATCAAATAAAGGAAAACTCAAATTGAATTTTTTATTAGCTAATACAATAACATATACACATATGCATGTATTTTTCAAATTATTTGTATGTATGTAAGTATATATATGTACAAAAAATAAACATACATATATTTGCAAAAGCACTTTTATATGGGTATGTTTTTTTCTACCTTATTCGTATAATGTAAAATAAAAATAAATAAACGAATTCCATTAAGATGTTCATCCTCAACCTAACCTCAAAACATAAATTTTCTTTACTTAAAACACTTGAAACATTAATATTGTAACTTTTGTAGATGTATACATATGTATGTATTTTTTTCCTTTTTTTTGTGCATGAACAATCAAACATAATACTCGAGCTAGCGTGTATTTACTTACACTGTATCATTAGTAATACTTACATACATATGTGTATAGACACATACAAATTGTACATATGTAATTTCACAAAAGAGTTGCAATCATATATAATATACAAATCTATATGCAATTTAAATAATATGTATGTTAACAATTTAATGTTTACATACGAGTAATACATATGTATGTATGATATGTAAGTAGATATTTACATTGAATAAAACAATGATCAACAAAATTTATTTTTATTTAACTTTTAAAGTTTTATTTCATATTTATTTAAAGATTATTCAAAGAAAATTGGAATGACACGCTAAGTTGTTAAATTGAAGAAAAACCTAGTAAAAGTTTTAAGAATAATTTTAAAACTTATAAAATGTTATAAGTTAAAACAAAAAATTTCAATTACAAAAATAAAGAAAAAAATGGTATAATTTGAAATATAGAAATCACACACATGATTAGATGTGAAAAAATGGTCACAGTCAAAAACAAAAGACAAATCCATACATCAGATATAAAAATTTGTATTTTTTAGGTTTATATTTTTATCACAGACCAAATTGCCTGATATATTTTTGTAATCCGATTAGTGAAGATAGAAAATACACGTCAAAGTGAAAATAAAAGAAAAAGGAATTAATTTAACATATTTTCCTTTTTACTTCTTTTTTATACTGAACAGTATTTGAGTGGTATATTAAAAAGCTCACGAATGTCTAATTATGTCGACAAATCTAGTAAGAAAAATTCATATTAATGTTTTGACAGCAGAAAAAATCCGATTTTTTATATTTAATGCGCTTTTCTTTTATAAACCTTTTTTTTTCGTGTGTTTTTCATTGCAAAACATTATCAAACCTTTAAAAATGCACAGAATCTACAAAAATAGGATACCTAATGATATATACCTATATAATGATAATAGGATACCTAGGATACCTGTGATATTTATCAATTTCTGAAAAAAAAACCAAATAAACAAAAATTTATGAAAAAAACAAAACAAACAAACCACACAAAAAAAATTTTTTGTTTTCTTTAAATTTAATAGAAAATTTCTTCATTTTTGGATCATCTTATTTTTGTGAATTTACTCCTGAATTTTTCGTTATTACGAATTTTATATAAGTATGTATGCTAAGGTATAGAGTGTTTAAGTACAAATTTAATAAGCCACATGTTAAAATACGTAAGTAAGCTTTTGTTAATGTTTTATTTTGCTCTGATAAGGAATACACTACAAGAAACAAACACATACATACATACATGAATATCAGCATGTATACTGGCTGATATTTCTCACAGCTACACAATAAATGTTCATTCTGTGAATTGGATGGATTTTTTTTTTTTTCTAAATATTTTTACATGTTAATAATAACGTGAAATAAGCAATAAAGAAACCATACATTAAATAAATAATACCGATGTTTTTCACGTTTAAAACGATAGCTATGAGGCTAACTAAAAAGTTGACGCAAAATATTTGAAAAAAAAAAAATTCAAAAGTAAAAATATTTACTTCTGTTATTTTTTTAAACATTTTTTTATGTTATTTAATCCTAAATCTTAAAACGCTTACCATATATCATGAGTTTGTTAAACCTTTCTCTATATACATACATATGTACATGCAAATAAAAAGAACAACAAAAAAATGTTTTTAATGTTTTATACTTGTACATTAGACCATGTAGGACTTCATTTTATTTCACGACAATAAAATGCAAATCACTCTTTACCACGTTCACCATTTCCCATAATAAAAGAAAAAAAAAAACAAAATTTTCATTCTTTATTACTCTCTTCAACCTTGTCCTTAATATTTTACACAAATACCTACGTTT
The DNA here is from genome assembly GCA_963971155.1 of Anthrax anthrax. NCBI lineage: Eukaryota > Metazoa > Arthropoda > Insecta > Diptera > Bombyliidae > Anthrax > Anthrax anthrax. The sequence continues at coordinate 33,139,350 of OZ020118.1, read as the reverse complement.
CATTTTTGTACCTAAGCCAATATACCCATAATAACGATTTTATCTGACATATGACATAGGCTAAAAAAGTAAATGAAAATGTTCCATAGTATTGTAGGCTTGTAGGCGCAATTCAACTCGTATATAACAGAGATACATACATAATGTACGTGACATATTCATATAAACATATATTATATGTGTGGATAAATTTATTCTTGTATCTACATATAAAAACGAAATGATATCCTGGCTAATGTAATTTGCAATCCCACACGTTTGGTTAGACTACATTGATATTTTAAAACTGAAATACTTGCAACATTGGTTACATCGGTATTACAAAAATTTTATTACTTAATCATGCAATAACAACAACAGCGTATAAATGAATAAATTTTATATTAATGAGATGCAAATTTTAAATTTTCACGTATTGAATTTAGTCTGCATGTTAAATATGTCCATGTTTGAAGGTGTGGAATATACATAGAGTAAGGGAAAAGAAACTGATTTTTAACAATAAATTGATGTAAAATAAATACGCGTCAAATTTTTACAATTGTTAATTTAATAGTTTTTTTTTTTTTTTTAAATTTTTAATCATTAATTATTTTTATTATTTTTTTTTTTTACAATTTATTTTAACATTTATATGTGTACAAAACGTGTGTATTTATTCACACTTTTTTTCATGTTTGCTTCTGCCAATTAATTTTTTATGTAAAATAAATTAAAAATATTTACATACGTTTAATATGTACATACATATGTATATAATTTTTCAAAGATAATTAAATTATGATTGAATTACAAATTTGCATATAATTTTTTTTTTTATTTCAATTTTAATAATTTATAATGGTAATCTAATAAAAAATAATTATTTATCAAAAAATAATATTTTTAAAAAATTATCCAATGGAAGTGATATTAAATTACAAAAAATAAAATAATTAAAATAATTGCATTAATAATTTTTAAAATTTATATAAATTTTTAATCAAAATATGTAATGTATCTGAAACCTTAAAAGCATAAATTTAACATTTAAGGAAATTTTGTTTATTTCACATGTACATATGTAGATTACAAATATTTTCCTTGTTCACAATTTCCATCCAAATATGTATGTTCATAACATATAAAAAATCTTAGTAACTAATCTGTGATATTTATCAATTTTTATAAAACATTATGCGTCAAAAGTTTATTTAAATATTAAATGAAAATTCGATGAAATTTATTTCATCTGCATATAGATGTGACTACACATGGGTATTTCTATGTATTATGCATGTTTTATGGGTCATCACAAACATAAAATTTTTTAAAAAACAAAATTTTTTAAAAAAATAATATTATGCAAAAAAAAACTTCTTTTTAAAAAAAATATTTTTATATTTGAATGATTTTTTATACGAACATATGCATACATACGTATTTTCATTAGTTTTTCGAATGTTTTTTTTATTTAGCTTCAATTTCTACAAAATAAATTCAAAAAAAAAAAAAATAAGGAAAAATGTGTTTCATTTAGGAAACAGAATCAACTATATGATTAATTGCTACGACTCCTGAAAGTCATAAATCACTGACAATGATTATATGTATGTATGTATATATGTATTCTTGACAAGTATATATGTACTATATATGCGTATTCATATGTATGTACATATATGGATGTATGTATACAGTACGAAAGCATATAAACATAATATGTATTTACAATTTTTATTAATAAAGGATCTAGGATATATGAAAATATATAATATATGTATTTAGGCATCTTTTGATATTATTCTATGTCTATTAACCTTTCACCTTTATCCTTCACTTATTTTAATCCCAAAAGTCTCATCAACTGTTCTATATCATGTGTTGCTTGCTATACCATTATGATTATAACAAAATGGCATAAAAAAAGGAAATTCAGCATCAACGAAAACTGAGTGTTATCAATTTCATTTTCACCTTTTTATATTATCCATACATTTACAATTACGGTGTATACGTTATATTTATGTACAATTATCAAGTAGTATATACATACATACAAAATTATAACCCTATAATCTATGAAGAATAGCAGCTGCTAAATTGCCAAAAAGTCTTTAGTTGAAATATAAATTTATAACATTATCGCATCATCATCATCATCGATATCATGATCATCATTTAAAAAAACTGTATATACATATACATATACATATATCTATGTATATACATACATATATATGTATATTCATACATGATGTTACGTAAATTTAAACTTTTTATTCACATACATATACCTATGTACATAAAAAGGTTACATAACAAAATTTCGATTATCATCATCAACCTATCATTTACCTACCGTAAAATAAATGTTTCACCCATCACCACCCAATCATTTAAAGATCTAAAATCGATTACGTGTCATTATCAATCACAGTATTTAGGTACTAAGTTTAAACAGATTATTTAAATGTATTTCGTTTTTACATATTTTCAGATTACATGCAGAAAATAAGAAGAAATGGTATATAAATGTTTTGTTCTTCATTAATTCTAATTTATAAAAAAAAAAAAAAAAAAAAAAAAAAACCCACCACCGTTTTGTACAAAAATAAATTTTAATATTTTGAAATAGATTCATACTCATTGTACAGATGTACTTATACAAAATGTAATACGAATATCATGTCACTTTTTGGCATTTATTATAAAACCATTAATTTGAATGTACATAAAAAAGGCAAAAGCGCAAAATACGTAGACATATGCGAGATTTTTAAAAGAAAAAGAAAAATTCAAATTATGATCAATAATCAGTTATAGATACTTAAATTTAAAAAAAAATTTTCATGCTTACCTAAAACAGAAAATATCAAAAGCTGAGTACATAAAATTATTCCATTCGTTCGATTTTGTTGCCAAAATTTACATTCAAACAACATTGTGTCATGCGATTAACACCAGGTGTTTTCACTTGCTGCGATTCAATTATTAATATTATATTTTTATTCTATTTTTGATTTTATATAATATTTTCCTTTTTTTATTTTTATTTTTCACAGCACAAATTTTATTTATTATTTTATATTTCTCTATCAATGTCACAGCACATAATAGAAATTTATTAATTATTAAAAATTAAAAAAGTAACATTAAACCATAGGAAAGTAATAAGAAATAAGAAAAAACGTTAAAAATCAAAATGTAATCTACTTATACGCGGATTTTTTTTTTCTTGTAATTTTGTTTTTTATATATTCGAAAACTTAAAATTGAAAGGTCGCAATCGACCTAGTTTTAATAACGGATTATCAAAATTGGCCATTTCTATCACAAAAATAAAAACGATGACGGTATTATATTGTATTATAAATGCTGGTTAATTGAATATCATCAATAATAGATACACAAAAAAAATAAAGTTCTAAATTTTATGAATATGAGAAAATTTATTTTTCTTGATGCTGGTTTTCTTTTATGGAGATATACTAATATATTTTATTTTATGTGTATTTCCACAATATAATGCTCATAATTCTAATTTCCATTATTCACTATTTTTCTGTAAATTATCAACAATATTTATTGAATTTCACTTCAATCGAATAATTATTATCTTAATTATAATATATTACAAAATTTTACATTAAATTTTTCCTTTCCTTTTAATGTGAAACTGATTAAACTGGAAAAATTTTTTCCTTTGTATATTTTTATTCATAATATTAGATCATACTCGTATGTTTGTACATAAATAATTTTTAATGTATTTTACACACTTTTTCCTAATTGATACATTTTTTTTTAAATTCACATTTTATTACATTTATAGTCGTGATGTACACATAAACAAAAAAATTTTTTTACAATTTTTTGCTTTCTTATTTCACAATGAAAATTCGTATATAGTACATTTCGTGAAATAAATTTATGTACTTTTACTTTACACCTCAATCACTTCCATATAATCAATATATAATAATTATTCTGTATATAAGAACAAATAAAAAAAAAGAAAAACAAAGTAAAATCAGTTTTAGTTTGATAATTTATTTTGAATATTATTAATAAAATGCATCCTTCCAATAAGGATTTTTTATATACACTGTATACATTTTTTTTATATACATATATTACAGTAGAAATTTTAACTATTCTATAATAGTGGTGAATTCATTTAAGCTTTAAAGGTGAAAGCTCAACAATTTTTCCATATATTCATATATGTATGTACGCATATTATGTACATTGTAAATAATAATGTCCACAAAAAATTTCCTTATTTTTATTTGTTGTTGTATAAAATGGGAAAATAAATAAAATCATGATTTTCTTGAAAGAAAATAAAGTTAATACTCATATAAAGATGTTAGTGTACTAGGTCAAAGTTGTATTATGAAATATTTATAAATCGCTTTTAATAAAATTTTCAGAACATACGACATATATGTACATATGTGTATACGTAAAGTTTTGATACGGTTTTCAATGAATTTATACACATTTAGTTTTTCATTTTTCGTATATATACCCATGAAAAATGTGGAAATATCCAATATTTAATTAGATACTAAAACAATGTACTAAAACAAGAGCCATGATAAAGAAATGCTCTAGTAATTTACATAAAATAATAATTAAGATTTTTCTCTTTTGTTTTCTTGAATTAATCTGCTTAATTTACAAAAAGCTACAAAATATAGTAAATGAAAAATATATTCGAACATTTTTATTTGGTTTTTACTTTCAACTCAAATAAAAATGTTTAAACATTTATCCAAAAGGATAAATGGAAATTTAACGATAACCGTGATAATGGCAATAATGATCATTTAATATTGCGCAAAGATAGCTCGTATATTCACATTGTATTCGGATAACAAAATTTTATTGGAAGTACTGGAAAAAAGAAAAACAATTTTCTGAAAAAATATTTACACGTGTTTACAAATCATTTTATCTTCGCTTCATAAAAATATTTTAAACGATTTTTTTTTTTTTTTTTTTTTGTAACAAACACGAGATAAAAAGTTTTCTATTCAACAGCATATTTAGTTTTTTTTTATTCTGTCTTACCATAAATAAGATTTCAAAAGTCAAAATTTTGTTGTCGTTGTTGTTATCCCATGATTTGATTCTTTCTTACAAAGAAAAGAAAAAACAAATTTACATCTATGATTTTGTTTTTCATTTTTTCAAATATTTTCTTTTCATTATATTCTTATTTCTAATGAAAAAAAATTCTTTTTATCCTTTTTGTCAATGTAATGTACCTAATCATATTTTTGTTTTGTGATTACCATATACACGGATACAAAATTGTTAACCTTTTTTTTTTAAAAAAAAAACAACTTTTATCTTCAGATTTAATCAAGTACTATTTTATGTGCATAATTTTACATAATTTTCATTGTTCATTGTTTTTTTTGTTGTTGTTTGTGTAATAAACTAAATTATGATTTATGTTACTGTCATTATTAAGATAAGTCAATCAAAATCAAAATATTTCTTATATTATTTACACATGCATGTTATTTGAATAAATTTATCAGATTTAAATAGCATGTGATTATAAAAATTTAAAACAAATGCAACATTATTTAAAGGTAAATTCTTATGATGTAGTAAAAAATTGAAAATTAAACTAACTTTAAATGTACGACAAAAGCAAAACAAAAAAAAAAAAAATAATAAAAAGAAAAATTGCAATTTTTCCAATAACATTCACTTGCCTTCGTTTACTTCTAAAACTTTTCCCAAATCATGTGCATATGCATAAATATTTTATTTACATTTTATTTTATTATTTTCATTTAATTGATATAAAATTTTGTTATAAATAAATAAAATTAAAATTTTTGAAATTTTTGTACTTGACACTAAAATTTAAATTTAAGAAAAATCAAGAAGAAAACTTTTGTTTTTAAAATATTTTATATTTTTATCTGTTATTTCAATTTTATATTTATTTATACATGTATATACGAACGTACTAACAAAAACAAATATAATTACATTCGAAAAGAAACTACAAAAACAAAAAACAATAATAAAATAAAAAAAAAACAGAAGATAAATACATTGAATGAATTTTCAAGATTTTTTTTTTAATTAATTTTTTTTTTTTTCTAAAAAATTTCCTTGACACAGATTTAATAAAATTATTTACAAAATTTCATAGAACTAAAAAAATAATTTAAAAAATAAAAATAAAAAATTTGTATCAAAATCACTTTCTAAAAATTAAAAAAAAAAAAAATAATACTGAAAAAGGATTTTAAAAAATGACATTTCATTGATAAGTAATTAATTCACTTAAATTGAAACAAAAAATAATTTAAGTTTCGATATTTAAATTATTCTATACGAGAAAATCACGTACAATGCATACAATGCAATTTTCGTACAAAAATTTTCGCGTACAATGCAATTAAACCAATTCTGACCTTAAATTGTAATAATAAAGCTTTAAAATTTTTTAATGAAAAATAAATATAATTTTCTTTTTATACTTTTTTCAATATAAATTCTGTATGTATTCATTGCATATATAGGTACATTCATATTTTTATTGGTCATATATAATAATATATTCATATATATTCCAAAATTGAATTATATGTTGAATAATATACCAAAATTTCCGTTTTATTTATTTTAAATTCGAAAATTTAATCATTTAAAGCATTTTTACATTAAAAATGTAACGTATGTTATACATATGTATGTATGTATATAATTTTATTTAATTCATTTAGGCTGATGCATTTATTTGATGTTACATTAAGTAAATGAAATTATAAAATCAAACTAAAATATACTAAAATTTATAATTTAATATTTAAAATATGTTTTAGAAATTAGACCATAATTTTTTTAACTATATTTGTTATACTGATATGTAGGTGTATTAGTATGTATATAGAATACAATTTTATAGTATTCATTTAATTCAATTTATATATTTGATATTATATTGTTACAAATATGTACAAGTCACTGTGTCACTATAAATATAAATACATCTATACTGTGTTTTTTTAATATAGGCACGTGTTAATTCTTAGGAGATAAGAAGAAAACATCATTAGTGTTTATGATTTAGGTTAACTCCTGTGTTGTTGTTGTTATTTTCGTTTATAAAACACAGTAAACTAGCAATTTGGTAAAACTGGCTTAGAAAGAGAAAAAGACGAATTTATACAAATTGAACGCAAAAAAACAAGAAGAATCATCACTAACAACAATATGTGCCTAGATTAAAAAAACGAAGTATGTATAAACATTAGTAACTTGATACTTTAATGTACACACATGTACGAATATAAACAAATAATATCAGTAAAAATAAATTATAAATTTTCGTTGAAAATATTTACATCATGTTATAATAACAATATTACTTTTGTGATACGAAAAACATATGAATACATATATCAGTCAAAAGAATATGTACATATGTGCTTAATATACTTATGTTTTGTAAAACAACATTAAATCCTTATATTACTATAACAAATTTCAAAATTAATTCAATTTTCAATTTTTTTTTTTTTTTAAATAAATTTCGTTATATGAATTTTTACAATATTATGATTGAATGTATGGTACGTGGGAGTACATTTTACGTAAAAACACTTTAAAATTTTTTTTAAAAGTTAAATTTACTTTGTACGTTATATTTTCTATTTTAAAATAAATCTAATATTAAAGTACGTACTTAAATAATGTAATCAGTACTTTATGTATATGTGTATGTATATAAATGTATCATTTTTGTATCATCAACAATAATTGAATATATTATAGTTTTATGCCACATTCAAGATACTATCACAGATTTAAAAGAAATATGTAGATATTTAATCGAAAATAGAAAATGATAGGATAAATAGGTGTAAATAATTTCATAGTGGAGATTATATACATATTTAATTACTTTTTATATGAAGTAAACAAAATATGTGAATTATTATATAAAAATGCTTAAATGTATAAGTTACTATCGTATTGTACAAGCAATTCCACAGGATTTTTTCTTTTTTGGTTTAAAATTTATACTTCATGCATATAACAATTTTACCTCATATATCTGTAACACAGTTATTTATCACATTATTTATACAAAAATTCATTCAATTGAAAATTTTAATTTTACAAACATTTTAATGCATTTTACTCAAACCATTTAAACATTATTTATTCGCTATATCTATGTGGTGCAATTAAAACTATATAACCATAATTACGTATGCATATATGTATATTTTCAACATATTATTTTTCACACGTATATACAAATAAATTCTACTATATACAAAATTTACAATAATATGTGAATAAATTTTAGTGGCCGGAATGAATTGTATGAATGGTTCGCTTTTCCGATTAAAGTATTCTTATCTTAGCGGAATTTTTCTGGTTTTTGTTTTATTCATTTCCTTTTTGTTTTTTGCTTTTTTTTTTTTTTGTAAACATATTCGTACACATGAAAGTTGGATATGTAATATATTATTACTGCATACGGAACACAAAATGATATGTTTGTTTGTGTTTAGTTTACAATGAAAGATTTATAAAGTAAATAACACAAATAAACAAAAAGAAAATTTAAACCAAACGAAAACCAAAAATAAAACCGAAAGGAAAAAATCAATTTGACTGACTACAACTTTTCGTTTATTTATTTATTTTTTTTTAATTTGTATTTTTGTTTTCCTGTAGATACCATAAAAGGGTGGTGTACGGCTGTCTACATACAAAATCGTAAATTGTAAAGTGATAAATACCTGTAAATGGCCTAAAGGAAAACTTTTGCATGCTTTTATACAGTTTACGTAATTTTAATACTACAATGCATATACCTTACATATTTTATATGCGAGTATAATTTACTTACGTATAACGCCTATGTAATAAAAATATAAACGCAAACCTTAAATTATTACCCTTTATTTTTATTGCTTTTTATCAGTTATTTATTTATTTATTTTTTTTTTTTTAATAAATGTACAAAAAAAAATCTTTTAATACTTATGTACATTAAACTCAATGAATTTAGGTGAATAATTTTTAAATTTTATTTTTACCATGCAAACTCCATCTTGTTTTGTAATTATTGAAATCAAAATTGTTTGCATAATCCAAACTCCCGTAAATCAAAAAAAAAATAAATAAATAAAATAAAAAAAATATAAAAATCCAAGATATGGCTTTAACAAGCAGATGTTTAAAAACTTAACTTTCATTGCTGTAAAATTCAAATAAAAATTAAATTTATTAATTCTATACAGAAAGAAATAAAAATCAATCATTAAATCATTAAATAAAAATATATTCTTAAAAGTAATTATTAATTCATTTCATTAAAATTTAAGATTAATTTTATTGCAATTTAACTTTTAAAATTGATTTTTACTTTTCCATTATTTTAAATTATTTTCATTTATAACAGCTTTTTTTTTGTAAGAGTAAAATATACATTTATGCAATTACATCATAAATTAGTATGTGTCATAACATACATATATAAATATAAGAAGTGATTTTCCTTCTTAATCTTTGTTTTTATTTGACTGACGTTAAAGGTAAAAATTTCAAAATTTATAGGCGTATTAAAAAAACAAGTGAATAATTCTATACACGTAGGTATGTACATAATTTTTTCATACATACATATATTTTGAACATGTTTACACAAATATACAAATATTTATACTGAATTTTTTTTTTTTTTAAATTTTAATACATATATATACATACATATATATATATGTTACATGGCTTACTCATTTTTGTGGTAACAGCTTCGAAAAAATTATAAAAAATTTTTTAAGTATATATTTTTACTTCTATCTATCCATTTCATGTCCCTATGTAATAATTATAATTATAAACTGTATATGTACATATTTATATAAATAGAATAAAATTTCAAATATAATAATATCCTCATTAAATTTTTTTCTATACTTATATTTTATCAGTATGTTAAAAAAGAAAGAATTAATTTAATGAGCCTAAATTATGTCATATGATGAGAAAAATGTACATACATACATATATACGTATGTAAAAATTGTATAAGTACACCTACATACATGGAAAAACCTACTTTCTCTTCAAAGTCATATGTATACTTCACAATGTACTTTTTGTATAAAAAACAAGTTGAAATTTCTTAATTTTATATTCATATATGCTTTAAATGTGATACAAATAAGTATCTGTGTATAATTTTATTTCTATGACAAAAACAGTATATTTTCATAAATTAGACCAAACAACATCTTTTTATGTATACATACATATATAAAGAAAGATAAATTAATTTCCTCAATTAATTTGATGCTATGACGACAAGTATAAATATGTATGTGGGTTAAAATTGTATATACACATTCATTACGAATACCACGTACAGAGATGTAAAATATCTTCATATTATTAAAAAAATGTAAAATAAATAAAGATGTAAAATGTTTTTATAAAATTTTCATTTCTAATCTTGTAGAACAATTTTTTTCTCATTTTTTAAAAGAAAAATAAATATTAAAGTAAATAAAAAAAATTTTTTTTTATTACCTAAATTATTTAGATGTTGGTAAATATCTAGATAATAGGACACACGGTCGGAAAGGGATGTGAATGGGTGGAAGCGATAGGGGGGTGATAGGTAGGATTATCTAGACATTTACTAAAATATCTTCTAACATTTTATTTACATTTGTAAATTATTGTAAAAATATAAATTGTTACGCCTTTAATTTTTTTAATTGATTTTATGATTTATAGAAAAAAACAAACAAACAGTGGAAATCAGTCCTTTTTTTGATAAATGATCATCACTTTACATTATGAGTGCTTATATACAAAAATTTCAATCAAAATAAAATCATTTGTTATTAAAATATACATTATTCAAATTGCCTTTGTATTTGAAGAAGAAGCTAAAAAAAAGAAAAATAATTTTCAAAAAACAATTTACCTCCTAAAATACCATAAAGAAAATTTCTAAAATTGAGAACGACGACTTCATGAAGTGTTTTTTTTTTTTTTTTGCATTTAATTCTCGTAATTTATCACTTTCTTGATTATACTAGACATTTTCAATTTTTCTTTTCAAACAAATTTTGTCGTTTATCAAAAATAAAAAATAAATTCAAAAATTCTTAATTTATATTTTGCTCTTTACTTTTTCATATTTACTGTTTACATTTGTTTCATAATAAACAAAAATATTCAAATTTTCAGCCTTTTGACATTATTTTAGAAAATTTCGATCTACATATGTAAATATGTATGTATGTGAGTATATAGCCTTAAATTCTTAAATTATTTTCTTTTGCCAAAAAAAAAAAAAAAAAAAATTTCTTCAACAAAGTTTTAAAAATAAAATGAGAAAATTTGTTTAATTTTGTTTGTCTAAAAACAAAAAACATGCACACATAAAATTTCAATTTTCCCTTATAGTTTATACGTATGTATACAGTTCTATATAAATAAGTACTTAATTTAATAAGTTGTATTTCTAAATAACAAAAATTTAAAATCAATATTAAATTAACAATACAAAATACATAGTTTCAATCTATTGAAAATAATATAAGAAAACTAAAAAATAAGTAAAAATCTTTAATTAATTTTAATTATTTAAATATAATACTTCAGTTATAATTAATTTTTGTCTTATTTACTCAATATAATTTTCAATATAATTTTCAAAAAACAAAAAACAAAAAAAAAATTAAAAATAAATAAAATTAAAGTTAAAATTTAAAAAAAAAATCAATTACATAGTCTTATGCTTTTAAGGAAATAAGTAAGAAGTACAGAAGCCACTTTTCAATTATCGATATACAATATGTATATAAATTAAAATTTATTCTCTTCCAATATTAATGATGACATCTTGTCTAAAAAGGGGCTTAAAATTTATTTTCTTAGATAATGTTCATTTATGTATGTAAAAGAAAAACGAAGAAAAAATCTTATTAAATCAATAAATTAAATTATCTGAAAATTGATAAATTTTTTTTTTTTTTTTTTTGCAAAATAAACATTAAATTCCCTTGTTAACGAATCTGTTGCAATAGACCACAGCTGCAAAAATTCAATTATTCAAAAGAATGTATGTATAATGTGTTCGTCCTAGTCTACATTAAATGTATGTAGTTGAAAACAAGCACAAGTCTAAAGTAGTAGAAAACAAGTTTCCGCTTCAATTTACTTTTAATATCGATATAAAGTGGTAATAAATATGTGAATATATAGTATATAACGTATATGTACGTATATAGCTGATACAAACATACATATAGTATATGAAAATTATATCCTTTTTATAACACATTTAACATATAGAATAAATTTATATTTCTTCATATCATGTATAGTAGAGAAATTCATAAATTTACATTAATGTACAATGTACATAAGTGCATGTACAGAGACTTCATGGTACATACATACATATATATATGTATACATAGCTACTTGAATTCCTCTTTCAAATATCAAACTTTCTGGCTTTGACTGGACGTTCGTATATGTACATACATACATACATGTAATAATTTAGAATGCATATATTTCAATGGTACGTACGAGTATGTGTGAGAGAATATATAAAATATATATATATACATACATATGTATGTACCTATATATTCATGTCCTACATAAAATGTATTCTTTCAAATAAATAAGTAGAAGGATTAAGGACTGCATAATTTACTTACAAAAACTACTTCTAGTACATGTATATATACTGTATTTGTATTTACAAAACTTCTTTAAATATTGATCCTTAAAATCTTCTTTTTTATTTATTTTTACTATAAAATTTTTTTTTTAATGTACACACAGTATTGATATTATTAGTTTGCATCATGTTTTAAATTTTGATGTTTACTTCTCTATTCCTATCATCATTATCTTTCTAATAAAATAAATTTATTTCATTTTCATCATGATTTAAACGCATAAATGTGTATATACATTTATGTATGTATGTGTGTACTGATATTATATATATAGGTATATTAAAAGCATATGAATACAAGATAGGTATTTATAATAATAATACATGTATGTATGTGTGCACATCCCCATAATTGCATGAATAAAGCAGTAAATAAAACACACATACCATTACGTATATATTTGCTTATGCACATATATATGAACATGTATATTGACTATATATATGTATATACATACAATAACAAAGGATAACACATTTATGTGTGTACATGCATGCATGGTTCGTATAATATCTAGAAATATATATTTAGCAAACAACCCAGTGGGCAAAAGAAGGCTTCCAAAAGGCTCCTGAAGGCCTTTTTTGGAAGGACGGAGACCTTCCTCTTCGTATCCTCGCTCATATCTTTTTTATACAGGCATGTCATTGGAAATCATGCCTTCCAAAGAAGGTGCTTAGGAGTGGTATTGAAGGCCTTCTAAAAATGTTGATTTTACGTACAATTGAAGGCCTTCTTATGAAGGTGCTTTGAAGTTATATAGAAGGTCTTCTTAGAAAGGTGTATTTTACACACAATGGAAGGTCTCAAATTCAATTTACAAAGAAAACCAAAAATTTCAAATTCAATACAAATTTTATTACACATTTTATTTTAACTCAATACAAAATATATAATTATTTTAATCCTCAATGAGTTGAATCCCTTTTTTGTAATTGACCCAATCCAAAGTTTTCTTTTGACAGCATCTGAAAGGATTAAAGTACGAAATTGAAATTAATAAAAATAAATAAATATTTATAGTTTTAACAAAAATGACATACCATATATACATATTTCGAATTTATTATCAGCTACTTTGTACAAGGCTCTTCACAGCGCAATGGCATCTTTGTGAAAATTGTCTACAATTTCTGAAATGCTAGAAAATTCAATGTTTTTAATAAAAATTTTTCATTAAATACAAAAAAAGTATACAATTGCTACTTACATTGTTTTTTAGACTCTGTTTAAACTTTATTTTCACAATAATTATTTTTTTCTTTATAATTTTACCACGTTTTCAACAGTTGAACTTAACCACGAAACTGAACTAAAGTGAAACAAATTAAAATACGTTGTTGCTCTTGTTCGGCTAATAAAAAATTGTGAAATTCCACAATTTCTTTTTTTTCTCAATCTTTTTAAGATCTTCCACCTTCATTCTATCAGACTTCCACAGAAGGCATGAAAAATAATGAAAAAAAACGTCCTTCTAAAGCCCTCTTAGGAGAAGATCTTCAATTTTGGACCATTGGGAAGGTATACAAGGATAATAGTAGAAGACATCGTCAGCACTATAAAGGCAGCTTACAATGACGACATAATTCTAATATGAAACAAATATTTATTTTTTATTTTTACTTCCATGGAGCTATAAATACAAAAACAAAAAACAAAATTGATGTTTGCACTTGCATAAAATAAATAAACAACATATATAAGTGTATTATGCGGTCGCAATTTCAGTTCTAAAATTCATTTTTAATTTTTATACATACATACGTATCCTTTGTATTTGAAATTTATAGAAAACAATTTCATTTTCATCCCATTTGAATTTTTGACATAATTTATTTTAAATATCTATTTATTAGAAACTATTTTTAATTTATTTTTATTATCATTCCATCAATTTTACATACTCGCATATATGCACATTAAATATCTGTTTGTATGTATACAAAACAAATTTACATGTTACTCATTCAAATATCCAATGTTCTAAAATTTATATTTAAAAAAAAAAATACAAATTTATTTAATTGTAATGTGATAGGGAAATTGAAAAGGTAATATTTACATTATGTATCAATTAAAATGAATTGAATATCATTTTAGAATAAATAAAAATTTTATTATTTTTTGATAATCAACGTTATAATTATAGAAAATTTTTAATATTTTCAAATAATTATTCATAAAATTTAAAATTTCATTTTCAATTATTTATAATTAATATAATTGCTGAGTACATACAAAAAAAATCAATAATTTTTATTCGGTTCATCATTTCATTGATTCATCATTCTAATTAATTATTACATATGTATGTATATACATGCAGAAATCAAGATCATTCATACTTACAAATAATTTAAATGCGGTATTACTATTTAATTTTACGTGAATAACGAATAAAATTCACTATTATGATAAAAATTCAAATTTTACATTAAAAATAATATTTACCCATGAGACAAATGAATTATACCATTATACAAAATTTTCCTACGTAGACAAACTGTATGATTTTGTATGTATAATTTAAATATAAATTGTATCTACATTATAGTACTTGATTATACCTAGTTAGAATGTACTATGTATATATTTCGAAAAATAAATATCGGTTACAACAATTTTAATGGAAATTTAGATAATTGTGCGGTATTTTCAATGACAAATGACTGAAAATTTTGTAATACGTTAGAATTTTCACTATATTGAACAACATATGGTATTACGTTAAAAATCATTATATAATACATGTGTTGTATATATGTGTACATTTCCGCATACATACATACATATAGTATATATATGTACAATATTCATATGTGTTTATAAAATTATTACAAATACATAATATGATTGCATGCATGTCCATATATTTTATTTTCCTATTTAATATAAAATATGTATATATGTATGATAATCATAATATGTTAGTTTGGGAATAATCTATAGGACATGAAATAAATGCAAAAATTGTACATGAAAAACATACATATGTATGTTTATTATATTTACTATTCCTATGATAATAATTGAGATGTCCAAAAAAACGACATTATTTTATTTATTTCATGTATGTTTTACAAATGCCATTTTGTACGAGTATTCACATACAATGTAAATACATATATATATATACATTTGATAGCTGGATAGAATATTATAACTATACATACATATATTATACAGGAAATGTAATCTCAAGTTTAATGAAAGTAATAGCTTCACAAATAAACGAATGTGTATACTTATGTATGTATGTATACTAAGCATCGAATTATCACGATTAATGGATACTATTTATGTTGTGAAAATTGCTGAATAAAATATTATAATGTGCAAATAATGTATAATAAATAAGAAAATTTCTTTTCAATTGAGATACAAGGATAATTTTTGCTTTTTTATTTTAGTAATTTCACTTTCTCAATAACGTATAATAAAATAAATATAAAAAAAAAATAAAACAGATGTGATAACGCATAACTTAGTAAAATAAATCTATATATACATATGTATGTATGTATGTATGTACATTATTTTCAGTGAATAATTTCAGCATAGATTCATCAGATGTACCATTAAATAAAATTGTTGTTTAATCTTTATCTGAAAATTGAACAAAACATAAAATTGATTAAATAGAAAAAAAATTTGTACTTTTATCCGGGCATTATATAAAATTTATTTTTTTTGTTAATATTTTTACAAAAAATTATGTTTATATGTTATCGTTAAAATTCTTGTAAAACATATAAAACACAATACAAAAGATACAAAAAAAAAATTTTTTTTTTTTTTTTTATAAAATGAAAAAAATTTGATTGTATGTTACATATAAATATTCCTCTAAGTCTTCCCATGAAAATGCTACAAATTTTCTTTTTATGGAAAAAGATAAATGTTCGCTATTTAAGACCATTTGTAATTGTAAACAGTCAGAATTTTTGATATTTACATATCTAATAGTAACAGTTTATTATCTCATTTATTGTTATTTTAAGTACTTGTCTATATAAAAATATATTTTGTATTTGTAAATATATATTTGTAGGTTTCCCTTGACAAATATTGTCACTTCAATGCAATTATTATTTTATACATTCATAAAATGTACGTAAGTAATAAAAAGCAATTATTTTTATTGATCAGTAACAAATTGTATTTAAAAAAAAAAACAGAAAAATTTCCACATCATGTGAGCGTCTAAAAATAATTATTACATACTCGCATTCAAATATTAACATATGTATGTCACTTTATAGTGAGTAGGTGTAACTTTCCTTTTCTTATAATTTATGATTTGGACCGTTTATTTTGAATGTGGTGTAAGCCCATTTTTAAAAAAAGTTGAAAAATCACAAAATTTACCTATAATTTAGCGTTCTTTTAAATATCTCGAAAAAATAAAAAAGTGGACTTACACCATTTCCATAATAAACCATTCATTTACCAACCTTTCTAAAAAACATATTTTGTTTACTTTGATAAATGCATCGAAAGGAATAAGGAGTTTGTTTAAAACAAAATAAAGTCATTTATTAATTTAAAAAAAAAAAGAAAGAAAATAAATTACTAAGGACACAAGTTCTTTTTTTTCGAAATTTCTATAAAATTTTATTTTATCTCATTTTCTTTTTCATCTTTTATATTATACGTAATTATATCTAATCTTTTGATTATTAAAAAAAAAATTTTTAAATTTTAAATAAGAACATATTTTTCTGTTCATTTTCATTCTTTAGCATACTGAAATTAAATAAAAATAAACGAAAAGAAAAAACAAAATAGGTTACTGTTACAAAAGAATTATAAAGGACTCACATATGAATTTTCTATATATTTCTATATTATATTTTTTTTTTTCGTTTTTTATTCTTATGTGAATGAAACACATGCACGTAAGTAGCAATTTATTTGCACCACATGTGCAGTTAAGAAAATATGAAAAGAAAATTAAAAATCTGTTCCATAAAGCTACACATATGTACTCGTACATACATATGTGTACTATTAATTGGATACTAGCATTTTATATGCATTTTATTTACCACTGCATAAAATTTAACCTCAAAAAAATTTTTTTAAGTGTAAATCCTTCATTACAAAGTAAAATATAAATTTATTTCAATTAAATGCACAATTTTTTGTTTTTTAATGCATTTCACATTTTCGCATGTAAATTGTAAAAAAATTTCCTTATGTAATTTAAAATTTTCATGTTAAAAGAGAAATAGAAAAATAACTTGTCTTATAAAAAGGACAAGAAAAAAATTCATTAATTTGTATAAGAAGAGAAAAAAAAAAGAAGTAAAACCTTTGAATTTATTAGAATTAAAAATGAAAAAGGAACGACAAGATAATTTAAAGAAAAACCTATTAAACTACATATTGTAATTTTTTTTTTATTTTTTATTTCAAAAAGTGTAAATAAAGATACGAAAATCCATTAAAGCGACTACTTTTTGCTTCACATTTTTCGCATACATATGAACATGTATTTTTTTTCCACATACATGTGTGGTGTATTTTATATTATATCTTCGTGTACTATTGAGAAATACAGTCTTTCAAAGTGGCATCCAAAAAGCATTTTAAATCATCTTTAAAAGTTTTCATTTTAAATGTTTTTTTTTTTTTTGTTTTTCTTCAAAAACAAACACGAAATTTAAAATATATACTAGGATACAATTTTTTTTTTTTTTTATCAATAAAATTTTATAATGTATTTTCAATGGGTCCAAATGAAAATCATATTGTTTTCCTAACAAAAACACTATAACACTACATTACAGTAAAATTTTCAAACACATATATATGTGTACATACACATACGTACATATGTATGCTTGATAAATTCATTTAGATTCAAATTCTATTTTTTTTTTTTTTTCGTTTTTGTTTTGTTTTGTGCTTATAAACAAAAACTATACAGTATAATCTTATAATTTGTTTAAAAAACAAAAAAATACATACTTCCCCTTTTCCTATCATATAAATACAATTTTATGCACATGGAAACCTAAATTTTTAAGCTTGGCAACAAACCAAAATAAAATACTATAGCATTTGTATTTTTTTTTCAAGTATATATGTATAGAATTTTATTTAAAAACTTTCTATGCACATACACATATAATGTATGTATATGTATATAAATTGAATATTTTACCCATAGATTTTGTCTTTCTTAAAAGAAAATTTAAGAGAATTCACAAGATTTTTGTCCCAATTAAAATGAATTTGTATAGAATAATAATATATATAAATGTGTATATATACGTATGTAAGAATATATACATTTTGCACATGCAAAAATATTTATATGGATTATGTATGGTGTCATTTACATTATGTAATGTATAAAATGAATACAATTTATTATTTATGTGTTTCCTAATAAAATATAATATTAAAGATATATCATATGTATATAATAACTATTTTATGTCATAGACAAATTTAACTATATATGTATGTATGTATATAATATATGCCTAGAAACTTACAGAGAAGTATATAATATTTTATTGCCAAAATTTTTAACTTTATAAATTTATTCTGTTTTCTGGTTTTTTTGTTTTTTGAGAACAAAATTACGAAAAACAGAAATTATCATCACATATTATACACAAATACATACACATGTATATATAAATCATTTTCACTACAAAATACAAAAATCAACTAAAAGGACAATTTTATTTTACTGGATACTATTCCATATTCATTACTATGAAATATATGTATTTATGTACATAAACGCGTACATACGTACACTTTATACGTATGATACATGATTATTTGAATTTATTTCAAATAAATGAATAAAATAACTAAACTAAAAAGGCATTGTCTTTTTTATTTTATTATATACTCTATTTTATCACATTTATTCATGGTTTATCTTTGAATTCATTTGTGTCCTTGTATGAAACAATATAGTTTTCCATAGGCACACATAGAAATCGTTGTTATACAAAAAGATTTTTTTTTTTTTCAAAATAATAAAATTTTATATGAAAATATAACGTGCTTTTTCAATGAAATTATGAAAATCAACTAAATAGAAATGAACACACAACAAAACGGAAAAGTCAGAAAATATTAACAAACTGTTAAATTGCCAATGCCAAATAAAATGTTTTTTAATATTGTGTTCGAATGTATACTGTTCTCATCGTGATAATGATAATAAAAACAAAATGATAGTTTTTCATATGTATGTTCATATGATTTAAGGTAAATTACAAAAGTACGTTTGTATAAAAAGAAAATTAAAGGGCAAACTTTAATTCTTAATTCAATGTTGTTTTCAGTTTAAAGAACGAATTTACACAGTATTTCTATATTTTATATTTAATT
Source organism: Anthrax anthrax (assembly GCA_963971155.1). Classification (NCBI taxonomy): domain Eukaryota; kingdom Metazoa; phylum Arthropoda; class Insecta; order Diptera; family Bombyliidae; genus Anthrax; species Anthrax anthrax. The sequence goes on along the minus strand of OZ020118.1, from coordinate 33,119,242 downwards.
TCCGCAAAAAAAAAAAAAAATTATTTTTTCTTCGCACAGAATATAAAGGCAATCCACATGAAACTAACATAAAAAAATAAAAAACAAAGGAAAATATACAATGAAATTCGAAATCTCAGCATTAATGTATGTATGTACATAAAAAAAAAAACAACAACGAAAAGAAAACCACAACATTAAAGCAAAGAATTTTCTTTTTTTCGGAAAATTCAGCACGTGACATTTCTGCAAATGAAATAGGTATTAAAATTTTCATATCTACATACATAATGTTTGTACAGAAGTACATGGTTTACTATAAACAAGCACATACTATGTATGTATGTCCATACACATGTACGTAGTTCACAGTAGATAGAGTGTATATCAGTATAGATATACATACATATGTATGTATGTATGTACGTACTTAAATTTCTATATGTAGATGTACGAATGTAAATGTAATTGTAAGACAAAAATCTTCACAGCTAAGCAAAACAAAAGAAAATGAATAAAAGCCGAAAGAAAATGTTTAAAAAAAAACAACAAAAGACATTTCCTTATCAACCTACTTGAGAATCAAAAGTCAATGTATACAAACTTCATACCATATACACATGAACATATGTACTTCAATAAAAATTATTTCCAAATACATGTGTATGTACACCATTCAAGAATATATGTATTAAAACAATGTTTTCTTATGATATTATGTACATATACAGAGTACATCAATTATATAATACATATGTACATATATACAGTATGCACAATACATTTTTGTAACGCCTTTAGCTAAAAGAAGGATAAAATTTCAAAAGTTGAAAAGGTAAAAATAAAAATAAAATAAAAAACAAAAACAAAAGAAAGATAAAAATAGTATAAATGATAAAACAGGAAAATTTCTTTATATTCTTTGCTATGTACTTAGATATGTACATTCTGTCTAGGGATATTTTTTTTTATATGTATATATTAAATCAACATTTCGCCTTTTTATTTTTTGTCATTTTTGTTGTTACGTGTCTATTTCATATAAAATAATACATTTTCATTTTTGAACTTGGTGATTTGGCAACTTACATTTTATTATTTCATATACAATACATATACAACCTTTGTTTGAATTTCTTTTATAACATATAGCTACTGTTACTTTACAAGAAAACCAGTAAATATACAAAAAAGATTAGAAAGACAATATTTGAGCTTTTTATTTTCATTTTTTTTTTGTTTGTCATTTTACTTTTAGTGCAATTTAAATTCCTAAAAAGTATACACATACTTTGTAATATAGGTAATTCGATTTCAGCCAATTATGATGATATCTATTTCTGTATTCATTTTGTATGATTAACAAAAAATTATATTATTATTATAACGCTTTCAACAATGTCTTATTTTTAGCATACATTCATTTTACGTTTTGTTTTTTCAAGCATATAGTTTTCTTTTGCACCTATATAAGAATATATGTACATGCATATTATGTACAGTAATATTAATAGTAATGCTCTGTAACGAAGATTATTATCATAAATTATGTAAATTGCCATTGAAAATTCAGTGAACTTTCTTTGAAATACTATCATTTATACATTGCATTGTTTCTTTATTTAAAATATAATTAAAAATTGTAAACAAAGGATTTTGTTTTTATTTTACTTATTTTTTGATTATTTAAATATGTGTTTAAATACGTTACATGTGTGTATATTTTATCATTGAATTTTGATTTGATTTAAACATTTCTTGAGTACATATATAAATCAAAAAAAAAAAAAATTAATATTATATAAAAAAAAAAATAAACTCATTACTAAATAGTTGTAAAAATCAAAGAAAAAAATATAAAAAATAAATACATTCATAATTATTATACTTTGTCTATTAATTCAGTGCAGTTAAGGTGTTATGGAAATGACATAAAGTAGTACCACTTTACATCATTGTATATTGATATTTAAGAAATTCATTTCATATTATATGATAACTTTAAAGATTGTGGTAGCACTACTTGTAAAATGATCTTATTAGAAATTATGAGAGAATAAAAAAGACATGTGTATTTGCTTAAGACCTTAACTACACCGAATTAGTAGACAGACTATAGATACTTACAAATATATGAAATGTTAAACACACACTTATAGGTAATGAATTAATGCCTACATCCTACACTTTAGAAATAAAATAATATGATTTTTCTTCTAATAAACTTTTCTTACAACTTTTTCTTACAAAATTTCATTCAATGTGTAGCTAACGTACACATATTTAAAGAAAAAAAAATTGAAAAAGAAAATTTATAATTTAATTTTTAAAATTTATAATTTTTATTTAAGTTGATTTAGCCCTTTCATAAATTTTTCTTTATGTTTGTATTTTTTGTTCAAAATTTTTTGCTTTATTTGCTTTTGTACTTTTTATTTTTTTTATTTCTAAAATTCCTTTTCATTATCAGTTTTATACTTTTTTACCTTAAAAATCAAACATAAAAATCTAAAGTATATTTTTTAATTCTAAAACAACTACTTTTAAGCATGTATACTTTTACAAGGTATTTTTAAATTTAATTTACAGAACAAAAAAGATTTTTTAGACTAAATTAAATTGTATGAAAATTTAAGATTTATTTATTTTTTAATATTAAATGTATTGCTATATTTTAAGAAGGAATAATAATTAAAATAAGAGTTTAAATATATGAATTAATTCCAAAAAAAGATATATATAGCCATACATATACATAATCATTTTTTTTATACTTTTTTTACTTTTAAGCATATACATACATAAATACATATTTACAAATCTTTTTAAAATCCCCTGTATTTCTTTACATTTACAATATTAAAAATTTTTTAAAGAAAGTAAAAATACTTTTCTTCAATAAGATTCTATTTTATTATATAAGTATATGTACACAATAAACGTATAGGAACGTATATGTACATGTGTACATACACACAGGAACAGTTACATAATTCATACAAATGTATATTAGCTCAATTTTCTAAACATTTGTTTGTATTATATATTATGTATAATGAAAATTTTTTTAATGTATTAGTACGAAAATTTGATATTGAATTCATATACATATGTACATATAACTACGTACGTAACGTATACAATGAATACGTACATATGTGCTTTATTTCTAACAACTAAATCTTTATGTACTTCAAATATTCTACATGAAGTTTGTAAATTTATGGTCTGTTCATATATGAACAGACTTGAATTCTGTTTAAAATGTCAGAACAAGTACTATGTAATGGAATATATGTATGTATTATTTTCGTATTTTTCTTTTCTTTTAATGGAACTAAGTGTAACGTTCAAGGTATAAAAAAGACTAAAAAGTTAAAAATAAAAACAAGCAAAAAAAATCTAAAAATCTTTAAAAACATGAACTTTTAACTTCATTTCAAATTAAAAAAAAAAAACACACAAAAATACCATAACCTAACATTCTTTTTAGAAATCAAAAGTTTCAATAGAAAAAAAAAGGAAAATAATATTTTTCATTTTCATTTAATACTGATAAAAAGTGTGTTTTAGACATTAAATTAACTGGTCACAATGAATATATTTCACTATATACCTACATTGGAAAAATTTTAAAACTTTTCCTTATCAAAATGAAATTTTTTAAATTTTGAAAAGACTACAAAATTTTTCATTTGTTCTAAGTTTTATTTTATATAGATATAACAATTGATTATTACGCAACAACAAAAATTGATTTTTTCGAAAAACTTTAAGTTGCTATTGTTGATCCATAGACTGCCTAAAATGCCTCTTATATTCATTATCACTTCAGTATAATTCATTTTACATTACAAATTAGAAGGTTTAATAAACTAGATTTATTGTATATAACTATTATTGGATAAATTGTATAATAGAATAGTTTTTAATCAACTAAATAAAATTATAAATATGGCTTTTAATAAATCAGAAATATTTGATTTTCAACAGATTGAATTCTGTAGTCAAACATGTATGAAAAACAAACTCTGTTGCTCTGTTGTTAGGTGGGTATTTAGAGACTTTTTTTCAAAAAATTTAAATAATAATTAAAATTCAAATAATATATTGTAGACAAAAAAAAAATCTGTCTAATTAACATGTCTGTCTGTTGTTAAATGTCTGTTAAAAACAGATTCTATTGTTAAGTAGATAAATATATATTTTTCATTTTTCCACGTACAATTACTTTTGAATCTATTTGATAAAATTTTTTCAATTAATGTACGAAATTTAAAATGTATAAAAGACAAGGTTTCATTATATGTACTTTTTCAAAATCATAACAAACGTTCTGTACGAAAGTCTACACGTGCTTTAATTTTTGAAAATGGAAAAATTATTAGTTTTAATTTTAAGTGAACTTTTATTAATTATTTTACTAAGTGCAAGAACCGAGGAAAAAATTAATAATGTGCAAGTACGTGAAATACAGAAAGATTCGCTCAAAAAATTCATGAATACTTTAGTAAATCCATGTGAAGATTTTGTAGAGTTTGCTTGTGGTGGATGGAATAAAAAGGATTCCGTTCAAGTAACTAACCGTTACTATGAAGATGAAATATATTTAAATCAATTTAATGATTATATTCAAGCGCTTATTTTGTCAAGTCTCTATAATGATGAAATTTATAAAAAATTTCGCGATGATCATCCTGCATTTAAAGCTCGACAATATTATGAATCATGCACAGATTACGATAAATTAACAAGCCTTGGATGGAAACCATTGATTAATTTCACAAGGTCAATTTTCCATATACCAGAATTACATCCTGAATATCATTGGCCAAAAAATCAAGAAGAAAATTCAGTATATAATTGGACTGAAATACTTTCTAAATTACAGTTATACAACGTAGATAATGTTTTGTTTCAAATGATTGTAAACGGAGATCCACACAATGCATCACAAATTGTACTTGAGCTAAATAGACCGAAAGTTTCCATTTTTAATAATAAATGGAAAAATTTTATAATGTATATGTTGTTGTTGTTTAATATTTCAGATGAAACTGTTTTAAATATTAAAACTGAAGTTCTAGATTTTAATAAAAATTTAAACAAAATTGTCAATAATTTAGAGACTACAGCAATTTTACCAAAAAACAAAACAGAACTTGATGAATATTCAAATTTAAATTTGTCACAATACATTATATTAGTTTTACAAAGACAAATTAGTGAAAAAGAGATTATATATTTGGATATTGCCTATATAAATGCTTTAAATACTTTTCTTTCTAATACCTCAAAAAGGACAATTGTTCTTTACATGTTAATGAAATTTCTAAGTACATATTCGTATTATGTTTCAACTCCGGATAATTTTAATTATGATGAACAACGAAAATTTTGTATTTTAACAACAACTAAATACATGAGTTTAGCTGTGACAAACGTATTTATCAAAAATTATTTTCAAAGTGGAAAACGCAATAATGTGAAAGAGTTAATAGAAAATTTGAAAAATATTTCACTTCAAATGGTACGTGATAATAAATGGTTGGATGAATCTACAAAAGCTAGAGCTCTAAAAAAAATAAATGCAATTGTTGACAATTTTGGGTATTCAACTTTTATTACTAAACGTTCAAAGTTGAAAAATTATTATGCTGATGTAAAATTTGATAGGAATAAATTTTTCGAGACTGCACTTAACTTACGACAGTTGTTTGTTAAAAAACAATTAAATTTAGTCGGAACCACTATTAAAGACAAAAAAGATATTAACTTATTCTTTTTACCAACGGATGTCCATGCCGTATATTACGCTCAATTTAATAAAATTGATATTTTACCTGGAATTCTTCAATTACCCATATTTCATACCGATTTCCCACAATACAAGAAATACGGAATAACAGGATGGACTATTGGTCATGAAATTTTTCATTCATTAGATACATCAGGTCGTCGTTATGATGAAAATGGAAATTATATAAATTGGTGGACTATACAGTCTCAGGTAGAATTCTTTCAGCGTGTTAATTGTTTAATGGATTTCTATGAAAATTTAGGTGTTAACAAATATTCAACAATTAGCGAAAATATGGCTGATAATGCTGGATTAAAAGCATCATATCTAGCGTATACAAATTGGTTAGAAAATAATCCACATTTTAAAAATCGTGAAATTATTGATGGTTTAAATTTAACAAGTAACCAATTATTTTTTGTATCTTTTGCACAAGGTTTTTGTAAAGAAATTCATTCAACGTTTACTAATTCGTTGAGTCAACATTCACCTGCAAGTATTAGAGTAAAGGGAAGCTTATCCAATTCAAAATATTTTGCTAAAGCTTTTAATTGTAAAAAAAATGATAAAATGAATCCTAAAAATAAATGTGATTTTTGGTGATTCAAAATATGTATGTATGTCTAAGAAATTCATTTATTATAAAATATTAATATATTCAAATAGATAAAAAAATAAATAAATTGGTACATAATTATTAAAAAACACATACTGAATAAATTCTTGAAATTTTTGCTTATTTTTAATTAACTTTAATTTATTATTTTTTTTAATTCTATTTGTTAAATTGGTATGAAAATTATCGACTTATTAATATCAAATTCAAATTAATCAATTGTTTTGAATTTCTACAACTGTTTTGTATTATTTGCATTATATGTTATTTAATATTCGTTACATTCATTTTATGATCTCAAATTTATATTGTAATTGTTGATTTAAGTAAATAAAAGTAAAATAAATTTTTTTTAACAATTATTCAAAACATACATATGTACATGCAATAAAAATTATCTCTACCCGAATACATTTTTATTTAAAATTCAAGTTGTTTGAAAAATTTGAATTAGATTGATCATGTTGAAAGCAGTAATTTTAAAGTTAAGATTTAAGGCATTAATTCTGGTTTTCTGGTTTAGAATTAATAGACTCTTAACCTCTTAACTTAACTGCAGATAAGAGACAGTTAAGAGAAATTTCTATTCTACTTAAGACATAAGAGATGTCATTAATCAGGTGATCCCTTAATTTTCGTGTAGATTTCAGTTAATAGACTTTTCCAGTTTTCCTATTCTACATTAGAGAGACTTTAACCTCAAATGTCTTTTAAAATAGCAGCTCACCCGTAGGACTAGGAGCTACGGGAGCTACTATTTTCTTATAAGGTACATTCAACCAAACAGTTGAAAATTTTTAATAGAGACTTTTTGTATTTTTGTGTACATATTTCAATTATTTTTTGTATTTTTATGCATTTTCGGATAATATTTTTGTATATTTCGTGTTTTTCTCGTATTTTGTCGTGATTTTGTATAAGTATATTTGGAACAGGCGCACAGAATTTTCAATAATAAATTAAAATTGATTTTTTGACATTGTTGATTGAAATCAGCCGACTTTGATTAATTCAAAATTTCTGCACCCCTCTTAGTCTTTTAAGTATAAAAGTCTCCCAATATCTCTCAAGTAGAATAGCAAAATCTGCTAATAATTTTTGAAATAAAATCTCTAAGGGGAATCAGGAGGTAAACTGAAATTGTTAACAAAATGCTGCTAAATTTCAAATTGAAATTTTATTACAAGTAATTTAGAAGACATTTCTAGGCAAAAAACACAAAACGTATATTAATCAATAATTATATGTACATAGTTTAAAACTATTAGTTATACAAACATATAGAAAGCATAAAATTATTGTTTATGTTATATTCGAATAAAATTTAATTATATCTAATTAGTGCTATTATTCATGAGCGAATATGTAAAATTATGTACATATATTCACATTCATTATATTATTAAGTCAACAAGTTTTTGTTTTTAATGACATACATACAAATATACATACATATATTTATCCTTAATTTATTATGTTACGCTCATTTATGTACATACATGCATTGCATGTGTATAAATTTCAATATTAAATCAATTTTATTTTATCATTTATTTTCTTTTCATAAAAAGAATATTGTATTATTAAATATATAATTTTATTAAATTTAAATAAAAGTTTTAAATTATAATATTGTAGATTTTTAGTTTTTTTTTTTTTAATTATTATTATAATTTGATTTATTCATTGATTTACCTTTTGTTGTTTATTTTTTCATCTCTTTTTTTTTTTTTTAATGAAACTGTATAATTTACATAAATATTTCTATGTATAATTGTAAAAGTTTTTAAATGTATAATTCATTATAATGTATTTAAAAATACATATATGTACATTAAATTATCATTATAACAAGTATTTTTTTAATGAAATAAGTTTTTTGTTTTATAAACAAAAATACATTTTTTTTAAAATGAAATTATTACATTATTAACACAATTAAAAATAATTAAACATAAAATATACATTAACATTTATTACATTGATTAATTATATTAGAACACATGCATAAGCCATTAAAACAAATATATATATATATATGTATATGTATGTATATAAATAAAATTTTTTAGTAAATATATAGATAATTTATTTTTTCCATTATTTTTTTTTTTTTTCTTTGCCTTGTTTAATGTGTTTGTAACCGTATTAAATGTAATAATTCAGAAAAATTTATTTAATTTCTCTGCTTTAAAATTATTTTATAATTATATTACAAAAAAATTTTTCTCTCTACCATTTAATAAAAAAAAAAAAACAAAAAATGCATATCATGAAATGAATAACATACACAAAAATAAAAATCTAGAACATGTAAACATAATTATGAAATAATTTACGTTACTAGCCATATATTCATAATATGAAAACAGTTAAAACGTATACAATTTTATTTAAAACATAATTTTAAAAAAAATGTTCAGTGTTTTCATGTAATTTTCATTCTTGAAACAAAATGCAAATTTTGTATGCGCTTTCCTATTTCCTCATTTTTTCCGGGTTTTTTTTTTTTTATATATATATTGAGTTTTGAGAGTATATTTTTGTTTTTGTGTATGATGTATATTTTTCTCAGGGGCAATTGTTTTACGACCATGACAAAATTAACAATATTATTATTACGTATATACATGAACACACATACATATACCTACTTACATACATAACTGTGTATGCAGATAGGTTTTTTTTAAGAAAATTTATTTTTCATTCTTCCTTTTGTACGAATGTACACATGTATACATATTCCCATATGAATTATAAATTATATATGTATATGCACATACATACATATGAGGTGGTTATATGTTCATAAATAGGACATGTGTTATATCTGGTTATACATATATGTACATTTGTACATTTATGTATATATGTATGTATATTCAAAAGTATAATGTACGTTAGCATATATTATTAGGTTATAAACACTTACACTTATGCACATATGTATGAATACAGACGCATGTAGATGATGAATAAAATAATATGTTATTCACTGTAATTTTCATTCATCAAAATGGATAGCGTACGACATTTTTAATATATTTATGCAAATATATGTATGTACGTGAACAAGGTGTACAGAGTTAACGTATCAAAATTAAATCATAATAAGTATTACATGGTATTTGAATTCAAGCCGTGTAAACGATGAATAAACGACATTTTACTAGTTTTGACTAACTAAAGTATCGGATTTTCCAAACTAAATCTTTATATATTTTTTGTAATTACCATACTAGAGGACCATAGGAATGTATTTTAATTGTTATGATATTTATGTAGTATACCATGTATTAATAACCATTTTTTGTTTTTCATTCATACTTGTATGATATTTTCTTGTATAAACATTGTGTAGGTATATCATATTTACGGATATATGTATTTTGCTCGTGATTTCATTGCATTCAGTGGTTATATAAAATACATATAAGAAATGTACACATACATAGCATTGCATTTTATAATAAAGAAAATCTTTTTAAAAAAAAAAAAAATTTAAATTCTATGTTTTTTATAATAAAAAAACGAAAAAAACACATATTCGTATAGTAAAAAATTTTAAAAATAAAAAAGAAACACAGGATGGAAATAAAGATACTTATACTGTTTCACTATATAATTTCTGTACATACATATGTATATAGGTAGTACATGCAATTCCTTATTACAATTTTATAACTAAAAAAGAAAAAGAGAAAAAAAAATTATTATAGTTTAAAAAAATAATAATAGCTAAAAAGGCAAAAATAAATAATATAAACAAAAAAAATTTAAACATTCATTTACATATACATACATGTACATAAATACATGTATGTATATGTGTGTATGAAAATATTCTTATTAATATTTTCTTTTAACTGTTAAATGCACATACATGTTATACAATACAAAAATATAAGATAAAAAGGAATAGAAGAGAATAGAAATGCAATTTTAAATGTTATATTTTGCAAAATTACTACAAAATATTAGAAAAACAAAAACAAAAGCAACAACAAAACAAACAGAAAAAGAATAACAAAATGTTGCAAAATGTGTACATTACTGCACTTTACATTAGCATATATGATGGATGATGATTTTTATTATTATATATGCATTTATCTTTTGTGTAAAATAAACGACGTACATGCACAATGTACAATGTTATGTATAACTAAAATTTAAAACATACGTACATAAATATATCATATATTAATTTAAAAAATATTTTACAGGAAATTACAGTACAAATTTTTATGTTATGCATTTTTCCATTTTTTCATTTTTTCATTTTTCATTTTTTTTAAAGTATTTTTCTTTATACATTATTACTCTTTCTCACAATTTAAACTCTATACTTTTTCTAAATTTAAATAAATATAAAATATAAAATATGAATTTTCCACATATACTGACATGTAAGCATCTACAAGCTAGACTGTTATAATACATTGAATATAAAAGGAAATATTTGTGTATGTACAAAACAGGAAAAACGAACAAAAATATAATTAATGGGAATACGATAAAAACCAAGAAACTAGCATAAATAATTTAGTTATTTGTGAATAGAATACAAAATTAAGACATTAATTTATTTAATACATACATACATACATACATACATATATTAAAATAATTAAAGAAAAAAAAATATATAATTACACATTACAAGATTCGTATAATTTACAATATATAAGAAATCCTCTTGGTCAGGAAAAATTATAAATATAATGAAAATAATATAATTTCGAATTTTTTTCTAGTTTATGAAAAACTATTATCAAATATCAGTCTATCTCTGTCACTCTTTAATAAATGAAATTGTATTTTAAATCGAATGATTTTTGTTGATAATATTACTCTTGAAAATTTCATGCTCTACATAATTATGAAAAATTAAAAAACAAAACAAAAAAAAAAAAAAAAATAAAGATGAAAACTTTGAATTCAGTAATTTTCCCCAGATTTATTTTTTATTATTCAAATTTACAAAAACACATTACTTTTTATTTTGTTTTTTTTTTTTTCAATGATTTTAATTCATGGATTATTAATTTTCGAATTCATTTAAAACAAAATGTAAGAATATACGTATATGTATGTGCATATTTAGGTTCGTTTATTATCCTGAGTACGAAAAAATTAAGAACAGGAAAAAAAAACTATTCTTTTGAATTGTGTGTATATTTAAAATATTTTCGTTTTTATTTTCATCACACAACACAGCATGTTATCCTCGTCAATTCAAATGTAAATAATATACAAAAATAAATATACAATGGATAAGGAATAAATTAGAATATTCTTTTTTTTTTCTTTTTTTTTTGTTTAGTAGAAACAGAATCACAATGATAATTCCTTCAAATCAAAATAAAAGAATATTTTCTGAAAATTTCAATCGAAAAAATAAAACAAAAATAAATAAAGCAAAAAAAAAAATGATAATATTAATAACAATAATAATAATATTGTATTTAATAGACCTATTCAAAAGAAATTGCCCAATATTCATTCTTAATTTTACATTTATATACACATACAATTTAATATAAAAATATTTTTATTTTTCTTTTATTTAAAATTATCATTTCATGATGTACATTATATACAAAAGAATACAAATAAAATATGTATATATGAAAATTCTAATATCACAACATAACCACTTAATTGCTTTTAAAGTATTTTCATTTTCAAAATTTATTTCTCTTTGCTTTTGTTTTGTGTCTCTCTGTATTTTACGTTTTTTTTATATATATATTGTTAAAATAAAAATGGTTTTGTTTTTTTTTTTTTTTATTCAAAATTTAATTAAATATGTTTTGTCCATTAGCAAACAAAAAAAGGTTAGTATATATAACAGAGTTTTAAATTAGCAAAAAATATTTTTCCTTTTTCATTAACATATACATCCATATGTGCATGTGTATATTAATTTGAATAGGTTGTTAATAAAATAGCAATTTATTCAACCCGATAAGTTAATTTAGTGAACATAATGAGAAAATCAATTTGAACATTTTTTTTTCATATTGAATAATTTCGTTAAAATCAAAATCAAGTTATGTTCCATAAAAATCAACTTATATATCATGTATGAAAAAAAATACATAGCTCAGTTGGTAGAGTACTGGTTTCTGTTGAAACGCAAAATCCCAGGTTCGATACCACGCACAGACGAATGAAGAAAAATAAAAATAAAAATAGTTTTCATCACTCATCTGCATTATCAGCATCACTACTTTACCGCCTCCAAAATTCACTAAGCTTTGAATGAGTACCATAAGCTGTTTATGAGTTTAAGTGCTTGCTAATATCGATCACGTAGGTGCACATATGATAGATTTGTCGTGAAGAATCATCAGTAAAGATGATTAGGTAAAGGCCCACTGTAACCAGTAAAAAAGAAGAAGATAGCATGTGTGTGTGTATGTATATTTATCATATAAAATCATTTTTCATTATCACATATCAAATAATTTTAAAAGTTCGATAATATTAAATTTTCAGTTTATTATTACCTGAACAACACGTGTCCAAAATTCTCACTAGCGTGAAACATGCCTTTTTTCTTTAAGTTTGTATAACTAATTTCAAAAGCCTATATATGTAGCAACATATAATTTTTTTCTTTATTTATTCAATAAAATTCAATTGTTTTTTTATGGCAATCTAATTTATAACAAAAAAAAAATCATTATAATTTTACCTTTATGATGGCATGCTTTAGATACCATGTTGACAACAAAATCATTTTCTTTCTTTAAAAATAAAAAATAAAATAAATCAGATTATCAACAACACGAGAACACAAACCATAATCATTTATTGACATAAACAAAATAAAGAAATACAAAAAAAAAAAATAATTAAAAAAAGGATAAAAATTAAAAATAACAATTACCCTTGAATACCAACGAATTAGCTAAAAAATAATTTTTTTTCAGGTGGGTATTACTACAGAGTTAATAATTTCTAATTTTTAAAAAAATTTAAAAAATGACATTTAGAAACCCAAATTAAATTGAGATAAAATTAGACAAATGAATTTTGTATAAAAACAAAAATTTTACTAAAAAAAAAAAAAAACAAAATAGAATCAAGAAAAATATCCAAAGTGTTAAAATATCTTCTTTTAAATAGAAAAACAAATCAAATAAAAAATTCAGTCCTTTTAAATCAAAAGATTTTTTTATTTTCAAATATGGAAAAAACACGTAAACCCAATGACAATATCTAAAAAAAATGATATTTTCGCTTATTTTAACTTCACACTTTACGATGATACACACATACATACATATGTATAATTCAATTTGAAAAATTACCTTTGTAAACGAGAAAATTATTTAAAAATACCTATGTATGTCTAACCGCACACATACTTGTGTAACAACAAAAATAATTTATTAACATTTAATCAATTTTCTTGAAAATAAATTTTGAGAAAAAATAATAATAATTTTATATACAAACCACAAAAAAAAAAGTTACAAAGACATTTCAATGTAATTATAAAAATCATGATCTTTATTTAAAAATTATGAAATTAAATTTTTTCCAATAATGAAAAATTACCTAAAGGATGGACGAAGGTAGAATTTGTACATAAATAAAATTTAAATTGTAATCTATTAATTTAATTACATTTTACCCTTAAAGGTTGACAGATAAATTAAATATTTAAAATGAAAATGTATGAAAGAGGATACAAAATACATAACAAAACATGTTCTGGTTTATTTAATAAGAGAAAATTTTACCGGAAAAGGATATTCTAAATATACATACATACTTAATTTATTTAAAACACTCAATGTCTTTTACATGGTTTATTTATACATATTACATATGGCAATAAATGTTATGTATGTTGTCATAGTGATGAATAATTAATTCATAATTTATTTTTAATTCGATTTCCTAAGAAAATTTCAATTATCCTGATATGTTTTGGTTTACCAAGAACATTATATTAAACAACTGATAATAAGAAAAATTTTCCAGATTTTATTTTATTTTTTTTTTTTATGAATAAGTGAAAATCATGAAAATTTTTCATTTGTGTATGCTAAAGACAAAAAATAATTCTTAAGTATAAGTCTTCAACTTCTCTTCGTTTCTGAGAAACATTTTCAATTTTTATTAAAAAAGTTTTAAAAATTTCAAGACAAAATGAAAAGTATTTTTTTTCCAAAATTTTGTAAAATATAAAATTTCAAGGTAAAATTTAATAACTGAAATAAAAGATTGATTTCAAATTTAGATTAATAAAACAAAAACAAATTTAAATACTTAATCGTGTATGAGATGATTTTCATATTTGTTATGAATAATGTATCAATTACTGCTCACTAATTAAAAATTTGTAAATTTATTATAAAAGTAATAATAAAGTAAAAAAAAAAAAAAAACATATTTTATCCATAAATTCCTTGTTCATTGCACAGTATACGTATTTTTTTGTACCTAAAAATTATAAAATATAAAATTATATGCATCGTATTATAGAAATGTAAATTTTCATATATTTTAATTTAATTTAAAGAAAACTTTAAATATTAATTTTTTATTTATTTATTTATTTTTTTTTTTATTAATTGTGTTCTTATGTAACAATTAAATATATCTAAAAAAATTTTTTGTCAAGTTTTCTTTATTCTTTGAATATCTACAAATAATCATTATAAAAATTCAACTTTTCTTATTGTATTAATTCATAAAATAAAAACATAAAAATTGAAATTTTATTGTAACAGAAATCAAAATCATTTGAAAAATTCATGATAAACAATAATTTTTATAAATCTATTTATATGGTTACATTTGTAAAACATTGAAAAAACAAATAAAAATCGATTAGACAGAAAGAACATTAATTTAACAATTTTACTACATAAATTATAGATCATTTTTAATAACATGTAATTACAATTCAAATAAAAAAAAAAAAAGTCCTACATACCACATAATAAATAAGAATTTAAAAAAAACTTGAAAAAGTATAAAACTTTTTTATCAAGTCATGCAATATTTTCATCACATTGTATTGTGCATAAAATGCAGTCGAACTACATGTGTACATATATAGTTCATATACAAATACCGTATTGAACACATATATTACAGAAGGATATACCAAACCATCAGGATAAGCTATATTGTACGCATATATGTATATGACTATAAATTTCTATTTAATTTTGTAGATTATTACTAACATATATACATATGTGATATGAACAAGATCTATATGTGCTTGCCTTTTTTTTCATGCGAATATGTACTTATGTATGTTACATCATCGATGTTATATCATGTACATATATGTATGTTTTTACACACATTTACATAATTATGTGCTTGAATATACGTATATTTATTTTAATGGGAAATATCCACAAATGGCAGTAACATCCAATTATTTTGTAGCAATAAAAAGCATTTCTCACAGTCTTATCATATCATTGCCATAAGCATTACATGCATAAATATATGGATATTAGATGCATGTGTTCGTGAATATACATTATATGTACATGGGCATAAATAAACTACAATTGTTCAGAAATTTACTACTCTTAATATGGATTTTTAGCTACATTTACTTTACAAGTATATTTTACAAAATGTTTACTATATTTTACAAAGTGAAATAATAATACATATAGTAATTTACATGCATAATACTGTATGTATACAAAAATGTATTCTCTTACATATGTATATACCTATACATAGATATATCTCTTTATGAATTGTGTAACTCCAATACACACACATATTTGTAATGTCTATATTCATATATATGAATTTCTATTACAATAGTATTAGACATTCATACAAATATGTAAAAATCTTCTCATTTGTACATAAAAATAAAAATATTTATTTATGCAAATATGTACATCTTTAACATCATAAGTCGAATATACTGAATATTTGATAACTGCATGTATACCAAACAATATTATGTACATATAAAAATATTATCTGCAATTGAAAAATAATTTACCACAGTACAGCATGAAGGCATTCAAAAATACCTGCTTGTAATTTGTTTAACACCTTACCTACTTCAAAAAATTGATTAAATTTGAACTAAAAATTTAAATTTTTTTTTTTTGTTTATTACATACAAAATCTAGAAATTTTTGAAACCAAGAAAAATTTGTTAAGAAAATTCGAAAGAAAATATTTTTATTCAAAAAACCGATCAATATTATTTATATTGTGAAAATAATAACATCGTTTTATAGATTTCATTTTGAACAACAAATTCAATTTAAAATTAAAAAAAAAAAAAACAAAAAAAAATTCAAATGTACGAATTTAATCAAATACGAATGTACTCGTACATACATATGTATAATACTACTAATGTATGTATTCATTTAATTTAAAACAAAACAAAATAAATGAAAAAAATAAAAATAAAAATAAAACAAATAATGTGAACGAAACAGTTGAAAAACTTTTTATTTTTATTTTATTTTTATTTGTTATTTTCTTATTTTTCTTTACTTTCTTCTAAACACAAAACAAGTAAATTTATTATATATAAAATACATATAACGACAATAAATAAAATAAAAGAAATTTCATATAATTTTTCTCGCTTAATCCTCAATAATAATTTCAAGGATCTAAACTAAACACTTTTACTTTATATAATGAATGTAATGTAATTTATTTATTTCTTTGCTAGTTGTTTCTTTTCTATATACATATGTAAGTATATATTTTTTTGTCATTATATTCTTTTTTATTTCATGTACATATTTCGTTTTTTTTTTCAACATTTTTCTTTTGTTTCCTGTTATTTTTTTTTTCTCCTCATGTTATTTAACAAATATACCTGTTGTAACAAAAAAAAAAAAAAAGAAAAGAAAAAAAGAACAAGTATAAAACAAAAGAAAAACAGTGAATACAAAAAAAAATCAAACTTTTATCTTTGATTTGATTTGAAATTGTTTAAAACTTTTACCAGCATCAAACAATACCATTTCAAGAATATACAACATATGTATGTATGTATCAGTATATAAAAACAAAAATAAAAAAAATTTCTATCAATAACATTAATAAAGAAGAAGAAATTTCTTGAGAAAAATAAACCAAAAAAAAAAAAAAATTTTCTTTAACATTTAATATAAATGTGTAACTATCATTTTTTATCCTTCTTTATAATTCTTTATACCATTTATGTTTTTTTTTTTTTTTTTTCATTCAAAAAACTTCTATTCTTGTTTCAAATATAACGAACTGTTACCAATTCGAATATAAATTTTTGTTTGTTTTTTTTTTTTTTTTGTATATTACATACATACATGTTTGTATTACAATTTTAGTTAATCACATAAAAACTTTAATATATTGAATCGAAAAACTTTCATAAATGTATTCCAACATATGAATAACATACTGTGTATGAAGAACACACTGTGTATGTGTATAATAAAATGTGTACAATTTGCCAAACCATATACGTATGATGTATATATGCATATACTTATGTATGTATGTACAAACACTTTATTATATTTTTTAAACTCTAATACTTATAATACTTTTCTAAATAACATAGTTTTATATATCTTTATGTTTGATTTCAAAATCCCTAAAAAAAAAAGAAAATACTTTTTAATATTTTTAAAAATAAACTTTGTAGATCTTATTTTATATCAAACCAACATAAAACTATTATAAAACAATGATTAAAAAATTTAATTTCAATTAAAAATTAGATTTAAGTTTTAAAAACAAAACGATTATCTATATTGTATATGATTTAACACATTTCATACCCATTTCACACAATTGAGAAATTATTTTAATTTATTATTTTTTTTTTTTTTTTGTTTTTCTTCAAAGTATTTTTTATTTATTTTATTTTTTATATTCACTTACTTAGTTTTTTAATTTTTAATTGAAACTATTTTTATTTGAAAATGTAATGAAATACAAAATAAATACGTAATGTAAACAATATACTTGGAAAAGGAAAATTTTAAAATTTTTATTTTCCTATACTTTTTTCAATAACTACTATCATAGACTAATCCTATCCTTATCTTTGCTGCTATTTTCTAAGAAAATTCACTGTCATTGAGTATATCACACCTACAAAATAAATTCATATTTTTTTATTATGTAAACATTTTCTTTTTTTTTCCTAATGAGATACAAAAATAATAATTATTAATTTTTTAAATGTAATTATGAAACTAATTTTCATTTTTTGTACTTAAGTCTTTTACACCTTTATAATCAAAGCAAAATTTAAAAAATGCATGCTAGCGAGAAAATACAAATACGTGTAAATGTACATACATACAAAACTCTGTATATGTAAAAAGTTATATTTACCATATTATTATATAGCATTTTTATTACACACGTAATACCTCTACATATATGTATAAATTTTCGAATAAAGGTAATTTTAAATGTATTTTTATTACCTTTACGTATCTATATATTTCGTATTAAAAACGTATGTATGTGCATATGTGAGTACCATGCACACATCATTTACACATATATTTTCGTTTTATTTCTTTTTTTTTTGGTTTTATTTTCTATTTAACATTTTATACGTAATCTATGTTATAATAAAATTACATAAACATAATATTTTTATATCTCGATTTAATGTAATTTTAGGAAGATTCAAGTACATATTATTCTAATAATAAAATGTTTATATATACTCGAAATGTTATGGGAAAAAAATATGTCTTTATTACAGTTTGTTACCTATATGAAAAATTAATAATACGTAAACTGTAATGAGTACATAAGTATTACCGAACTTTTTTGTTTTTTATATTTTTAATGATACATGAAGAAGTTAAAAATTCATTATTTTCAACATTGTAGAAATATATTGACATGCAACATGCAAACAAACAAAAAAAAAACAAAAACAAATAAAAACAAGACTGTTATATTCAAAATAAATAAAAAATCTTACATAAGAACTTTGATATAAAAAATACAAAATAATGGTAAAATGTCTTTGTATAAATAATAACTGGTATATACTCATAAATACTCGTATGTATGTACATATGTGTATGTACTCAAAAATAAAAGTATTAAGAACTGTATATGTTTATGTATAATTCTAAAAACAAAACGCTATTCAATTTAAAAAAAATAAAAAAGTGTTTTTTTGTTAAATAAAAAAAAAAAATTTTTATGGCAACCCACAAACATGTACGTTCATAAAACATATTATTATTACAAACATTATTTTATTACATTCTAAAATATATTATCTTCTATTAATAATAATTTTCTTAAGTACACATATTTCTATTGATTTTTTTTTTCATTGTTCTTTTTTAATCGATTTATGCTATCAACACAAATTTTCCTGACAAATTTATTACATATATGGATTTTTCATTATTTGCTTTATTCCTATAAAATCAATTATGAATAAAAAAAAATTTTTTTTTGTTTTTAAAGCAAAAACTTATTCAATCTTTTTTTTTAAAAAAAAAAAAAAATTAAATAAAATTGTAAATGGTAAAGTTAAAATGAAAAATGTTGCACATGCAATAGATTACTTTTGAAAATAGATTTTTCTTTTTTCCTCAAAAATCAAAAAAGAAGGAAAAGACAGATAAACTGATCATTTCAATGAATATATTCTATTATGTGAGGTAAAATAAAATTGAAAATAGATGTTATACAAAAACTATACTCTGTCCAATAATATTTTGCACTTAAGGTCTTATGAGAATATAAATGCCTATTTTTTCTTCTCTCATGATTTCTAATTAGACTGTTTCACGAGCAGCATCATCACAATCCACAAGGCTTTTATTATATGTATATCAGATGAATTTTTTGAATATCAATCAATACATAGTGATGTAAAATGGTACCACTTTAAGTAATCGCCATAACATCTTAAGTGCATAATATTAGTGAACAGAGCATAAAATACTTTCTTGTGCACACACATTGTATATATTTTATAAATCATATGTAAGTACATGCATGAATTTGAAACAGTTCTATATACTCACTTATTATCAATATGTATTACTTAATAGTTATTTTAATAATAATTTTTCTATACATTTAATAAATTACACACTATAAGAAAGATTGTAACTTTCAATATTTATGATCATAAAAGTTTTCTATTTTTTTTTTTTTTTTTTTTTAATCAAACAAAAAACTTCTATACTAAGAAAAATAAAAATGTGAATTTTATTAAAAGCAATTTATCTTATAAAATTTCTTTTTATTATTATTTTTTACATTATATCTAAATTTAAAAAAAAAAAAAAAAAACAAGAAAAGAAAATTACGTTGAGTTATAGAAAATTTGTTTGCGTGTATTACATACGTACATACATACATATGTGTATGATGTGTCTGTATTTAAATAGAAAAGATTCATAAAATCAAGATATTCTATTGTATTCTTCTATAAAATCTTTACTCATTATTTTGTTAAACCTTGTTATATAATGCGGTGTACGTATATAAAAAAAAAAAAAAAACTTTTTTCAAACACAATGAATATAATTTCATTTAAAAGTTTTCCTCGAAGATTAGAAAATAATTTAAATTCTTTGAATGAATGTATACTTTATGATGTTGCATATACAAAAACAAATTTTAAGTTGGGAATAATGTTGTTTTTTTTTTTTTTTGGTTTTTGTTATTATATTCTTAATCAATTTTTTATGGTTTTGCAACATAACAAGAACGATCATCTTTTTTTTTTTTGAATTTTTCTTTGAAGATTGATGTATAAAAAAAAAAAAAAACATTTTAAATCATTTTCATAAAAGAAATCAATTTAATTGAGAGATACTATAGGTACATTGAATAACATTTTCCTTTATAATGTTTAATTATTAGAATTTAATTTCATTATTTAACATTTTACAGAGCATGTCCTTAATTAAACAAAAAGAAACAAAAATAATATTGCAAAAAAAAAAAAAAACAAAACTATTTAATACCCTCACATTTTTATCCACTTTTTAATTTCTCTTTTTTAATTCTGTAAAATTTTCTGGTTTTACATAATCTAAAGTATCTAATGAAAAATGTAAATTATAATTAGTAAAATGTTTTTGTCCTATATAATTTTTCATTTGATTTTACATATGTGTATGTAAATAATAATTATAATTTTAAAAAATTTATGTTTGCTAAAAAAAAAAATCATACATACATGCAATAGGTACATATGTATGTATATACGTAACATGAAAAGTATAAATGTTAATTTATATAAAAAAAAAAAAAAAAAAAGAATTTACGTTCACATACCTATTTATAACGCTCATAATCATAACAAAAGAAATATTTCCTGTAAAAAGTTTTATGAAATAAATTAAAAAACAGAGTAAAATTATATTTTAATATAATTATATTTTTACTTGAAATAAGTACATACTGTAGATACATATACATATGTACGTGTATGTATGCTATTTGTTTGTGAACAACAATCTATCTTGACGATGATTTTAACCCATTTACGATATTTTCACAACTACATACATATTTATCAATGTGAAAAACGTACAGGTATGCATATCATCACATATATGTATATGCACATATGTATGAAAATATGCGTGTGTAAATTGTCAAATGAGGAAATCTTTTAAAAAAGGAATTTTGTTGCATTTTAATACAATGCATGGTTAGATGGTAATGTATGTATATACAAACTTTTAAATTACATATTATGTAACACAAACTTTGGTATAAAGTCAAAAGGATTTAATTGTTAAATTTTAACTGCATTATTTTTAGTTACATAAAATTTATTATAAATGTACGTATAATATATATAGGTTGCTTCCTTTAAAGAATTATCCGTTTCAAACATTACATACAAATTTTAAATTTGTTAACTGTGGTATATATGTACAAATTTTCATGTATACAAACCAGTAACTTTTATAAACATTAATATAATTACAATTTGTTTTTCTTTATTTTCTACATACATATGTATACACTTACAGTTCAAATAAGCAAAAATAAACTTAAACGTTACGATATAATATTATGTTGAAATTTATTACACTAGCGATCAAAATTATATAGATATTGGTATACCATAAAATTTAAATAATATTAAATGATATATTCAAGATCAAATAGAAACGAATATGTTAATTTTTCAAAATGTATTCAAAAATTATTTCTATGAAATATTAATCATAATTAACTAAAAACATCAATGAATATAGTTTAATTACAGCAAATCATTTAATTTTTAGTTACATTATCTGGTTAATTTCTACAAAAATTAAATCAAAGGATATTTAATTCTTTATGAAAATTTTAATTAATTGAATCATTACAACTTTTATGAAATTGAATGTTTGTGAATTTTTATGTTTGTATTCATGTTCATTTTTATGTGTACGTATGTGTACATAATGCACAAATTTTTACTATACTTCATTTTTTAAATATTTTCACTACAGGTCTTATAGCGCTTATACACATGTATTTTTTTTTTCTCTTACAATTTCTAATAAGAACATTTCACTAACAGTGCTACTATCATCCCTAAAATTTTCATGTAATATGAGATGATCTTTTAAAATATCAATATACAATGGTGCAAAGTGGTACTATAATGAAATAATGTAATGTGGCCAGTAATGAAAATAATTAAAAAATAAAGTATAAAAAATTGTTACATCAAAAATTTACTTATGCGCCTTAATACGAATTTTTATCTTGAACGTTAATTGCATACATTTTACGCATACATATCTATGAACTACGAACATATATATAAAATATCAGGATACATATGTAAATGTATACGTGCAGTAATATAACATTGTACGATATTGCAATGTGAGTACATTAAAGTTTTCATATTTTAAGCATATAACATTTTAAATTCTCATTTCGGTTATTATTGTAAAAAAAGTATAAATAAAATTTTTCCTAAAATACAGATTACCATAATTTTCGTATTTTTGATTTAAATGTTTAATCAAAAAAATTTAATGTAAAACTTTGCATGTAGTAAGTAGAATTAATATATATAAAGATGAATTACTTTTAATGTAAGCATGTAAATGGGTCCATACATACGTGTATGTAAATAAGAGATTATTACATATGTACCTATATTTAAAAATATTTTCCTTATTATTATCGTTATTATTATTATTATTATTATTATTATTATTATTATTATTGTCATTAAAAGTGCTCATTTAATCCTCTTATACTCATTTTAGTTTTTAATTTTTATGGATACAAAATATCACGTTTCTAATTATTATTATAATACACAATTTAAAATTATTGACCTAACTAAAATTCACAAAAAAAAAATAATATAAAATCGAAATTATTCACAAAATGTTGAATATTTACTCTGTGTTCACATACAAATATATCCATAAATCTAGGATACATGCGCACACACACACATATACACGTGTATAAAATATACCCATATATAATGAACACATATGTATGTATGTATGTGCATATAAACATTTTATACATTTAAAAATTTTTGCTTAATCAGACATGTATACAAAAATTTATTGATATCATAGAAATCAAAAATGAAATGAAATTTTGTAATAATAAACAATAAAATGAAAGATGGCATAATAGAGATATGTTTATGCGTCTGTATAGAGTGTGTACGAAATTGCGGGAAAATTTTGCTTAAATGTGGTTAAAGTTCTAAAGTTATAAATTGTTGAAAAGAATCAGTAAAGTAGATTTTAGCATATTCGGTTTAGTATGCTAAATTTGACTAAATTGCTTAAATTAAGTGTTTTTGTATGAAATCAGAAATGTTATGTGTATAACTTTTTTTCGTATTTTGATTTTTATTGGTATATCATACGAATTATTGATAATAATTTTTTAAAATTTTTAAAAATTTTTGAAAATTTTTGAAAAAATTAAAAATTTGAATTTTTAAAATTATATGAAACACATAAAGAATCTAAAACGAAGAAACATTTTATGAAACTGTTAACAATTTAGTAATCTGTGTAGTAAAATGCTGTTAAATTCAAAATTTGAATGAACTGAAAATTATTTAGCACTTTAGCATGCTTTTCCAGGCAATTCGTACAAAGCAATAATACATATATGTATTACACATAATATGAAGAAAATCTAGTTATAACTATAAGTAAAAATCAAGAAAGTAATTTTAATAAACAAAATTTTATATGTATTTGGTATATTACATCAGTGAACTTAAAATTTATATTTGTCCACATTAAACATGGAAAATCATCATATAAATTTACCAATCATAATACGTTCAAATATTTTCATATGTACGTTACATATACATAGATGAAGGATAGTTTATTGTATGAAAATATTTCAAAATGATCATTTCTCAAAAGTAGTTAACAGTATAAAATGCAAATACACATGTATGTATGATTATTATTATGTACTCATAGAAAATAGTCGAATGTCAGCAAAAATGAAGTTTTATTCATGAAAAGGATATTTAATGTATTTCACAAAAAAAAAAAAAAATTAAATAAAATAAAAACCATTCACATCAAATTTTGTGTACATACATACAATTTCATTTTAGATAATTTCATTGATATAACATAAAATTCAAATATATTTAACTTTAATCTGTTATTGAGATATTTTAAAAGCAAAATTAAATTTTGAAAAAAAAATAAAAAATAGATTTTTATTAAAGTCTCGTTTAAATTTTAACGAAAAAAAAATTTTAAATTTTCAAATGCAGAAAAAAAATTCATGAAAATACCAAATATGTACATATGAGCTATAGGTACATAGGTGGACATCATATTTGGTTTTAAATATTCGAAATATGTATGTACATAGTGTGAATTTGTGTATCACACAAAACTACATTTTATTTACCGGTGTGTATAATTTTTTTATCTTTTTTACAATTTCAAATTTTGATTTTCATACAAAATAGAGAAAACAAAATAAAAGTATCTGTATAATCATTCATTTTATATTAAACAAATCCAATAATATTTTGATTTCCAATTATGCGATTATTATTTTTATTATCATGAAAAAAAAAAATGGAATATTTATATGTATATTCGTTTAAAATGAAAAAAAAAAAGCAGCACAAAAATACCTACATTGTTACACACAAAAATTGATTTTGTACATTTTTTCATAGTTACCTACATCTACATACATATATTCATATATACAGAAATAAAAGATAATGTAAAATACATACTCGTATATGTACATATGTACGTTTAATATGAATTTTTAATATACGTACGTATTTAGTTATGTATGAAATTTTTGATTTATGTGTTATATATTTGTATAATAATGAAAATAAAAATTGCCATCATCATTGTTACAGTTACCTCCTGCATAAAACAAAACTTATTTTCAAATGTATAGGTAATATGAAAATTTGTGAATGTAATATACTTGTAATATAGAAATTCTAGATATGTAACATGGTCTATAAAACACAGGATATTGTTTTCGGAAAATTTCATACTGATTCTGTTTAGATTGCCAACATTATGGTATTTTGTACATACATACGTATTTCTATGTGCATAAAATGTATTTTTATATAAAAGTCCATACATTCACATTATTTACCATTTGTAAAATACAAAATAACTGTACACATGGAATGGTTAGTTAAAAAATGAAAAAAATAACATGAAATAAAAACCAAAACAATAATAAAACGTATAACAATAATAATACGAAGAATTTTCCTATCAAATAGCAGGTTATACGGAAATATATTATATAAACGCACAAAATTTATGAAAGAATATTACATTTATTTATTTTTTTTTTTTTTTCATATTTTTATTTACAATGTATGCATACAAACACATATGTACATACATATGTACATATGTATATTATCAGATATTATGTACGTGTAGGAATGAATTTATTTTCACCTCGTAATGTAATGAATTATGTACGCTCAAATAAAAATAAACTGTAATATTTAAAATAGGAAAAAAAATAAAATAAATGTGAAAAGGTGATGAATAAACCAAAAAATGTGAATTAATGAAAAGGAAGAAAAAAAAAATGGTTAAATGAATCAAAGGAAAGCGCCTACGTTATATCAATAATAATAATAATAAGCACATACATATGTATATATACATATATGTATAAATGTACCCGTAACTGAATTTTTGAAATTACATATATTACACACATTACATTCTTTCAAATGTTCACTGGAATGAGAAAATTTTTTTCATAATATTTTGCACGTACATATGTACATATGTACAAACATACATACATATAGTATATGTACATACGTATGTTACATTACATCGTACAAAATATACATTCATGTCATTTAAATAAAATAATTAATATTTGAAATATAATATTAAATAAAAAAAAAATAATATGTACGTACAAGAAAAGCATACGTACGAGTATGTACAAGGAAAAGAAAAAGGTAAAATTTAAATATTATTTTAATTGAACTTTTCACACAATACTACTTTTTTTTTGTCATCATACTGATTTATTTATTGAAATACATAATAAATACCTTTTTATTTTATAATAAAAATATGTCAACCAGTAGGAAAAAAAACATTTTTTTTTAACTAAAAAAGTCAGTGGAGAAATACAGAAAACAAAAAACAGATTAAATTTTCTTTTCGAATTTTCCACAACATTTTCATTGATTTAAATTTATTCATAAAAGAAAAGGAAAAGAAAAACAAAAATGAAAAAAAAATCAAATTCAGTTATACACGTTATTTTTTATATTTTTTATTTAATTTGAATATAACATAACAAAATATGTGTCACTGTACTCATAAATCGTTCATTCTGTTTTTTTCTCTCTATATAATGTAATTTTTACTTTTTTTATTTTTATTTTTTTTTTTTTTTTTTTTTTTTTTTGAATTTAAATATGATAAAAATTTTCAAGGTCTTTTAAATGCATATTATTTACATTTTGCTTAAAATTAGAAAAAAATTCCAAATATTTTATTTATATGTTTAACATTTTGAAGAAATAAATAAATGAAAAAAATAAATAAATAAATAAAAATAAAAAATGTATACAACATATAACTCAAAAGTTAACGTATAATATCAAAGTAACAGAGATTTTGTGCATTCATAATGTCAATCATATATGATAACAAATAAAAATAACAGACAACATCTCTAATATGTAGTATTTGATTACCTCAATAATAACAGCACACAGCACAGGTATATTTAAAAGAGAGAAAACAAAATAAGAAAACAAAAAAGCCGAAAAATAAAATTTTATGGAATTTTTTTTCCCCGGCGATGGTATTTAGTTCAAGATCGTTGAAATAATCTTTTTTGAAATTATGCATGAATATATTCACGTATTATTTAGATATTAAAGTGCAATCAAAAATGAATCATAAAATTCATCAATCATGTAAATTGTATTTTTATGAATAAATTCGATATTGAATAAAAAAAATTCTTATATCTTATTTAAATTCAATTTATTTTATTTAGTAAATACTAGTATAATTTAATATAATACAATTGTATTTTAAATTTTTATTAATTTTACGAAAAACAACAGTTTTACTATTTATTTATTACAAAAAAAAAAAAACAATAATTTTAAATTGTATTCAGTTACATGTGAAATTCGTTTTTAAAATTTCTAATTTTTAATTTCAATTCAAATTTTAACTTCATTCAAATTTATTAAAATAAAAAACAAAAATTTTTTCCTAAAACCGATAATTTGATTTTTTTTTTTTTCAAATTTTCTATTTTAGTTTAATCTATTCTAATTTGAATTTTTTATAAATTCTAAATATTTGTTACGTCACAATTTTTATTTTATTTTTTTTTTTTCTTTATACTTTTTCTTATATTCTATAATACTCATTACAATAAATTTTCACAGATTTCTATTTTACAATTTTTTATGTCTAATTTTTAATACAAAAACTTATATTATTTCATTTTGTTTTTTTTTTTTGTTTTTTTTTTAGAAAATTTTAACAAAAATATTAAATTGGTAATTTTCTAATTAAAATTAAATATTTTTATTTAATATTTTTATCTTAAAAATATTTTATCCATTGGTATTTCATTAAATATTTTATTTGTTAAATCACGAAATACATTTCCAAAACTTTTTGCATAACCACCTTTAACTTCATTAAATACTAATTCCCAATTTTCATTTATAAATTTATTCATATTATCTGATAAAATTTTATCACCAAATAAATTACCAAAATTCATATATACACGTTTTGGTTTAAAATCAACTTGATATTCTTTTAATATCATATAAATTTCACCATTCCTTTTAATTGGTTCACCAATTAAACGATGTTCAATATCAGTATCAATTAATGTTAAATTTGCTTTACCTTTACCAACAATTGGTAATAATAATATTCTACCAGACATTTCATAATCACCAACAACTTCAATACGTTTACTTTTACTATTACAAATAATTAAATATTTATCTAAATCAGTCCTGTAAAATCAAAAAAAAAAAAAAACGAAAATAAAATTTTTTAAAAATATTCATTAATAAAATATAACACAAACAAATGATAAATTGAAAAAGTTAAAAATATAATATCAAATAACGAATTCTTGGAAAATCAACAAAGTACTATTTACTGTGTACTCTAAATATTTTTACTACAGGTCTTATGGAAACTACAAAAAGTAGTACCACTTTATATCTTTGTATATTGATATTTAAAAAGCTCATCCCATACTGTATGAGAAATATGGAATTTGTGGTAACACTGCTCGTGAAATGCTCTTATGAGAAATTATGAAAGAAGAAAAAAGATACATATACTCCCATAAAGCCTGTAGTGAAAATATTTT
Source organism: Anthrax anthrax (assembly GCA_963971155.1). NCBI lineage: Eukaryota > Metazoa > Arthropoda > Insecta > Diptera > Bombyliidae > Anthrax > Anthrax anthrax. The sequence continues at coordinate 33,089,966 of OZ020118.1, read as the reverse complement.
AAGTACAAAGTATATAAATTTTTTTCCAAAGAAAAAATCTTTGGAAAAATCGTATCAAATAAATATGTAATTAAAACCAACAAAAAAAAAAATTAAAAGAATTTTCTTCTAACAAAAGTTTAAATACATATAATGATTGTACTAAATAAAATTTTATTTGTAAAGTGAAATTTAATTTATTTACCTGTATCTAATTACTTTACTTGATGCTAACAAATGATGAACTTTAACGTTTTTAAAAACTTGTTTTAATGTTATCGGTGAATTTGATCCACTATCAATAATTAAACTTTTTATAAGAAGTGGTTCAAGTGGTGCTATACCAAAATCGGTATTACCTGAAAAAAAAAATGAGAAAAAATTAAGAAAATATCTAAGAAATCTATATTTATACGATATTTTATGAATTGCTCAAGACGTTAAAAAAAATTTACTTTTGTATCGAAAAGAATTCATTAATAAAACAAACATATGACAGATTTGGGAATTGCACTTGACAATCAGAATAACAGAATCATTTTTCATGTACATATGTATGCAATTACTGTTCCTGTGTGCAGTATATTGGATTTCAGCCAATATCCAATTAATTCAATTTTTTCTACTTTTTTAGGGGTTTTCGTTTTATGTTTTAGTTGTTATTATTTTTTTTTTTTTTTTTCATTTATTTAATTTCTAGTTATATGTAATATTTCATTTTAATAACATTTAATTAAATTACATTTATGCATTATTATTATTACGTTCGAATAATGAAAAATGATAAATATCGATTAATATTTATGTACAACATACATACATGCATATATGCACGTATGCATGTATTCATGTATTATATTTGAAAATCATACATAAATTTTACTCTAATTGGATAACAGCTTAACTATTTCATTAATTCTAATACTAAAATTTCATTTATACTAAAATAATAGAAATTGAAATTATAATGTATTTTTTTTTAGTATGCTTTTTGTGTAAACTTTATTTACATACATTTTGGTCTACATTTAAATGGAATTTTAATTTCAACTCCATATAACAAAATACATATGTACGTACAAAATATATGAAATTCTTAATTAATTTTTTGGTTACATAATATTATATCATACATATCCATACACTATATGTGAAGTTCATAACATGGTATTTTTTAAATTTATGCGATATATAAAGGATTAAGGAAATTTCAGATTATTTTAATATTTATACAAAATTTTTAATTAAATTCTCATTTCAAAATGTACATTTAAAAATGTATTCCAATATTAATTAATTATTATAAATTAGAAAAAAGACAAACAAGCAAATAAAAAAATATATATAAAAGAAAATCTATAAAAAAGAAAATTTTTCTACGAACATTAAATATGATAAAAAATAAGTAGTAACAATTGTAAGTAATTTTTATGTCATTGAAATGATTTAAAACAAATTTAAATTTTTTATAATAAAAAATGAAAATCATTAAAATGAACAGAAAAAAAATTTTGATTTCCTTTCATCATCTGAGCTGTTATTATCAACAATAATAGCAGAATAAAGTACGTATGTACAAACAAATAGGTGTGTACAATAATACTTTATTTATCCACGATGGTGATAATTACGATATTCTCTTCCTGGTTAATTGATATGAGAAGAACGAATATCATATGTACATTTAAAAAAAAAATTGTATTTATATAAATTTTTACATATAGAATACATGCAAAACATAATTAAATTCGATACATGTGTATTAATTAAATACTCTACACCATATCTACATATATTTAATTGTGTGGTTTTTCCGGTAGTGAATATCTTTTCAATGGTATATTTAACAAATCAATTTACCTGAAATGTAAATTAATTTGTACACGCACTTTAGAAAAAAAAAACAAATTATTTCCCTCTTTTTATGAATTTATGTTTTCTTGTTTAATTTATTTAAGTGTACTTTAGATAATGTATGTTTGCAAACTACGAGTACATTACACATCAATAATCACATTTTTAAAATGTATATGCAAATACAGTACACACCTTGTATTAATTAAGGAATAATATTGCAAAGACATGTATTTTGTATACACGATATTTGTATAAAGTGTAGGCGGAATATAAACAATAGTCATGAGGATGATAATTATTAATGATGATTGCAAGGACATGTTAATAAAATAATTACAATTGTTCATATATTTTATGAGGGTCATATTTAATACTCGTTTCCCGTTTATTATATTTTATGAGTGCATAAAAATAAAAAAGCCGAATACAAAGAAATATCAACCTTCAACAAAAAAATTAATTTTACATTCGATAAGAATACATTACGTTACAGAGAAATACCATCAATAAGGAAGTAAACGTACATCCTTAAAAATCAATAATATTTTACCTAATTATGATAAATCAAAATTTAAATTTAAAACTCCGAAATGGTTTTTACATTTTGTACGTATTTTTGAAATTTAATATTTAACTTAAATAAACGTTTCTGAATTTACATATTTGTATTCTAAATTAAATTATTTTTTAAATGTTACATAATATCTTACCATCTTTTAAATATGTTAATGCATCGTTTACCGCATTCACTAAACATTTATCAAAATTTTCATCTCTTTGACATTTATTAAACTCTGGAGCTATATAAAATAAAAATAAAATTATACATATACATAAGTATTTTTTAAGAATTTATCACTATTTCTTAATATATGTAAAAGTATGTACGTATAAATAGTTGATTAGACGTTAGATATATTTTATTATCAAATATTTGATTTGATTATTATTTTATTCATATTATATAAAATGCAATTTTCATTTTGAAAAATGTATATAAACAATTTTCTATAGTGTAATTAAAATTTTATTTAATTGAAATTTTTTTTAATTAAAATTTTTTTTTTTTTTTTGATAATTGTATTTAACGATTTTTATTGAAAATTCAATAGTCATTTAACTCATAAAAAATTTTTTTTTGATTTGAATGAATATCTGAAAAAAAATTAAAATGATGTATTTTGTAAAACATTCACGTACTCTATAAGTACGCATAATGTAATTGTCTGCATACAATTTAAAAAAAAAAAGAAATGCATTATTTTTGTATTTTATGACTTGACGACATATGTAAATAATGTAAAAGAAGAAGATACAATTTATATAAAATGTATATGTTTATGTGTATGCATGTAATATTGAACAGATACATCATCGAATAAATGCATTATACATGTATGAGTGTATTTTTTTTTTTTTGTTACAAATTTTTTTTTTTTTCAATTGTGTAATATCATGGAACGTATCCAACAATTTTTTTTTTCTTTTTTAATTTTTCATAGACAAATGCCTTATTTACATATGTTCATTTACATTGTCTATATACGAGTTATTTAAACTTTTTTTAAGTAACAAATGAATTACTATGATATTGCCATATCAAATTTGGATGTAAACATTTCTTTTATTTTTCTCAATTGATTTACACTAAAAAAAATGCTTGAAGGTATTCAAGTAAAATAAATACAAACATTGGAAAAAAATTTTGTTTTGGTTTTTTTTTTTTTTTTAATATAAACTAACTAGACTTTTTTAACAAGCAAAACTACTCTATATATAAATAAATTACAACTGAAAGAAAGTTATAACTAATTATAATTTTTTTTTTTTGTTTTTAATTATCAATACGTACGTAAATCTTTGCCAATGACTAATGATATAAGCACACAAAAAATTATGGTATTGCTTGAAGACATCATGTTGTAATTTATAGGTAAGAAAAAATGTAGATATATTTTCTTCTATTGATAAGTAATAACTATTTTTCTTCAATTCACTGATTGTCGTTATTTTCGTTTTTTTTTTTTTTTTTTTTGTTTTTTTTAACTATTTTGATCAAACAGATATTTTTACTTCCTTTTTGTTTAAATTGTTTAAATATTTCTATCTTACTTTTATAAAATTATTTATTATACACACTTGTTTGTGAAATTCTTTCTTTTTTTTTTTGTTTTTTAAATTATAAAATTTTCTTTATTTATCTTTCACTTAAGTAATTCTCAACTTTCAAGTCACTTTTCTTTAAATCTCAGTAACTTGCAGTATTAAATTATATTTTATACCGCCGAATTTGAATATCTCGATAAAAGAAATTAAATCCACGATAAAAAAATGTTGTGTTTATATGTTGAAAATCTTTGAATATCTGATTTAGTAAAATCATTTAACTTCACTTTTTATATATTATGTGAAATGGTTTATCGTAGTTATGCTTTGTTTTTTTTTTTTTTCATTTACTGGTCAACTACTACCAATACCGTTAATGCATATCTGTCTATATGTGTATGTATGTAATACATTTTAACATTTCTCTTTCAACAACAATTTTTTTATTTCACAAATACATTTTTAAAAAATGTATTTATTTTATTTTTTATATTTTACATGTTTATCTACATATTATATTGTATTGAATTAAACACACATCGAGATTCATTCATTTGTATACAACATTTATACAAAACAAAAATTTAAATAAGATAAAATGAAATTTAATGGATTAGTTTTACAATCTTCAGAAAATATGTGATCTCTTACAATTGCATAAACACATTATTTACATGCCTATACAACTTTGAGTCCGGATCTGGATGTCTATATGTATAAATTGTAAAAAAATACATTTAAAGAAAGAAAAAAAAAATATTCCAAAAATGTTATTAATGTGTTCACAATGAGGAGTTTGAAGATCAAAATATAAGGTGATTTATTTGTCATATAATTAAAAAAAAAAAAAATTACACTATAAGAAAAAAATCAACAGGTGAATAAAAAACCGTTACAAAATTATGTTTTAAATGTATGTGCTTTTAATATCTAAATTAAAATGTATTTTATATGAACACCCTGTAATTTTTTAAGTAGTTTTAGTATTGATAACACAGTACATATAATCTATTGATGGAGAAAAATATTTATGAGGTGAGCTAACTGACACAACTATAACCGGGATGAATAGTTTATATATATGCATCTATTTAGGATGCAAATACCTGCATCTTATACATCAATATATATTGTATGATACGTATAAAAAGTGCGTTACACTTTGTCATTTTTGTTTCTTTTTGTTTGAATGGAATTTTGTATTTTCATCATCAAAATTAAGTCATTTAATTAATTTAATGTGTGTTTGAATACGCATATAATTATGTATGTACATAATAAAAAAAAATAAAAAAAAATCAAATCTGATATTCGTTTAATAGTACCATCAGCTGATGCAATTTTGATAAATTTAATATGACAAAAATTTAAAGGTCAACTATATGACCCAGAAATAAATAAATTTTTAGCATTTTTGTTTTTTTTTTTTTTTTTTTTTTTTTTTCTTTTAAATTTTTCTTTCAAATAAAAACAGATCAAAATATTTTCAACATATCTTATAAAAAAATTTTTTTAAATGTACATTATAACAATCAAAAAAAAAAAATGTGTTGTGAATAAATACATATGTAATGAAAAGAATTTCGAAAAACAAAAACTGTTTTTAATTTTATTTTTAATTTATAAAATTCCTTTAAATATCTTAAATTTTTGTTAAATTACTTTTATAGCACATTTGAGTAATCACTCATTAATTTCTACAGATGTAATAATTTCACTTCTGTAACATATGTACATACATACATATATCCATAAAATTTTAACAACATGTTCTTGCATAATATATTTCAAATTAAAACTGAGAAATTCTTTCGTTAAAAATATAAATTGTAATTAAAATTTTTTTTAATACTACAAGAAATTGATCCTGAAAAAAATTCTATAAAAGGATCATAAACTTCATTTTAACAAGAAGGAAAATTAAAATTTTAACTGAAAAAAAAAATTCATGTTTAATTAAATTAAATGAATATATTTACTTATATGAGAAAATTTATTCCTACATTTACATAATCAAATTAAAACCTCAACAGGATACATCATTTGACATCATTTTTTTAATTCAAATAAAATTACATATAAAAAAGTCAACATTTCAAATATGTAGACGTTACATAGAAAACAAGAATGATTACAATCAAATAAATGTGTTAAGTCAAACAAAGTGATTACAGAAGGTCATAGTATAGAAATAATAGCATATGCCAGTGTCACATACATTAGATACGACATGTGTTTCTACATGAATAATACGTGTAAAATAATGCAGGAATGTGTATTCATTTGATTGTTTTTGTAATATAATGATAAAGGAATTTCTTAAATTAAATGAAATCAGACATCATAAGGATTTTATTTATAACGAGTTATATACATACATATGTATGTACATGTTGCGTAAGAATATCAGAAAATTCTATAATAATCGCAAACAATATGACAAAAAAAAAATAATAAAATTCAAAATAAAATACAAGCCAATAATAATATAAAAATATTGAATAGAATTTTTATTTTTTGTAATATTAAATGCACATATCATATTATAAGTATAGCAAAAGGAATTTTTATACACCCACAATCCACATGCCAAGTATTGTTTATAAACATAAAGTGTGCGTGCATGAAAATATCTAAACACAGTTAAAGGAAATTAAATCAAAAAATAGTATAAATCATGTATAAATTATATATACGCTAAACTAAAAAAACACAAAACACATACTGTGATAATTCGTCCTGGAGTGTGATGTAAGAATTTTATTTTTTATTTTTTTTTTCTCAAACTGTTACATACATATTTCTTTTTTCTTATCTTTGCTGAAATATTTTTTGTTTTTATTTTGATTTTGAGTTTTATATTTATGTATGTACATACTTATGTATGTACATTACATACACATACATGCCATAAATATCGATTTTCATTTTCTTTTATTTTTTTCTTTATTCATTCATTTCCTGTTTCCTAAATAAGAAATTGTCCATTATAAGTCATTATATACAATTGAATTAAGAAAAAGAAAATGAAATATAATAATAATATATGTATGTACATTATGTATAAGAAAATAAAAATGATAAGTAATGCTTGTAATTTATTTTTTAACTGAACAAAATGTTCCCTTTTCTTGTTGATGTAAGTTACTTATGTATATATGTACATACACTTTTTCAGATTAAAACGCCCCATTTTGTATGAATGTGGAGAAGTATTCAAAAAAGTAAAGAGAATAAAATTTTCATTACATAAAAATTTATATAAACATTTCAGATTTTTCAAATAAAAATTGACACAATACATTGAATATCTCAAGATTATATCCTTAGATTTTCGTGAAATTTGGACGTTAATAACATTGAAATTTCTTATTCAAATTCAATGAAAAACAGCTTGTTGAAAGGATCTAAGCTTTAACTTTGATTTGCAATTTGCGTGACTAAAATACATAATGTGATTTAAAAGATATGCTCAATTATATGACGTCATGTATTGCATGTATAAGAAAATCTTCAATCGCCTATATCTCACAAGGGGTACAACTTTTTCATAAAAAAATAAATCATTCATAATATTTTGTAAAAAATATTATAATAATTTTGATTTTGATTGTTACAGATTTTTTTTTTTTTAAATTTCATTCATCATGAATTGAAAATAATAAAGCAAAAATAATAAATTAGAATTACCTACAAATCGTGTCCTTGAAAATAAAGATTACGTGTAGGTGAAAAAATTTATTCACACAATTAAATAATTAAAAAAAGGTGAAAGTAAAATGTGTATGTACATGTATTATTAATAGAAATTTTATTTCATTAATGAAATTGGTAAAATTTAGAGTTTTGTTATATAGTTTTAATTATTATTATTTTTTTTTGTTTTTTTTGTTATAATATGTATATGTATGTACGTACATATTTCATATGTATTATGATAGATGCGATAGTTAATTTACAATATTTTCATAAAGTTCTATATGAAATTTAAATTTTAATAAAACTATGTATGTATGTCTGAACCTTCATTAATTAACGATTAATTAATGATCCTTTTAAATTAATTTTCTTTGTACTAATTTTTTTAATACATTAGAAATTAAAAATTTGAAAGTGATACAATTGTACCGATTTCCATACAATCTGATGAATTTAGCATTAAACTAAATGTAGAGTGTGTCTAAGATAAAATAGATATTCATATTACATACAATATATGAGTTACAGATGACTCTCAGTGTAGTAGAAATCTTTATCTATATTCACCTAATTTTTAAAAAATTATTAAATATATTTTTTTCACAAAATGTAAATTTTTAAATATTTTAAAAATATAGTATGTACAATGATTGTAAGCAGAATTATTTTTTATTTACAATAATACAAATACGTTATTTTTTTAAAACCGTGAATCATAGAGTAAATGGATTCCCTGTGAATGTAGCTTTAATGTGTAAATATTGAACGAATTTTTTACTTTCATGTTTGAATGACATTTCTTAAAAAATGACAGATTATTTGACAAATACTTTTCATATAAAAATATTTTTGTTGCATTTTTAATATTTTTGTTGCATTGCTATTGCATACAATACAATATACACAGTGACAGATTTTTGTATAGTTGCTTATTTTCGCAAAAGTGGTAATGATATTGTTGTTTTGTAAAAAACAATTTAATTTTTTAATTTCATTTAATTTTTTTAATATTTTAATTATGAACAAACAAATTTCTAAATTAAAAGTGTATTAAAGAAAATGACAATAACAAAAAAGATAAAATATTAAATGATGTGAAAATTTCAATTAACTTATCGGGAAAGAGTAGGAGGACAAAAAAAAAATTAGTCAATATAATCAATGGTACAATATTAGAATACCAACCACACTGCTCAGTGTGTGTGTTCTTTTTTTTTTTTTTAAATATAAAAACTTGAACTAGTTTTTGTTTTCTTGTTTTCATTTTACCATTTAACATTTGTTTTATTTTTGATTTAAAATTATACAAAAATCTATTCCATATATTTATGAAAAAAAGAAAGAAAAAAAGTGTATAAAATATCTAATCAAAAAATTTGTTTTGTTATTTTTCGTTATTCAAAAAAACATTTATTAAATTTTATTTTTTTAGTGTCAGTAGTTTTTTAGTTTTATTTAAAAAATAATTTGTGAAATTTCAAAAAAAAAAAAAAAATGTATCTAATAAGTGTCTAATATTTATCTATGTACATTGAAAAGGAATAAAACGAACAAAATCAAAAAAAAAAAAGAAAAAGAAAATTTCTATTTTAATAATATCAACAGTGATAGACGTGAATTAATGGAAAATATCAATAAAATAGAAAAATAGTAATACTGTGAACATTCAAAAACTGATGTTTATATCTTATCAAAATTGATAATTATTTCACCTTTATAAACATATCATATTCACATTCATATTATTAATTACAGCATTAAAACAAAAAAAATAAGAATATTTAAAAAATTTGCAGAATTTTTCAGTTTTTCCAAAAATCAGAGTGTGCGTATTTGCTTGTCATACATGTATAAAAAATACCGTATTAAACCCAGAAAATCTGTATGTACGTATTTATGTAGCATTCATGTATATGTATGCATATAAACCGAAAGTTACATTGTGTTGATAAAAATCAATTCTTCGGGGCGTTTGACAGTTCAAATTTCTTGTGGTGCATATAAAAATGCACATACCTACATATGTAAATAGCCAAGTATGAAATAAATATACACAACATATGTATATGTATCTACTTTTATATAATAATTGATAATAACACACATATTTTTATAAGTGCATATAAAATAGCAAAATATAAATATGATATGCATTTTTTTATTTACTTACAGCAATAAAATATTACCTATCGAATGATTATTACTTATCGATATAATAATTGTATCATGGAAAATTGCAATATTTTTAAAATTCCAATATACGTAATTACGGATATAATAATAACAACATTAAATAAATTTTCATATAATTGTATTTATCCATGTTATTATTATAGCTGCTGTAATAAAAGAAACTTTCTATCGTCCATTTAATAAACGTTTTATGTTATGGTATATGTACATACCTATATCATTGCCTAAATTCTTTTCTTTTTTTGTTTTGTTTTAATTCAAAAGTGTGAATTGATTTTTGGGATTGGTCAAAATACAAAATCGGTAATAAATTCATGCAGTGAATTTTAATAATGATTAGTTAAATAAAAATTAATTATTATTTTACATATTAATATCAATTAAATGATAACAGTGTGGTGTATTGTTTTATATCCTTAAATAATTTATTATAAAAAAGGAGAAAAGAAAATTTTCATAAAATACAGCTTTAATTTCTATTTTAAACTCAATCCTACCGAATAGAATAAAAATTCAAAAAAAAATTCATCATTTTTTACATACGTATATTACATAGAATATAAAGGATTTAATTTATTATTTAAAAACATACATATAATTATAGTTATTATTATCAATAGATTAGCAGCAATGTTTAATTTTATGAAAAAAGGTGTAGGTGTTGGTGGTAGTAGTGAACGTGATCGTGAAAAATCCGATCGTGAAGAAAAAGAAAAACGTAAACGTGAAAAGAAATTACGAAAGGAAGCTAAACAAGGAGTATCCGGAAGTATGAGTACAGAGGAATTACTTAGATTAGACGAGGTAAAAATATAAATTTGATTTTTTTTTTAAAAATATCTTGATTATATATACATATCTACATATACCTATTATCGCTATTTCTAATTTAATATTTTGTCCAACTAAAACTTTATTTATACAATTGAAAAATCAAATTACATTTTAAAAACCTAAAATCACAAAGATTTTTCAAATTTCACATATTCATTTACTTTAGTAATGTTCCATTCTAAGATTTCTGCATTCAGTACCATTGTATGTAAAAATGTTAAAAAAAAAAAAAAAAAAAAAAAAACTCGTTACCTCCCTCAACAAATTTTATTTTCAATATTCACATTTGTTATTGCGTACTTATCATTGTACTGAATGTATGTATATATATATATCTACTTTGACTCATACGTATACAGTATGTATCATTATTTTAATCCTTTTGATATTACTTTAGTAAACTAAAATTTTGTTTATCTTTATTGTCAACACTTTTGATCTGCCACAGAGGAAAGAAAAGCCTCCAAAACGTGACATCCGTATGTTATGTTTGATCAAAGAGTACAATCATGTAGTGCATACATATACGTATATGTACATACATAAAATTTTTAATATATACAAAAAATTTCTTTGATAATCGTAATATACCTACATATGTTGATGAAAAATACTATACGTACATTATGTACAAGTAAAAAAAACAATTTTATTCAAATTCACTGCCTAGTCAATTCATTAATTATACAAAAGAATAAAAATGACTTTCAAAAAATAAACCACGTAATGCTGCTAATATAAACATTTCTGTCATTAGTACCTATACCTAAATAGAATTATAGGTTTAAATAAAAATTATGATTAATAAGTTCTCATCACAATTAGAAATTTCTTCTTTTTTTCTCATTTCATTGTCTTTATTTACTCTGTCGTTAACAACAGCATCATCAAATTTAAATAATAAGTTTATAAAGATATAAAAATTACTGTACCTGTACAAATTTATACATACATGTACATATATTTTTACATCTACGTATATATGTATGTAGAAAAAATAAACATAAAAAATTGAGGTGAGGTGTCCTAAAACAGAAATTACCGTTTGTTTCAAGCTCTGCATACAAATGTGATGTAGTATATTTTTGGAGTTTTCATCCATTTCTTTTTAGCTTTTTTTTTTTTTTTTAATTTTTCTATATAGATACATATATAATATTAATATGCACCTTGCTCACCTTCATTTTTCACCTTTCTAACTGATCATCTGTGCACGTACATACATAAATACATATACATACATGTACATGCTTATGTGGAAACATTTGCCTTAAAAACAAACTTACGTAAATATAAATAAATTTTATCACCTTACCTTAACTATATACTATTATTTGTACTGTTGTCATTTTTATAGTCAAGTCATCAAATCTTAATACATACATATATGTATACAGTTTACCACATCTTTATATGAAAAATTCTTTCTATTTTAAATTATACATACATACATATGTGTGTCGTATGTCGTATACATATTTGAATTTATTTTATTATATAAATACCTATATAATTCGAATTAGTATAGGTCACATCAACAGAATATATATACATATGTACATAAAAAAAAATGTAAAATAAAATAAAATATTAATAATAAAAAATTGAGTGAGTGAGTGAATGGTAAATGAGTCATGATCATTACATTAACAACAATTTGCAGATTTTATTTTATTTTTCAATTAAATAAAGTAAATAAAATACTGGTTGATCGCTAAAGAATGCAACTTGTAGTCAATTCAGTGTATAATGTAGTAATATCATACATATTATTAAATAATAATAAAATTAAATGAGAAGGAATATTTTATTATTTATCCCTAGTATATTTTATATATGTCAATGTATGTAAGCTATCAGAGAAACAAGAAAAAAACAGGGTCAACTACTTGACCAAAGTATACATGTACATCTATATATATCTATACGAAAAATATTTAACGCATACGTAATACAGAATTCATAAACAGATATGTACGTATATAGTAGTGTGCTTAGTCCACAATCTTTGGTGTGTCACACAATATTAAGAAAGCAAATCAAGATTAACAATTAATTCCATATTAATAAACATTTTCTCGTCAAACTTGCCATCATACATGTGCACATGTGTATATTTAATGTTATTTTAAGTATTGTTTCATTTGAAAATCAAGAAAATAAAAATAAAAATAGAAACTTGTATAAATCTATTTGGCAATTATATTGCTTCTGGCATTATGATATGGCATTATACCATTTTTAGATGATTTCGGTCAAACCATAACTAAAAAAAATTTTTTTATAACTGGATATTTAGTAAGAATAGTATATGTATGTATTTTTCTTAATACATAAATTGTCATGGTGCATTCACTTATTTGTCTGCACATATACGCATACATCCGACGAGATATAATCTTGTGTAGGCTGAAATAACATGTAGCACTACCATCATCTTCATCATTATTATAATATATTTTGTATGCAGTATACCTATAAACCTTTAAAAAAAAACGAAACAGGGCATCATCATCAATTTAAAATTATATCATATCAAAACACCTGCTTTAATGTTTTAATTTTTGCAGCCTGTTTTATTATTTTTTTTTCCTAAATAAACGAACACAATAAATAATATGAAAATTCAAATCCAATCCTTAAAACATGAAAATGTAGGTATTCTACATCTGTTTTGCCATTTATAAGTTAGACATGGAATATATAAAACAAAAAAAAAATCTTAAAATCAATAATAATAATATCAGCTGCCAAAATTTCATGGATTTGTAATTTATACATAAGTGTATACGTACATACATATACCTACATCTAATGCATTTCATTGTAACAGAAACACCCTATACTTAATCCATACTATACACACATGTACACATACGTTATATGTACATACATATGTAATTGTTATAAAGTGCAGAATCTAAATTTCCCTGAAACTTTTGTATTTTTATTTTATTTTTATTTTCTCAACGCATACACTTTATATTCATATATGAATAAATAAATATGTACATATAGATTTGTAAAATCTATATTGATAAAAAAATGATAATGATTAAAACTTGATTTTGTTAAGAAAAAAAAACCAGAATAAAAGTAAAAAAGAAAGAGGTAAATAAACTAAAAACCTAGTTTTAAAAATCTATACATATAAATATAATAAATACAAAATTGAGCTACTAAAATGAAATACATATTTAATAATGCGTAATAACAAAAAAAAAAATTAAAATTAAAATAATTTAATCATTATCATAATTAAATGCTGTCTATAATTCATAAATCTGTGAGAAGAATAAGATTGCAAATGCATAATATTCCATTTTTCATAGTACTTCTCATAAGATGTTTATATAAGTAGGTATAAGTACTAAAAAGTACGATATCATTTATATTCTTCATATAAGTATACAAAAGCTTTTCAAAATATACACACATACATACATATGAATAAATGTGCATATATTCATTGTATATATATATATATATGAACACTTTTGTTGTTTCTTTCAGTTTAATACTTTCTATATGATGTTAATTAATTTCACGAGATTTGCACAATTTTATTTGTCCATGAGCATTGTACGTATGTAAATACAAAAATAAATTAAATAGAGTAAATGAATAGCAATTCATTTTTAAATTGCTTAAAATGACTTACATATGTTGATCGTATTAAATATGGTTTTCATTTAAAACGTTTCCTACCAAGTTAGATCATGCATAATATTTACATATGTATGCGCAATGAAAATACTTGAAATTTGCGGAAGTATATTATAAGAATTATAAAAACTCTTCTAATTTGTTTGACATTCATTGTACTTTTTTTTTCTTATTACTGATGCATTTTAGGTTTTCTACATAAAATTGTAAAATAAAAACATAGGAAAAATGAAGCCGTATCTACTTAAAACCACATAATGACTAATAATGTGTTTGTTTTGAATATACATATAAGAAAAGAATCATGCAGATTTAGTTCCAAGGCATTTTAAATTATTTTGTATTTCTTTGCAGTTTTATTTTCAAAAAGAAAAAAAAAGGAGAAACAAAACATTTAATTCAAGATTTTATAAATTAGACTCAAAATTCTTTATATAAAACCATGTGTTTATACGCACAGACTCATATGTATGTGTACCATAAACCATAATGATTATACCTATAAAACGAATAAAAAAAAAATTTCTTTTGACCTTGTTAAAATAAACCCATCCAAGGTTATCTTCGTCTTTTCAAATAAAAACAAAAAAAAAAAAAAACAACTTACGATTTATTGGCAATCAATCGTATTTATTTCAATTGAAATGAAAGTATGTATTTATTGTTTGATATAATTCATTAGCTCTTAAACAAAATTGAAAACAAGAAAAAAGCATAAATTATTCTCGTTCGTTATTCTACACAAATAAACATTGGAACCCCTGAAGGGTTTATCGTATTTACTTTTGATTTTTGATTGAAGGACGGCAAATTAAAAGAAATTAAAAATTACGTCCATTTCTTATGTTATTAATTTTTTTCATTTTTTTTTTTTCGAATTTCAACTTTCCTTCTTAATTTATAAGAATACATATACCTACCTAGTAAATATGTATATATATATAAATAAACACATACAGTTCAGAAATGTTTCGGCAAAAAAAGTTTTGAACATGAGATCTATACAACGATCGTATTTAAAAAAAAAAATCGCCAGAATTGGAAAATGTTATCTTGAGAATTTTCAAGTTATTTTTATTCAATTTTGATTGAATATAAATAGGTAGGTAGGTACCTTGTTGAAAATGCTCAATTCTCAATTTTAATTTGTAAAATATGTCACTCAGATTTGTATTATAGGATAATTCAAAAGATAATATGATAAAGACCATAATGATGGTGTCAAAACAATATGATGATATCCAAACACTTTTATTCCACTTACTCAGAAGAAATAAGTTTAAAAGGAAAAATATCTAGAGCTAATTTTTTCTAAAAAATTAATATTAGCGACAATTATTCTGAGATGTCAGATAACATGCATACGCATACGTTGTATGTACTAAGACAAGCACGAGTAAATGTTAAATACTCATTAATTAAAAATCAATTGTTTAAAATTCGTCCATATAACAAAAATAAACCATTTTACAATCTCAATATTAAAATATCAACAAAAGATACCTAGTTTTTAAATGTAAACAGAAGCACACACCATACGATTGTATCATGTA
Source organism: Anthrax anthrax (assembly GCA_963971155.1). NCBI lineage: Eukaryota > Metazoa > Arthropoda > Insecta > Diptera > Bombyliidae > Anthrax > Anthrax anthrax. The sequence continues at coordinate 33,074,079 of OZ020118.1, read as the reverse complement.
TGATTGTATATACTTTAAAAAATACAATTTAAAGTTCATCGCTTATACATAATTATGTACCTACATACATGTGTACATAAATGGATTTTTAAAAAATTTTTAATATTATGTGAATGCAAATCTAATTCAATTAGACACAGTTACAAAAAAAAATTATAATCCGCATCACATCTTGTGAATGATGAATTCTTAAAAGAAGTATGAACGGATATACATTCATATGTATGTGCAAAATACAGTGCATACAATATAAAAACATATATACACATATATTGAAAGTCATAAATAAATTAATTCAACTGAGTTCTTTCATATTCTTGCATATTTTTGACGCTTTTCTTTTAAATGTCATCTGAAATTTTGATTGACATTTTTTAGAATAATTAGAAATAAAAAATAATAAACAATATATTATTTAAAAAACTACAATTCTCTAAATAAAAAAAACAAACTAATAATAATTTATTGAAGAACTAAACAAAACCTTCGATCAAAAGTCAACGACTTTTGTTAATTTTCTTTGATCTTTGCTCCTTTTAATTGGCTTAAGTATGACAACAAAAGACTTGAAAATTGAATAGTTGATTTTATATGTTGGAAAAATATGTTTTCATTTGTATGTATACAAATCCACAGTATTTGTACAAATTTTACTTCATTGATTATATACATATACACAAGTCTTATTACTATCATACTGTTTTGATATTCAGTAGTATTTAATTTTTTTTTTAACTTTTATTTTTCAAATTAACTTTTTAAATTAAATGAAACACAAGTATTTTGTTTATTCTGCAAATTACGAATACATTTGTGTTTGTATGTGTGTACATTTATATATATGTACATACATCTACTTTTCCGTGTTTTCTTCGTTATTTGTAAACATAATTCAAAAGTAAAACATTAAAATACTATTGCATATGCATCATTTTATACATTATATTAAAGTAAACAAAAGCAAAGAATTTTGTTTTCATTTTTATTTATTTTTCATATCTCATTTAATTTCGCAAATTGATTCACGAGCATTATGCAATATTATTATAATAAGCAACATTTTTTGCTTACCTAACATTCTTCAACTGGCATGTAGATATATATGTATAAATGTATATATAGACGCATTCAAGCCACTATTATATCATGTAGATACATACGTGTATGATGCATACCTTTTAATATGACCTGAATATTATGAAATACATGTAAATATGTACATACATGAAATGTATGTTATTAAAACTGAAATTATGTATTTATAAAATACATACTTTTTTAAACATACATTATACATGCACTTATATTTTAGTAATACATTTGTATATTTCATTTTTAATGGACACGAAAATTATGTGCAAATAAGTAAATTTTTAATTCATTTATTTTACAAATTTTTCTATTTTTATACAGTTAAAATTTAAAAAAATTTAATAAATTTCTCCTTAAATGCCTTTTGTAAATTTTTAAATTGTTTAATTAAGTACAATCTAGATATATGTACCTAAATAATCAATGTATGATTGTACCCTTATACAATTTCGTATTACCAAGGCTCTGCGTCCTATATATATATATATATACGTATGTATACCGCTCAGCCGAACATTTATTTTTATTTTTTATTTTTAATTGCCTCAAACAATTCGTTTAATTGGTAGAAATAAATCCCTATGTAGGTACATATTACTATTTTTAATTTATTTGTAGATTTTATAACAGAATAAAGGAGAAAAAACTTGAATAAAAACGTGCAAATATTATTTTGTCCTGTCTAAAAAATATTTATTTATTTGTTACACCCTCAGGCGATTTCAAAACCACAAAGAGGAAAACAAAAGTGTCAGAATAAAATTTAATACACATTTTCCTTTTTTTTTTTGTTTTAAATTCTATTAACAAACTCAATTTTTGAATTTTTATCATACACTGTGGAGTATAATAAAGTTTTGATGTTTGCTTGCAATGGTAAAAATAAGAACAACAAATAAATGAAATTAAATAAACGAAACGAAGCAAAAGGGGCATGATGAACAGTAAAAATATCGACAAAGTACTAATTTGGGGTCAAGTGTCTTATTTAATATTATATGGATATGTAGGTATAAGTAAAATGCATTTGAAATTAATGTGTAATATGTTTGAAAGTCATATGTTTAATTTAAATCATCTACATAAAACATGTATGTACCTAGATGTAGGTACCTATATAATTAAAAATTTGAATAACTCTTTACATTTATTACAATACAGCATTAAATGCTTATACATGCATTCTTCAAAGTGCAAACGAGTGCTATTCACCTAATAATACCTGTGTCATTATTATTATTAAATCGAATACACAGGGTGACTTTTGATGGTAGGAGATGAGTGCGACACGACATGTGAGTACGTTATTATATATACATAAATATGTACCCTAACAAAAGTAACACGGTTGGTAAAAATAAACATTAAAAATTAGATGCACACGTGTATAATATAGATACTCGTACATAGTCCATTAAAAGGTAGGTATATGCTAGACATCAATTAGCATGCATCTATTTAGGTGTAAAGAATTGAAAACAATCAGAACTCGGAAGTAAAAGTTTTTGTTGCAGGCATACACACGTATGTACATACTCATATGAACATGACTAGCAATAGGAAACAAGCTTTTAATTACATAAAAAACAAAATATAAACAAATTTTATGTCTAGCAAAACATAAATAAATGCTAAGAAGTTTGTCGCGTGATATATAGAAAAAAAAAAAATTAAAATGAAAAATAACATACTCGTAAGCGTAAATGTATAACAACAAAAGCAGATCAAGTTCATTCATCTTATGCCAACTTTTTTTACACAAAAATATATAAACAAACGTATATATATATGTATGTGTATATTAAAATGAACTTGTCAAACAAATTTTTTAATTGTTCGTTTTTTTTTTTTTGTTATGAACGAAAAGGAATTTCAAGTTAATATACATACGTACATATGTTATGTTATGCTTATTTAATTAATGATGATGTGTTGTTTAATATTAATACACAACCCACTATACATACATTATATCGAATATTGTATGTACCTATGTATATTTTATGCCCAGCACAGTTATACATAATGGCAATGTGTTGAAATTAATGAATCATCTGTATCTGTCTATAATCATAATTCAAGTTCATTGACAAGGTTGATTTGATGTTGATTGTAGAATGTAGATTGCGAACATTATTACATGTTATATTTTTATTTTTATACCAAAATAATTGATAATTTGCGTGTGCTATTTTTATCAAGTAATTATTAAAAAATTTTGGAGAATTCTTTTTACAATATTATCATATTCATTATCAATGAAAGTAATATTGACTAAAGTCGTATCTAGGGAATCCAGAAAATAAAGTAAGCACGCACAGTACATCGATAACATCATTGATGATAACAATACAATTAATAAGATACTGCTATATAACTTATAATATGCAGACAAACGGCGTTTTTTATACCAATAAAAAAATAAATTCTAATGTGTAAACAAGCCTTTCTATAGAATTTCACTCATATGAATATGTATTTATATGTAATCAAAGCCCAAAGAAATTATAATTTCAATAAAATGAGAAAAAAAATGAATAAGTTATTCAATCAAATAACTACAATAAAAAACTGTTGGGAGAAAGTTTTAGATTATTGAATTGAAGTACATATAATATGTACTTACATAGTGTGAATTTTCTAGTTACGTACTCTTTTTAGAACATATTATTATGATTACGTTAATGAAATAATTTAGGGTACTAAACAATTTATTGAATACCAATTATGTGTATTGATTATATTGATCAAAATGATAATCATCATTTGTACAATACTTTTTCAAAATCATTGCGTGAAACGTATGTAATATGTAAAAATATACATAATGAATCATTATTAGATCTTTTTTTAATTTTCTCCCTTTCTTTTATTTCTTTTTTTAAAAAAATTTTAGTATCGATTTATAATCAATTTTTATTCCATTTTCAATTGATTATATTTTGATTGATTTCCTTATAGGTATGTACGTACTTTGTTTAACATGTACAAATGCATGTACATAGGTACATATATTTAAACTTGTGCATGTACATATATACACAACATAAACCACAAAATATCATTTATATTTTTTATATATTTAGGTACTTATGTACATATATATGTATGTATCGCGAATACCGTTTCATATTTTTTTATGATTATTTTATGAATAAAGAAGTTACCTATGTTCATAGGTTTGTACATACAATTATTTAACTTATATAGTGCTGAATAAAATTTATTTAATGTTACATGTATGTAAATGTGTACAGAAAACCACTAAAGGTATATTATAAATATAAATACATTTATTAGTTAAAGAAAAATACAAAATAACCGCTTAGAAACGGAAACTATTCAATAACAGCAAAATAGTACTATAGAGATGAAAACAGTAACAGCAATATTTACAATATAACTAAATCTTAGTCAATCGTAATGGAATTTTATACAAATAAATAGCAAATATAATAACAGATACTAATATAGTTGCAAATTTAATAGTAAATAGACTATAAATACATACGCTATGCCATATAACATATAAATGAATAAATATCAGATAACTTGTGGTAATCATAAACCGCTTAGCAGACATCATTGACTGCCGGATAAGTTATCCAATCTACGTATATGAGAAGTTCATTAGAAATATATGAAAAAAATAAATAAAATTGATTTAAAAAAAATACATATACATAGGTACATATTTGTATATGTATGTACATACGACAAAAACAATAATCAAACAAATTATTCAGATTATTGCATCTGATGGTAATACTCGTATAAATAAATTTAATCCTGATTGATAACAAAAGATTCAATACTCTGATTTTGCTTTAAATTAAAAGTTAAGAAAATATCCACCCACAAATGATTAAAACAAAATAACCAAAATGAATAAATAAATACTTCAACTTAAATTTATTTAATGTTAAGAAGTAATTTGTAAAAACATTGAAGTCATTTTCAAATATGTACGTATTCATGTACATAAAATCTATTCATTTACAAAAAATTACCATCTTAAATTGTTTTTATTTTTGCGAAACTCTTTTAAATATAATGTATATAGATTTATTTTACATGTAAAACGATTATATACTTATAGTTAAAAAATAAAAAATAAATGAATGAAATTTGCAAAGCATAAAAAATTCATTAAATATTTTTTGTTTATTACCTTTTATGCTTTTATTTGTACATATACATATGTGTATCTTTTATTTTGTTATAGGTCAGAAGATCATTAAAAATTCGTGGTCGTCGTAAGGAGAAAGAGAAATTACCAAGTGGTATTACAGCTGATTACAGTGCTGAATTTTTTGCACACCTGGATATTGATCGTTCAACAATCAGCGGTAATAATATTGGTGGTGGTATAGAGTTAGATCGTGGTACTGAAGAAATATTAGCATCTGCAACAACAACAACAACCATTGATTATTCAAATGGTAGTGCACATACATCTGCCATTAATTCATCAAATATATCATCATATGCTACTTCATCATCACCTTTTAATACAAATAATATCTCTAGTTTAAGTGGTATTCCACAATCAGATAGCTCTGAAACTTCAATACATTCCGGTAATAATATTAAGGTAAGCAAATAAAATTATTATACGTGTATTGTATGGATATTACCTATGTATGTATTACGCCGTTAGTGAAATTAAAATTTGTACTTTTTTTTTAAATTTTAATCTTATCTCATACATATACATGTTACTTTACTTTATCTTATCTTAATATCTTATACATGCAGAAATTTCACAAGATACATAAAAATTTTGCTTTTATCTTTTAAGCATATTCCAGAAAAAAAATTATCTTAAAATACATGTGTAAGTCCATTGTTTATTAATAATATCTACTATTTTTATAATTCTTTCATCATCGCATTTTAATTAATTAAATATTTTGCAAAATAAAAATGAGTTGATGTATGACAATTTTTTTACTTTATTAACTTTTATCAAGAACTACAAAGATACATTTCAATATTTTTGTACAGAATGATACCAAATTAGTTCATCATGTTTATCATTTTTCTTTCATAAATACTCCTTACATTCATATATTTATGTAATTATTTTGTGTTCATATATAATTCAATTTCTACACCAATATCAAAATAAAATCTACACCCATATAGTAATAGTATAGTAAAACGGGAACTAACAATCTGAAACATTCATAAAGGAAATACAAAAGAACAGTAACAGACCATAAAATTTATTCACCCATTCAGTCAGTCACTCTTTAACCAAAAATGAAAAGAAAAAAAAATGAAATAAAAAATTAAAAAGTAAATTAAAAGAAAAAAAGACGTTTTTAAATAGTCAGACAGCTTTGAACTTCATTTTTATACATTAAAAGAAACGGTAAAGTCAACTTCCGGAGTTGACTCTTTTATGTTTTATTTTTCTTTAACTAAATATTTTTATGCATACATCCATACAATAATCAACAAAATACTTTAAGATACTTAAGATTCATTTGTATGCACATGCAAGTTATACATATATGTATGTACACGTATTTACCCACATGTGAAAAATTCTAACATGGATATCAATGGGGAGTCACCTCTTACATACAGTCCATGTTATTCTACTAAATGCGATTATGAAGTACGAAGACTAATATACAGACCAGGAAAAACATCAACGTAATACATACCTATATAGTTGGAAAGAAAGTAATGATTAAGTAACTTTTATGAATGCGAATGTAACTTAAGTACATTAATTCCATTCTTCCACTCGTGCAACTTAAATCCACTTTCTTTACTTTGATTCTGTCCTCACCATTGATCCAATCAATTACTTGTACATATACGAAAACTTATATAAAGTACATATGCAATTGTATGCGGTCAAAAGATTTACGTTATAACCTTAATAGTTTATATTGCTTTTCGTTGTTATCCATTTGCAGGGAACCGTAATGGTATTAAAACTTATTTGATTGTCCAAATTGAATACGGTAATTAAAGTTGACAAGCATTAGACTTGTGTGAAAAAATAAACACCATTGATAAAACACTTAATTGTAAATATCTGAATTTAACACTGTTTTATATTGTATACATAGCTTGTCACGTGTTGTTCCAATTACTTAATTATTTTCATTAGTAGAAATTTAAAATTTTAAAATTAATTCCGTGTTTAATGAAATCATCTTCATTTGTTTTTTTTTTTTTTCTTAACTCATGTAGTCTAAATATCTACCTCCAGTACCACCAAAGCCACCAAAACGAGGAATCCTTAAAGGTTCTAGAGGAAATATTTCTAATATCCATGAAGAAATAACAATTTCCTCACCATCGGATTCTCGTGTTGTTCTAATGCGAAATACTCTTCAAAATGAGATGCTATTCGAAAATATTCCTGGTCATAATACATTTACGTCAGTAGAAAATTTAAGAAATAGTGACATGGGAGATGGAAATGGATTTGGAAGTGGAAGTGGATTAACAGTAGGAAATTCACCCTTAAATAATCTTCATGTAATGACATCTCCATCTCCGAGTGCTGAAAGTCTTACAGATACAACAAATTCATCATTTGCTACACCACCATTTTCATTAAGTCCAATCGGTGAATCACAAGGAATTTATCGATGGACAAGAGTTCATAATTTTGAAGATATTGATCTACCACTGCCACCAATTGTTCTGGTTAAACTACCTCCACCAAGAGAATTTGTAATAAAACGACAAAAAGCACCAAGAAATGATTTTGGCTTTAGTTTACGTAAAGCAATATGTTTAGATCGTAATGAAAATCTTATGACACCATCATTTAAACCTGTGATATTTGCTGAACCCGGAGCTGGTGGTGGTGCTACTGGTTTATTACCAGGTGACCGATTATTAAAAGTAAATGGTACACCAGTTGGCGATCTTTCACGAGAAACTATAATTGAAATGATTAGAAATAGTGGAGACAGTGTTACAGTCGAGGTACGAAAATCTCTTTATTTTTCTTATATTTTCTTTTTTTGAAATTTTATGTATCAATTTAAAAAAATTAATTGTTTTCTTAAATCTCATTAAAGGTCCAACCAGTCGCAGAATTAGTTGAATTAAGTCGACGATGTATGGATACTGGAGAAAAAATTGATGATGATAACAATTCAAGTAATTTGAATAATTGTAATACACTTAGACGAAGTGCAAGTAAAAGATTCAAACAAGATGTAAGTTAATTATATACATACATATGTATATATATATACAATTTTCATATAAATACATTTTAAATATGAATTTCTGTTAAAATTATCTATTCAAAACTTGAACCCATTTTAAATACCATAATGAAATCACTAATTGTGGAATGTGTTTAAAAACTTGGAAAATATATTCGTATAACAGTTAAAAATTAAATTTTAAATCTTATATGGTTTGTGCCTAAACTAATGAAAAAAATAAAATAAAATTATAATCAATAGTTAAAATTATGAATTGTATTGAATTATTTTATTTTTTTTTTAAATGAAGTAATTCTAATATGTCCTTAAATTTTTGAACAATTAAAACTACCTAATTTTGTAATAATTTTAACAAAAACTAAAATCAGATTAAAATCAAACAAGGAAATCCACTACAATTAAAATAAATTGGTAAAATACGAAATTAAGAAAATGTTGCTACCAAATATGCTATTATTAACGAACAAGCATTTCATGAATTGCTCATGATTATGACTTGATTTTAGGATATTAATAATAATGGTAGCAACAGAAAAGTGGTTAATTGCCATTATTACATGTAGTATTTCAAGAATTTTATTTTTTTTTTTTTCAGTGTTGTGTATGTAATATAAAACCAAACATTTTTGCTATTTATCTTAATGTCATTTAACATAAAAGAATGCTAATTGTCTGGGCGTATAAAATATTTTTCTTTTAATTTTTTATTTCTTCTTATTATTCGCTCCTGATGGCTGTTATTATTATAACCGTATATATACATATATATCAATATATGTATTTATATAATTAATTTCCGATTATATTCAACATTTTTTCTTCACTTTTCATTTATTTTCTAAAAATTAAACGGAAATATATTTCAACATTAAATATAAGATATTACACATAATAGAACAGTGGTTTGTAACTTATGATTGGTAATACACGAGTACACGACATTCATTCAGTAAAATAAAATGAACAATAAAAAAGGTTTTGTTCAATGTTTTTTTTTTTTTAAAGAAAATATAACACGTGTCCCCGTGAGAAGAAGTCTTTTAATCATAATTTATAAATGATACATAATGTATGACTAGATTACAAGATTTAAGAATTTCATTAGCACGAATACCTATCTGTCTTTTACTTGAAATGCAACATTATCCACTTATGTATATATGCTGTATGAAATATTAGTTTTATTTTTGTTTTTGCAAACGTAAAATGCAATCAAAATATCACAAAGAAAAAGAATAACAACAAAGGCAAAAATATGCAATCAAATGTTATAAAGCTGTGCAATAAGTCGTAATGTCGTATAAGATAAGTTTTTGTCGCAGGCGTACAATCAGTTATGCTTGCTGAATTTATAATCTGTAAAATGTGTTATGCAATTTATATGAAATGTACATATAGTACATAAATATACGAATTATACACACTTACAATAATGCATTCTATGTTTGCAATGTAAATTGCACATGTGAATTTTGTTTTTCTTCTGTAAATTTGAATAATTTATACGTCTTATAAAAATTAGGTATTTTCTTTGTATTTGATGTTAGTTTTTGTTATTTTATTTAAAAATATATTTAATAATAATGAAGTCCTATTACTTGGTCTATGTATGATGACAAATTCAGACTGTCACAAAATCACAAGTCGATGACTGCAATGTCTGATTATACAGATGTACATATGTGCATAAATTGAATACATGTAACTGACTTATATAAGCTTAGGTAATCATGTTTTTTGCCAAGATTTTCTTAAAATAACAAACTAGCTTTAATATATTGTAAATTTAAGCATAACATATGTATGTATAGCTATATGTACATATTTCTTTCATATTTAAATTTTTGAATTTTATAATAATAAAATAACCACATGTGTATGTAAATATTCACATACGTAAGTGTGTAATGTTTTAAAGAACATGTTGTGCAAAATTCGTGTAAAAACCGAATAACTTTTACTTAAAAAAAAAAAAAAAAAAAAAAAAAAAAAATTGCAATTATTTACTCACAACACTGTGTATTTAATAACAAGTCTACATATTCTATAGTTCTTAAATTATTGCATTAATATGTGGGAGACAAAAGTATATAAAGCAAAAACGATAGAAAAATAAAAGTTATAATAATTTAATATAAATAAATATGAAAACTAAATGAATGTTTACACACATTTTATAAGTGGCATAATACGTGTATATGTAATTGCATGTACACTTTATTTTATTATGATAAAACAGATACTTAAATTATTGCTTACGTACGTATTTATATGAAAAATATAAAGAATTTTAAATAAATAATCTTAAAATATTTAAGATTATCCTTGAAAACTAGATAATATATTTTTGATTATTTCTTTTTGAACCTATATTCAGGTCAAAATTTTTATTCATTTTTATCTGTGTATAGATACACACCGTGTATGCTCAAAATGTGCAATTCACTTTTATTATACATTTTTGTGTAAGTATAATAATGTAGCATAACACATTTATATATACACATTATATTAAATATTATTATTATTATTATTAAACAATATAAAGTGTAGGTTGCTTGTACATGTGTATTATAAAAATGAACAATAATATCCTCCCACATATTCAATTGACACTGGTAAAACAAATATAGGTAAAATTCAATGAAACTTTTAAAAATTATTAAAAATTGAACAGTAAGTGAAATTGAAGAAAAAATGTATGTACATATGATATGTATGAATATGAGTGTGTTTTATTTAATTCTTAATACTAAAAAGTCATGAACGATCAAATTGTATACTTTTAATATTACACTATTTTATTATTATTGTTATCATTATTATTATTACATTAATTTATGATTATTGTTTTAATTCAAAACAATTTAAAATAACTAAAATATTAAATGTGCTAATACATGTTTGTATGTATGTATTTGTGCTTGAGGCAATTATTTTAATTTCAAACTTATATGAACGATAATATTCTCACATATCTTTTTAACATTATATAAAATTAATTAAAATAAATTTAAAAAAAAAAACAAATGTATTTTTCAAAGTAAAAATAAAAAAATTCAACTTACTTATTTTTATTATATTTATTCCTTTTGGTTCAATCACATCTCATTACTTTAGACGACTTAATTTAAAACTCATTGAAGTATTAGCTATAACTCGAATTTTATCTTCACATGCATTGAAGTTCAATGCATACATACTCGTAAAATGAAGAAATTTAATGCTGCAATATAGTATGAGAATATCATAAAATAATGAAGAAAATATGTTTACCTAAGTGAAGAAACAACAGAAAAATAACATAAATAAAATAAATAAAAATATTTTACCAAAACAGTATTTAATCTTGAGAACATGTGCCAATATTTTAACACTTTTAAATAAAATGTAATAATAATGAATACAAAATCAACTTTTTGTATATAATTAAGAAACAATCGTCTGTTCAAACATTAGCAACAGCATATCTATAGGGCTATAAAAACCACATTTAATGTTCAAAATAAAATGAAAAACTTAAAAGAAAAATACATACATATATACATAAAAATGGTTAATAATAAAAGTGCGAACGAACGTCCTACAAATACATGTATGCTATGCATCTACATATATGTAATCTATAATGTATACTGAAATATAAGACGACATTCAAGTAATTTTTCTTTATGTTGCAGATTTCTTTTAATTTTAGATACATTAGTGTATACTAACATCTCCAATTCCCCGTTCATTTATTTATAAATGAATTCTCCCTGGACACGTGGGAGAATTTTTATAAATTTTACTTTGATTTTTGTTTTTAATATCTGCTCTGATTACTAATAAATTCAAATTATTTGTACAATTGTAGGCGAACCAGATTAAAATGAGCTACTTTGCCACACATATATTGATTAGCTCTACATATAAACAAATGTATGTGTATGTTTAAACACTTGCACATAATTTCATAATAAACCATTATTCAAAAATAAAATTCAAATAAAAAACCGTATAAATATTTTACACCTTCTTGTATTCATGTATTATATTATATGCATGAATACCTTAAAAAATTGAATAATAACGATAATAATCGGATGTTAAAGAAAAAGAAACCAAATTTGTAAATCTTGTTTAGAAAATAAAAGAAATACTTATATGATAAATTTTGTTTTTCGTTTTTAATTCATAACAATCAAAAAATATTGATCATTGATCGGAACAAATTTATAATATGGTCGATGAAATAATTATGATGACATTATAACACCTGTGTGTAATAATTGCTACTGTGTTCGTAAACATAATTTTTTCATTCATAAATTGATTTATCTGTTTTTTTTTTTTTTTTTTTTATTTTTTTTATTTTTAAGAAGAAGATTTAAATATAAGTCAAAGATCTATAAATGTAGATGTGCTTTTTATGAGTGTCATAATTTAAATTTAAATTTGTATGTTCTTTTTACGAAAATTATAGGTATATGGTATAAAACATAAAATTTTATAACTTCCGTATTTTGAAAAATTTGGTAATTTAAATAGAAATTTATTTTTACCATAATCCGGTGTTAGTTCTATGTACGTACATGTGTGTGAGTAAAATAACATCTTTGTTCATCCATTAATCCACGAAAAAAAAGCTACCTATAAGAAATTGAAAATTCTTTTCCACTTTTGATGAACTATTTTTACTTTTGCGTGATCTAATTTTAATCAAAATAATGTCAATGACCTTTTATTTGTTATTTTTTTTCCATATTTGAGTCGACTATTAACATAAAATGAAATGAAAAAAAAAAGGAAAAATTATAAATTCTAACAGACAGATATAAGACTTTCACTTGCAAAAATATGAAGAAAAAAAAACATATGAATATTAATAAAAAATGTTGTTTATGTGTGTATTTTATTTTTGCATGATTTAAGAAAATTTTCTTGCAAACAAAGTTGCGAACTAAACAGGTATATGAATGAATGTATATTTTATTATACTGAGCGTTGCTCTGTATTTTGTATACAAAAAATTAATTTTTTTTTTTTTTTCGATTTTATTTTTATTACATTTATTTTTGTACAATAATGAAAATACCAAAGAAATGCAAATAACACGCAAACCTTATAAAATGTTTGTACTTGCAGTACAAATTACAACATTAGCATATGTATAAAATATAGATTGTTTGTATGTGTCTACAAATGTGTGCAAATGCATATGTTAAGATTTGTACATCAATATTTTTTGTATGTGTTCTTATTAAGGAAATTGAAAGCATTTACAATAATCCCAATGAAACTATTGATGCATTCTATGTACATACATTTTCTTTTTATTTTCTCAAATATTGTTTCAAGTCAATTAAAATATGTAACGCATAAAACGTAGAAAAGAAATTATAAAAATAACTAAATAATAATAATAATATTTTAAAATAAAAAATAAATAAATAATAATATAATTGTATACAATAAATTCTTGAACTTTTACCTTAAATTATAAAACTTAGATTGGCATGTTGTATTATTTCATGATTACCTTGATTTTTTTTTTAAATAAAATTTGTATAGCCTACAATGATGTGATTTATTTTGTTTTCCTTTCCATAATAATCATCTTGTTTTGATCTTCTAATAAATAACTAACCAATCAGCCACCAACCCACAAATATATTTGTACAATAGATGAATATAAGAAAACAAAAATACATATTTATGATTTTTTTTTTTACAAGAAATAATAATGATTGATTTCAATGAAAGCGAAGTTACATACACGAATGGAATTATTATTATTATTACACAAGCATTTCTTATAGAGTTGTTTTGTATTCAATCTACTGTCTTAAAAAACTCAAACACTAAAAAAAAAAAAAGTTAATATTATTGAATATAGTTTTCGGTTAACTCGATCATAAAAAGTATAAATTAAAAATTGTTCATTAAAGGTCAAAGCGATAACAATAGAAAATTATAATTTCCAATACTAAATAATTTATAAAACATGCATTCATCTACGAAATTTTATGACAATAAATTGATAATTAATTTTTTTCACACATTCGTTTGGTACTGATTCCATATATGTATATAAAACAGAGTTTTTTTTTTTTCAATTTTTCCAAAACGTACCTATAAACTGTTTCCATCATTACCTTGAGTATTAACGACATACCTATTTAAATTAACAGCAATATGTAAAATATGATTATCTATTTATAATACTTTATTTATAGATTATAAATTTGAGGTGAATAAACTGTTACAATTGAAAAGAAAAGAAAAATTCTTGTATCTATTTCATGTTATCTATTTATTATGAATGAATTTCCATGAAAAGTGAGTACATATCATTATTATTTACCGCTAGATAATAGAAATGCATTTTCTTCTTTCTTTCTTTTTTTTTTCAAATAAAGAGATACATACAATTTTTAATGTATTATTTGTCATACAATATATGTTGTGTGTTTTGTTTGTTTATCAAATGTATAGAAAAGAAAATAATAAACAAAATATATCGATATGTCATTATATGTGGTTGATTGAATACCATGAACAATGAAACAATAAAAAAATAAAAAATAAAGTAATCTAATCAGATATATTTTAACTATTTAACTGCATATGTACATACATATAAGTATACGTTTAAGTATACATATGTACTGCAATCTGTATAAAATATGACAGAAGCCTTCATGTGCAATGGTTTAACAAAAATCATAATTAACATTACAAGATGATGATCCCTATCCCTTATGATTAATTTATACTAAATGACAATCTAATTGACTTGTGAATAGAATTTTTTATGCATTTATATATACTTGCAGACAACATGAAATAATGTAGATCAAATTGTTAAAATTACAACAACAATAATGTAAACAATTAGTTTGTACATTTAATACATACACGAATGTATACAGTCTTGTGCAATAAAACAAGCCTGTATTGCACACATACAAATAAAAACTAAATTAAATAAATAATAGATTAAATCACGACAAAAGGGAGGAATCAATGAACTCAATGTAAAAAAAAATTCGAATGAATATTTATCATGTATGAAAACACGAATGTGAAATATACATAGATGGATTCCCTTATATTATTTTTTTTTATATATCTTTTACATTTTCATTCTCATTTCTAGTTATCAAAATTCAAAAGTAAATTTATATTTTGTAAATACCACAAATTATTTTAATTAAAGGTAATGTGATTGTATAACGTATGTGTATGTACGTATAAATAACGTGCGTTACTCACACAAATATGGTATCATATACAGGCGCATTTAATGGACTCTGAACAGGAAGTCAATAGGACGGAAAACAGTTCATTGTTGATTGATTTAATAAAAATAAAAAATAACAAAATGTCATTACAGTAGAGATTGTATCACATTGAATATTTTTATAATGTTAAAGAAGAAAGTAAAAAAAAAAATTGATCAAGCTAGTAATTGATGAATGTAGGCAGCATATGTGACATACATATGTATGTGGGTATCTGTATACATATTTGAAAATTCTTATTCTTATGAAAACCTTAAATCTTTTTAGTTATGGTTACCCATAATTTTTTTAAAATAAATTTTATAGTTTAGATTAATATTTAATAAAAATGATCATTTTATAAAAGTAAAAATTTATGGTATCATACTGAAGTCGTTATTTTATTTACAATATATGTAGCTGAATGCAATAAAATAAAATCGATCACATGATACGTGAAAATACCTACCTATTAGATGTTGATTTTATGTGACACCATTAAACAAAATCCATTAAAAATTGCACTAGAATACATTGTAAAACATAAAAAATTTTATTATTAATATTTTCCAGTACGTTTACGGTAATATCTATGCACATTCTATATTAACATCATAATATTTAGGTATGTACACGTGACAACAAATGTTTACTTTCAATAATAAATACCGTCTACATAACTTATTGCCATTTTTTGCATTTAATTTATTAATATCTGTATCCAAAAAATCTGTACCTTAATTAAGTTTTATATTCAGTATCTTTTATAAAATTTAAATTTTCTACCTTAGGTATGGGAATTTGCCATACATAATTCGTTCTAATCAGTTGTTCTACAGTTCTACATCATGACTGGTTTTGTACGTATTTTTTATGTTAATTCTTTCCATCGATTAATACCGAATTTGACAAATAATTCTTAAAATGAAAAGCTAAGTTCTTAAAATTAATATACAAAAAAAATGGGAACGTGACAGTCTTCAGAATATAGGTACAATGGATAAAAAAGTCTCCAAATTTTTGTTTATCAAAGCAACCAAAATAAAACATGTAGTTTTCATTCAAGAAATTACAAAATAAAACAATATATTGTATAGTGTATATGTACATGAAAATGAAAAATAAACAATTCGATCTGTGTACATAGATCTTGAGCTGATCTCTATAGTTATGTAGTTAAATTTACATATAAAACTAGTAGTAGTGAGAGAGCCGTCGTCATCGTCAATCGTCATATGATATCACAATATACATGTGTATATGTAAGCTGGTGCTCCTCCAGCTCCAATATGTGAGACCCATAATTTGTAATCAAATCAGTCGTCGCTACAGTCTGTAAATAAGTATTGCTAGCTGAAGATCGTGCTTAGAAAAATTTCTTATTACATTTTGGATTCAAATTTCTTTCACATGGAGGTGTTATTTTACATTCAATCATTATAAATCGTGGTAAAATAAATTGATCAATTTACTGATTTACTTTCGCATTCGTTATCATAATTTTATTGTACAATTTGTATTGCAATATTTTGATTTACTAAACAATCTTTGATCATTCACTTCTTGCAAATATTAATATTATTTTTAATTTTTATTGAGAAGTTTATAAAGAATAGATCAAATAAAAAAAAAATGTTTGAAACAAAAAAATTAATAAAAAACGATGGATAAATAAATGAAAATTGATTAATTGAAACGGTAAAATTTTATTTAATATTTTGTGTTGTAAAAATTAAAATAAAAAAAAATAAATAAATAAATGAAAATTAATAATGTGCGCGTGACAAAAGTGTTAATTAAATTTAAAAAAAAAAAAAGTGTTAAATTTTTATACTCTGTTCATTGCACTATAGTTAATACACGATATAACGGTCATATCAAGTATTGTTAAGTGAACTTCAAATTCGATGTACATCATTTTTTTCATATTCTATAATTAGTGTAAAAAACAAATTAATGCAAAATAATTAAATAAATACTTATTTCTTACATTAATATATCGAATTTCATATTTTCTGATAGAAATTTAGAAAGAAAGACTTTTTTTTTTTTCTAATAATGAAATTATTGTTGATCATAAATGCAAAGGTGCAATAAGTACTAATGCACTATGCATTGTAAAATGTAAATAAATTCTTATCACTTATTTAATCATATCAGACAAATCTATTGTTGTTCCTTATTATTTGTTTTTAATATACATAACATTGGAATTACACGGTTACATAGTGAAAAAAAACCGTAGAAAAAATAAAAGTTAGGTACATTTTAAATGAAATCATTAAAAGTTTCGTGTATTACGTTAATTTATTTTATATTTGAATTTTTAATTAAATTTAAAAAACTTAAAATAAATCAAAAATTGAATAAGTAAATGCTTTAATAATTTAAAACAAAAGGTTAATTGTGATTTTTTAAATTTCCTTGTGAAAATAATAATTAATACACATTAATTAATTAATAATTATTTGATATACCTGTTGTACCGGTTTTAAGAAATTAGTTTAAATGGAAATACAAATAAAGAATCTACTTTTTCATGAGGAAAAAATTAAATTTGATTTTTCATAGAAAAGAAAATAATGTTCTACAAATCTATCTAATCTGAAAATAATTCAATTTTTTTTAAATTACTTTCTCCACGTTTTCGACATTTATTTAAAAATGTTTATTTGATTTCCATTTTAATAAAAGCAAATAAACTGATGTAAATCGGTATCTTTTTGAACTGAAAATTTTTAAATTAAAAACAAAAAAGTATATTTGCAAAAGCGCCATTTATTTATTCGCAGAAGTGGTATTTATATTAAAATTTATGCCTTTTATGTTTTTTTTTTTTTCTTAAATTTTTTTTCCAAAAAAAAATATTGCTTTTTATTGATCATAATTTTCAGTGTTACTTAAAATAAAATTCATAAATTTGTTGAATATACAAATATCGAGCAATATACACAAAGGTATAAGAATACTAGTAAACATATGCAAATTTATATAATTTGAAATTTTATATTTCTTGTCCTCTTGTGAATATGTTGGCAACAAATTAAATGTCTTAAAAAATCTATATTCACCATGAACATGCTGGTTTCCATATCTAAATAACCAAAATATCAATAATTGTTAATTTTGTTTCAGATTTTGAAATAAAGACTGTTATCATTTTCATTTTTATTTTTAAGTCAATGTAAATTTTTTTTTCTTAAAATTAATTTAAAATATTAAAAAAGAGAAAGAGCAAAATTAATACAACCAATTTTCAAGTTTTTTTTTTTTTTTAAATTTCAATTTTTATTAATTTGTAAGAAAACATGGAAAAAATATGAATTTTGATTATGGCGTCTGTTAAAAAAAAAAATACACGTTTATATAAACGGACTGACATAAAAATTTGAAAAGTAAAAAGAATCGACCGTATAATAACGACCGTCGAAAATGTCAATTTAAATAAATTCACACATTTTTTAAAATGTTAATAATAACTAAGTATATGTTACATAATATATATAAAGTTACTTAATAAAAATAAAAATAAAATAAAACAAAAAAAAAAAAATACAAATTGAAAATCTCCACTGAACACTTTAGTAAAAAAAAAAAAACCGCTTTTAATGCATATAACAATCATATAAAATAAAAATTAATTATTTTTGAACTTGAACACCTGAATTTGTTTTTTCTTCCAGCAGTTAGTTAAATTCCTTTAAGCTAAATGATGATTATTTAATGACAATTATGAATGTTGTCAGGATTACAAGAAAAAAAAAAAGCGATGACTATTTTCAAATCTTGTAAATTTTAATATAATAATTTGCAAATTACATAAAAACAGTAAATACAAATATTTAACAAATTCCCAATTTTAAATTACATGATTGTATGATATGATATGCCCTTGAGTATTTAAAAAAAAAAAAAAAATTATTCAGAAATAGCATGTGTACAACATTAACTAATACATACTTACTTAAATATCATGTCAAATTAATATCTTTATATTACATAAGTATATTCTTAATAAAAATTGACACCTTTTCATATTGAATATTACTGAGTAAATAATTAATCTCATCACATAAAATGATATTCATATACGCATGTACTTTATTCTATATATACATATACATACATGCATGTATATTTGAATATGCTTTTGTTAATAACAAATATGAATGGTTAATTTTCTGCATAATTTGTGGTTTTCATTTATTACTCACATGACTGTAGATAAATTTGATGGGTTTTGATGTAGCTTAAATATTTTTGAAACATACATACATAAAATGTAGATGTCATATGTATAGTTTTACCGCAAAAATAAAACTTACAAAAGTTCAAGCGGTATTTTATAAAATGATATTTTATTAAAAGTTTATTAAAAATCGATTAACCTTTCATAATTATTATTTTTGAATAACATACGTTATGTTATGCATACAATCAAAAATTAAAAGCAATATGTTTACGTAAAGTCGCTTTTCCCTAATGTTGAATATATACATACATACTTGAATCAGTTATGATTTTTTGTATATACATATATGTAGGTACATACACAACACATTGTGTATTTGATTCTTCCTTTTATCCGTGATTTAAACGTATTACGAAAAATCTGAATCTTTTTTTATTTTTTTTTTGGCATCAACTCATTAACCGGATATTACAAATCTATATTTTTTTTTCTCATTTTTCTGAAGATTATTAATAGTATATAGTAATCAAAATACACTAATTAGTATCTGTAGTGTAAAGGTACGAAAATCATTATTTATTTATTTTTATTTTTTTTTTGTTGGTAAATTAAAATTCAAACCCGTTTGTTTGCCTGTTAATTAACAACAGAAATCAAAATTTAAAAAAGAAAAAACATAAAGGGATTTGAAAATTATAAAAATAAAAAAAATTTTTATCATATTATGTATTCTTGTTTATCCATGTTTATATTAAAGATTCAATAAATTTTCGTTAACATTTGAATTTTTTTTTTCTTTTTATTATTTCAATGCATACAAAATTTTTCCTGTACTTATATACTTAGATACAGATCCAAAATTCATATTATTATTATGTATTTGTAATAATATAATCGAAATCATTAATTTTAATTTATTGACTTTTATAATTTAATATATGTATACACATATAAGACAATTTAAAAGAAAATCCAAAGTCCGTTTTGTAATGGCCTAATCACGATTTGCATGTATAAAATTTAATAATAAAATACGTTCATCATACATATCATTTAGTATGTTGTATCTACATTAATTTAAATAAATATATACTTTACATCGTTATATCAACAAGTCGATCAAAATCCTATTTATCACATGAATTACACCATGTAATGTTATAATAATATTGAATTTTGATGTTATTTTTCTTTGATATTTCATTTTTGGTTTTGTTTCAAAATTTTTTTTTTCTTTTTCTTTTTAAATTTCAATTTATATAAGAATGGTTAAATATGTGTAAATACCAACAATATTTTCATTGGCACTTAACTTATTTTGTGTAATGCTTACCAATTTTTTTTTTTTTTTTTCTGGAATCAACTGGAATTAAATAATTTATTACATTTGATAAAAACAAAAATTATTATAGTGTTTTTGAATGTAAAATAATGCACATATAAGTATGTATAAAAAAATATGCATGCATCCATGGATATATGTATGTATGCGCCAATAAGATATGTAAAGGAAAAATTTTTTTAAGGAAAAAAATATAAAGGTACACGGAAAAATGAAGAAAATTCAAATTAAAAAAAAAAAAATTGTATGTACGGTACATATATGAAACGGTTTCACCTACGCAAATATGTTTGTAATATTGTATCATTAAAACTTGATATGAATATCACGTTTCTTTTTTATTTTTATTTAACTTTGTTTCCATTTTAAATGTAGATTATATCAATTCAGTAGTTACATTAATAGTATTACTTATAATAAAGTATAATGGGACTGTTTGTATAATACCTAAGATACGTATATTCAAAGTATAATAGATTAAATATCATCATCATCATCATAATACATATTCACATTTCAAAATGCGTCATCATCATGGAATATTCATTGAATGCATTTATATACAATTTACATAAATGTACTTTTGCAATTTTTGTTAATTTTTTTTTTTTTTTTTTTTTTTTTTTCAAATTGGAAAGTCAAAAACTTATACAAAAATAAAAGTGAGCTGGTAGACTAAAAATCACAATTTTTGAGTCCCTCATATTTGAACAGTAATTTACACTTGTAATAATTAATTAATACTGTTCTTATATTCATGTAAATCTCAGATTATGTAAAACAAAATGTTACATAAAAAAAAAAATAAAATAAATTACTGAGCATTTTGATTAACCTTCAATCTCATACAATATTTATTTAAAGCACATTTAATGTCATATCTGAAATGTATATCCTCTATAAGAAAGATTCACTCAGCTGAAAATTTTTCATGGTTAAAAATGTTATTTATATGTACATACATGCTTACATTTATATCACATACGCATTCTTTTTGTTATATTTTTAACACCTCTTCTATTTAATATTCACGGTTAATAACAGACATATGAAATATGTATTATACGTAAATGAATGACAAGCAAGCCAGTTTGAATAAATAATATGTAGATTCAAATAGACAACATTTTATATGTACCAGATCATATACTAAAATGTTGCATACAAAAACAAAAATTAATTTTATAAATTAATTGTAAAATTATTGTCATAGAAAATTTATTACGTAAAACACGTCAACTTTATTATCATAATAATAAGGATTTTTTAAAAATATTAATATTAATAATAACTCAAAAGGTATACATATAGTTGTTTATTTACATTTTTTTATAATTATGTTGAAAATGAAAAGAAAATTTATAATACATTTCATATACTAATGTGGTATCAGTAAGTTATATATTTTATTAATTATTTATTGATACAATTCAGTTTACACATTTGAATTTATATTTTTAAGATTTACACAGGTGTAAAAATGTTATACAACATTTTGTATACACAAATATAGCAATTTACAGAGGTTTCAAATATTTGATTTTATTCCTAATTAAAATTGTATATTTATCAAAAAAAAAAAAAAACCCCCATAAATAAATTTTCTTTAATTAGATAAAAAATAATACATACATATACATATCTATGTATATTGAATTTTCTTCATTATTATTCATATAAATTTATTTATAAATTCTAGTAATTAACGTCATTTGAAAATTTGTTGTTTTTCACTGAAATATTGATACAATTTGTATTTGAATATTTTTTGTTAATTGTATTTATTTAGAATTTTTTTACGTTGTTTTTTCTTTTCACCTATCTTTAACAATTATTTTATATGTATGTTCAAATATTTAAAACTTGTTTATATCATACTTTTTATTTCAAATAATAGTCTACTTATCATTTATCATATTATGTAAGTCAAAATTTATTAATATCGGCATTCTAACTCGCATATAAAATAATTTACATTTTAAAACTACATACATATATAGAAACATATATATAGAAACTACGTACATATATATACAATATCTTTTTATCGTGATAAATACATATTTTATATTTTAAAGTTTATGCATAAATACTTTGTTTACTATCCAGGCCTATTCTGATTGTAGTTAACAGATTTCACTAGATTCAAATTCTGCTAACTTTCATACAAAATCTTGATAGTTTACAAATGTTCGCATGAAAACTACCAGAATGTCAAGCTAGCGAAGTTTGCTAACTACAATATATGACTAGAATAGCCCTGATTATTCATAATGTTTATGTATGAACATTGACAAAATTGTTTAGGTAATAAATCAAAATTTTTCAAAACAAAATACCTATATAATGTATACTCTAATACATTTTTATTTTTTTAAAAATAAACATATATTATTATTCGTTTTGTGTACAGTGTTTCACGAAGAAGTTATTTATATTCTTTTTTTGCTTTATTTGTGACAACAATAATTTCATTTTAAATTTTTAATAACTATGCAAAATACCTTTATACTCAAATATGTGTTTACAGTATAACTTAACAAAAACCTTAGCTTGTGTTATAATGGAGAATTTTAAAATATGTAATTGATTTCAAAAAAGAAAAGAAAATAATAATCAAACAAAATCAATACTTTAATGGTGTTTAGTGTATTTGTATGTACGTTAAAAAAAGTGTGTTATAAATAAAATGTCTATGTATTTATTACAAAAATCATTTGAACAATCATTACGTTCACCAGTTGTTACAACAAAAACAGGATCACCATTAAAACCAGAAATTCATCGTGGATGTACGGGTAAAGCACATGCATGTGGTACTATAAAAACAAAAATTGTTAATATAAAACCACATGATGAACATCATCATCATGGTCATCGAAATTCAACACAAACTCCTAATCATCATAGAAAGAATAGTGTTAGTTCAGAAACGATTAGTGATAGTGGATCAGAATTATCCTCATGGAATTCTAATGATTTGAATCAAAGGAAACAAAAAAAAATTGAAACATTATCATCATTTCGTTCATCGTCATCATCATCATCAGTACAACATCAATTTACCATTTCAACAAATGAATCAAATTTAACACCAACACCATCAAGACGTAAAACAATTGGATCTATAAATTGTGGTAATACTAATGATAAAGTTGATTGTGGTAGTAATCGAATGAATCGAAGAATACGATTATATAGTGATGGAGATAAAGAGGCTAATAACACATCAAATAATGATACAACAGAATCAAAGGCACAATTTAAACGAAATCGAAGCTTCCGTGTCATTGGTAGTGGATTAGCATCAAATAGACATGTAAATTCATCAATAACAAGTGGAAATGTTAAGCCACCATGGCAACATGTTTATTCAAAAACAAAAATTACTTTGAATGCAACCAATTTAAATGGTTCAAATACCCTTGCTACTGGCATTGTCACTAATGGAAACAATGTGAAAAATTATACGGTTTCAAGGAATGGAAGTTTTAATAATCGTCTTAATAGAAATTCGATAAGAAGAAAAGAATCAGCAATCGATTGGTATTCAATATGGGATAAATCATTTGTTTTACGTACCGATGGAAGTACTTTAAAAAATTACGATACATACATAAATAATCAACATCAGGTAAATTGACTATTTTCATTTTCATATTAATTCAAAATAAATGCATAAAACAGAAAGAAAATGTTTTTTTTTTTAAATTGTTTTATTTCTAATTAAAAATTCGTTTGTTAATTTCCCTCTGAATGACTACCAATTTTGATTTGATATCTTTTCGTTATATTTTTATTAACTCATAGCTTAAATTCATCTTCAAAAGAAAAAATTGTAGACATTATACTGTTAAATTGATGCACAAAAAAGTTATTTAATCAATATGTTTAATGAAAATCGACGTTTAAAGCATTAATATACGAATGTAGAAAGAGAGTGTGAATTATTTTTTAAAAACGAATTAATTGAAAGACCCCTTGAAAATATACTTTTCCTGTCTAAACAATCATTTAAATACCACTTTAATTATGAGATCAGGGTTCACAGTATTGACATTTTATTTGACTTCCTCATATACTATATATATTCCAATATATAATGTAAATGATAATAATATGTATCTCAAAGAAATTGATCGTTATATTAATATTTTAAAATTTTATTCATATTGATTAGCATATAAAATTAATCAAAATCTGATCTAAACTCTAACAATATAGAAGCCAATATTTTTTGTCCCTGTTAATTTACAATGCCTAAATTTTGATTTTGATTCATTATATGACGTCACACATTTTAAAACTAAAATCCCTTCAAAATGAAAATTTATAAATTTTTCATTTATGAATTTATTAACAATAAGAAATCAATTCAAGCTAACATAAATACTATATTCAGTTATAATATAATATAAATACAATGTTTCTGTTTTTAGTTATTACTATATTATTTTGTATCATATTGTTAAAAATCATATACAAAAATTTTATAATCTCTCATACAATATTTTGTTATAAATGTCATAATTCAACGCTATACAATTAAACAAAGATACATACGTATACGTATAACCACAAATAATATAATTCATATATATAAACCAAATATAACATAATTTATTCAATTTATCAAAATAAAAATAAATTTAACACTATATGATGTCGATAATAATTTATTATACTACCACTAAAATGTAATATAAAAAAGATTTTTTTACTCGATTAGTATATATAAACATACTACGTATTATAATTTTACTGGACGAAAATTTAAACTTAGATGCAAAACTTCATATTTATAAACAACGGTTATTTTATCTACATAACATATAATGTTGAAACATTTCTTAACTTCTATGTTGTTAGTACCAAAGTTTAGGTTTTTTTTTTTTTTGTTCTGTTTCGTATTATTTATTATTGTTGCAGTAGTTAACAAATCAAATTAAAATTGAGATCGTCTTTTTAGATAACAATACAGAGTATTTTTGTTATGTGCTGTTATTTTTATAATTTTTTTTTTTTGCACAATGCAAGCACATTGTTTAACAATGCATAGAATTAATTTTCATAGCCTGCAGTAAAAAATCAAAAAAAAAAAAAATCTGACAATAATAATAGATTGGTACAAAGTTATAAACAAATTCGTGAATAATATTTATTGCAATTTTTTTTTCTTTATCATCGAATATCTTAGACACATGTACAGACGTTTTATAAAATGCAATTCAAAGAAAAAATAAATAAATAAATAAAAAACTGGTAATTTATTCATGTTGACCAAAAAATATGATCTCGAATACGTCAAAAAAATTTAGGTCTTGAATTTTGAATTCTTATTCATATGTATCCATATGAATTGCTTAAACTAAAAATAATAACAAAACAACAAAAAAGAATAGATCATAATTTTTGAATAACTAAATGCACCTAAAAGGCATGTTCACTTTTCTTTTTATTTGGTTTTTTTTTGAAAATAAAAACGAAATCAGGTATAGGTTAATCACGTATACCGTATACTTAATCTAATATTCCTTAAATGTAATTGTTTTGATGCAAGAAATCGTGACGGGTGTTACAATTCTATCTTTTACTATGAATTTTGTACATCAATTTTATCCTTTTAATATAAGAAACACCCGTCGTCTCATTGCTTATACTTATTTTTTTCATTTTTAAATTTAAAATAAAAGCTAACGAAAAATTTTCCCCCTTTTTCTTAATTGAAATATGCCTTAAGAATATATTCTTTACTAAGAAAAAATTTTTATAATACTCATTTGAAATCAATTTAAAAATGCGTGTATGCACATTCTGTCTTTTTTTATCATACGATCTATCAACATCAACAATTCAATATTTATTTATTCATTTTCAAATATTTCCGGATTCAACACCTGATCAAATTCTATTCATTTATTTCATTCATAAAATTATATATATTTTTTTTAATACATTCAATTTTAAATAATTCATAAATTTGTTTTGTATAAAGATAAATAAACCAACAACAATAGAATTACTTTAAATATAATGATTTAAAATTTAAAAAAATTAATGAAAAAAAGGCAGTTATAGCAAATAAGAAAACAAAGCACATATAATAACCTTGCTACACGCATATGTTTATATGTTGTATTTCTTAGAGTAGAGTTATTCACTAATTGGATTCCGTTATAGTATTCGTGTAAAATATTTTTTTAAAAAATTTCAAATAAATCTGTATATAATTTCAATATATTACATTACAATTACACATATGTATCTACATATATAATTAAATTTGTTTAAGTTGAAGTAATGGATATGTATATCTGAAGAGAAAAACAACTTGATGAAACCTCCTCATATGAATAACATATGGTAATGCAATCGCCTCGTGAGAATTAGAAGGCCATCTACCTCGCCTCAATACACATAATAACTAACAAACAATCATTATATGGTGATGATGATGACGATGAAGATAATGATGGCATTAAGATATTTTATATACATAAATTCTATACATACCATATTATATATTTTGTCATAATTATTCAACATGAAATCAATTGAATAAACTTTTAATCAAACTGAAAACAAAAAACAAAAATGATATATCACTTAATAAACATATAATTTTGATTTTATTGCAAATACATTACGATAATAAATATTTTTGTATATTATATTGTAACATTATTTCTGCACCCTTACGTATTAGTTTTATTTTATCATTAATTTAATTGACAATTAAAGTGGGATTACATCAATTAGATTTATTATACTTATTGCATGTATTTGTAGATTTTTTTTTTATTAATTTTTTTTACTAACTTATATATGAGTTGTTGTCATCGCAAAATATTTATTGAATATAATTACATACACGTCTATAACATATATTTGACTCATTTGAATACATAAATATTAAGGTACTGTTACATAAATACCACCTCCAGCCTCCAGGTGTATAATTAAATATGAACAAATAAACAAAAATATGTTTTTTTAAATTTTAATTAAACAATAATAAAATAATCAAAAGTTTTTAAATTGCATAATATATTAAATAGTATTATGTAAACACTTTTTACATGTAGAGATATTTTTTAAAATATAAATCACACTCTGAAATGAAAAAAAAAAATGTAATGAATTTATAATTACAGAAAATTACTTAAAAACATTAATTTACTTACATTTATACATGCTATCATTACATTTCTGTATTTATTTCAAACATCTAAACAAATTTCGATTGCGTATAGCTTTTTAGAATTTTCCTATTCTTAATAGTTTTCGTTTTTCCATTTCAAAAAAATTTTTTTTAAGCTGTTTATCTGAAATACCCTATAGTCTGTCTACTAATTCGATGCAGTTAAGACATTATGGAAATGACATAAAATAGTACCACTTTACATCATTGTATATTGATGTTTAAAAAATTCATCTCGCATTATGTGATAACTTTATAGATTGTAGTAACCCTGCTCCTGAGATGATCTTGTTAGAAATTATGAGAGACATGTATATATGTATATTTCCATAAGGCCTTAACTGCATCGAATTAGTACACAAACTATAATTCCTCAACGTTTTGTAAACATTATACATACATACATATGTACATACGTACGAGTATATGTAAGTTATGTGTAATATTTCAAATGAATTTGATAATAATGAAAATTTTAATCCAATGCGATTATTTGATTTTCAGTTTTAAATTAAGATCGTATAAAAATAAAAATGTTCATATTGTGTCAATTATTTCTGTTTGGTTCAAATAAACAAAATTATTTGATTTGTATGTGAATACTATTTAATATTTATCTTCTTTTTTTTCCTCTAATCAATAGAGTAAACCGTGCAATGCAAACATACTTATTTGAAGGTGAAATGATCATAAGAGAAAAATAATTTCATATATTTCATGAACAAATATATGAACTGTAAATATGCTTAGTTTTTAGTATATTTTTTTATCTTCGAGAAAATTTTATATAATTTCTTTCTTGTATTTTAAAAATATTTCAATCAATTCTAATTCATACTTACATAAATATACATTGAATTATTAAACACAATTTTTATATACATAAAATTAAACTACATAATTGAATAAACGTGTCAAAAAATGCGTACCTAAAATTAACAATAACTATTTGTTTACAAAAAAAAAAAAACAGAAGAAAATACTTTTTCAACAGGTTAAGGTTAGGTTAGCCTTGGTGAGCTATCTTTTTTCTTTTTTAACAACAAGGTTGAGCATAGACCACAAACGAGTTCACAGTTCGTTGTGCTAGTAATTAACAACTATGTTGGAAGTTCCCTAGGAAAGCTCTGCATTCTTTGTGTATATTTAAAACTTAAAATTAAGACCTCTACTATTATGTTGTACGAAATTTAAAATTTTCCTTATACCTATTTTAGTGGTTACCTTCATTTTTTTAAATAAATGTTCGTTGTTATTCATAAAGTTAAATTATATTTAAATTTTTTTCATGCCATAAAAACAAAAACATTTTCCGACATAAATACATATATGTATCTTTCTGTGATTACAAAAAAATAAAACATCGAAACCAGAATATTATTCTTTAAAAATTTTTTTGAATTATATTTTTTATTTGAAATAAACAAACAGTTCATTAAATTTGTATATTTACTAAAAATAAAATTAGATTAAAATTTATTTTTTTTTTTTTTCCAAATTAAATACTAATACATGTATTATTTTTAGATATTGTAAATATTTTGATTTGAAGAAGATTAATAATGAATAATTAACTTAAAAAAAAAAAATAGATTTTACCATAAAATTAGTACACATAATTAGTAAATACATATGTATGTAAGTAAAAACAAGTTTAAACCAAATAGAAATTTTTATTTTTAAACAAATTTTAAAAGAATATTCAATTAAAACGTTAATTTTTAAAAAAGCAAAAAATAAAAATGAAAACTTGTTTTATTCAGCAGAAAAAATCGAAAAAATAAAAATAAATTAAAAATTTTTAATTATTTTTGCAATTTGTAATTATTATCAATATAACAACAATAAAAACAAGCTGTAAATTTTTTTAAAAAAATATATAAAAACAAAATTAAAAATAACTTAAGAATCCAGTTTACTTATCTTAATTATTTTTATCCAGTATCAGAAAAGCGTCTTACATTATATGCGAATAAAAATAAGACTAAAATTTATAGCATCAATTAAAAATTTTGTTTATTTTTAATTTTACATGTATTAAGTTTGTAATACATTAAATTAACATTTAAATATGAAAAACAATATTTTTTTGTTTTTTGTTAACTTATTAATAAAATGATCGAATATTATTATTTAAACCATGTTAATGAGTTAATTACTTTTAAATTGAAATTATTTTCATTTAAATTGTAAACATATGTACATTTCATGCTTGTTTTTGTACTTTAAAAAAAAAAAAAAAATTAATTCAAATATAATAATAAAATTGTGTACAATATGAATACAAAAATTCTTTTTCTTATTTCTGATTTTATGCATGTATTTTACACATTTTCTTCAGGAAAAATAATAATAAAAGCAACCTTTATTTTTTTTGGAAATTCACCAAATATTTAATATGCACAATAATGAAAAATATAAGAATCTTAATGAATTTATATTATGTACATTTCATAATATGCATTTTAAAATTTAAAAATAAAATGTTGTTGCAATGCTAGCACACATGTATCACAAATCAATTTATATTTATGAAGAACTACATAAAATGATAAAATGTTTCACTTTTTTTTAAAAAACATGCATACATAAGATATTTTACAAGCATAAAATAGTAGAAATGTAGACATCTAAAGTAATAGATAGATATTGACTTCACTGCTACATAAGATGCATTTTCAAATGTAAAAAAAAAAAAAATATGAAATTATCAAAAAGCCAAAAGGCAAACTTTATATAATTTTTATACACATACATATACGAGTATACATAGAGCATTTGTTACTATAACATTATATTTTAGAGTTCATTGAGAATTTAAACTGGTAATAAATACCGAAACAGCATTACAATCATCATCATCGTCAGTAGCATCATCAACATCGTCATCAAATGTATACCATAATTCCAAAATTAGATTCAATCAGAGACACAATAATGATTTATTTCTGGACATTTAAAACAGTAAATAGCGTATATTATAGTGTACGCAAATGTATTTGTTAGTTCATAAAATATATAACTTAAATTTTACTATTAATACTCATACATAAGTATAAAATAAGTTTTTATATGAAATACATATGTATGTATGTATTTGTGTACTGGTTACATATTACTTGCTATAAAAGGATAGACAAAATATAGTCAAATGGTAAATTTTATTTCGGTTCGTTCATAACGTATAATTTATTATGAGTTCAATAGTCGTTGATTTATCATAACATATAAATACTTCTATATACATGTACACATACAAACATACATATACCATATGAATACGTACATTTACAGTATAAATATTATTTCATCATTATATTATATTTTATAAAAATATGTGCAATGATGAGAGTATCTTCATTTATTATATTTCTTCCTTATTGAGTTTATTTAAATTATATAATGTAAATTTATGTGCAGTTAAATAATTTTTTAATATTATTTAGTTCAAAATAACTATAAAATATAATATAATATGAACAAATTATATAAACAAATTTTAAACGCATTTATTGTAATTTATTATGATAAGTATATTATCATTAATTTATTACTTGTTATTCCATCATAATCAAGAATAATTTCATTTTAATGAAAATTATTAATGTTTTATATGTGTACATACGCATAGCAAAGACATGCAATTTTTCGTATATAAAATATGCACAGATTTCATTATTATGTAATTTGCTATTATAAGAATTTTTTGATTTACATAGGTGATTTTTTAATGTAACAAAATTAAAATCATTAATATTACAAAATTACCACTTAAAATTCACCCTTTTAGAATTCATTTATTAATCTAGCTGTGTGAGATTTTTTCTAGTGCATCGCTATGCATAGAGTCAATTATAAAACTACATATACGTATATACATATATAATTAATATCATATTATTATCAAAAATCAATAAATTACATATTCAGATAATTACATTTGCCTTTTTCTTCTTCTTCAAGGTTATAAAATTTTATTTTCTTTTCTTTGTTATTTTTGTTTTTTGTAAATTAAATACGCGTATGTAATATTATGTACATGTTTATGATTATGCAATGCAATTAAAGTACCTAATTGAAGATAAAATTGAATTTTTAAAATTAAATCACATGTGCTAAAGTAACATAAAAAATAAAATGCATATACTTTATGTATATTGTACACATACATTACATATAAAATTACATCATAAATATTTAATGTATGATTCAATAATCATTATATCTCTTTTTTTTTCTTTTTTTTTTTGAAAATCTTTGAAGTCAACATCAAAAATAGTAATATGCATGCATATGTATGTAATTTTTGGTTTATACATATGTACACGTACACGTATATTCGTGTACACATATGTATGCATAAAATTTTAATTTCTTTTCTTTGATTTTTCTTTTCATGAATTGAAAATACATTTCATAACAAAAATTTAATGTTTTAAAAATATTTCTTTGAACTTATAAAAAAGGTGTATGAAAATTATCACAAATTTACTTTTTTCGATTGCATACAATTATTACCGCACAATTTTTTTTTTTTTTTTTTATCTATAATATTACGTGTGTTTGAATAAAATCATCTATTCACACCGCAGACAAATATAATATCTAGATAAAACCAAGTAATTTTACCTATTAACGAACATTGATACCCATATAATCTTATATATTTGGATTTTTTGTTTATAAGCACGTTATAAGTTCCAACATATTATGCATAACACATAAAAACAAAAAAAAAATTTTTTTCAACTTGCAACAAATAGTTATTGATTTTAGAGAATATTGTGGTTTTTATTAATGGAATTTTTTTATATGCACTTTTAAATAATTTATGTTTATAGGTAAAAAAACAAAAATTTTTCTTTGAATAAAATGAACTCTCATTTTTGCTATATTGTATTTACATCGATACTCGATAGATATATGTATGTGCTCATGGATAATTCCATTCATATATCATTTAATGTTATTAGCTATGTAGTTTTTTCTTTTTCTCTGTCGATTAGTAAAATAAACGTATAGAATAAAAATATTTATTGCATTTCCTTTAATTACATTTTTGAATTCTAAAAACAAAACAAAAAAAAAAAAAAAAAACAACCGCATTTGATCATGTAAACTTACTTAGAAAAAGAAATACAATATGTATTAAATTAACTACTATTAAACGCAAAAACAAAAGTTTACAGATATCTATAAATATTAATTAATTATTAATTGATCAAATATCCATATGGTCATGTAATGTGCACATACATGATTGATAACAATTGATTGAGATAAAAAAAAAATAGCAAAAATTATATAGCTACTATAATATCTTATTGCATTGCTTATGCTATGCTGTATTATTATCATTAGTTTATCTTAATCATTTTGTTTTGTGTTTTTTTTTTTAATTGTAAATTTTGATATGACTGTAAATGCATAAAAATATAGCCTTAAGCATTATT